>JBBBDQ010001012.1:27500-145000 GCA_037127315.1 Ascarosepion bandense
TCAGCTGCTTCAAGTTTTTCCTTCATCTTTGATGATATTGTCCAGCATTCAATGCCATGTTGAAGAACTGACTTCACTCAGCAATCTAGTACTCTCATCTTTGTTTCTAGTGAAATTTTCCTGTCTTTTAATACTTTACTCAGCTTCTGGGACGCGTCCTTCGCCATGCTAATTCTCCTTCAGATCTCTGTGTTGCATTTTCCGTCTCTTATTAGAACACCTCCCAGGTATTTACTTTTTTTATTATTTCAGTTATGAATCTGTGATATCAGGCGAGTGTTCTTAGCTAAGTTTTGTGTCGAGGTACCCCCGATAAATATCGAAAATCGATAACCTAAAAAATGGGGTTATAGAAGGAGTGTTCCGATTTTAATCAAATTTGATACACTCATAGACAAAGACATAAGAAACAATATTCAGAAGTTTCAAGCTTGCAGTCATTAAATAGTGCAGAAAATCGATAATATATATATATATAAGGCAAGATGTTTGTGTGTCTGTCTGTTTATCAGCCTGTATGTCTGTATTTTTTCAGCCCTTTTATTTTAGTTTTTGCTTCGGGTTTGGCTCTAAATAGGTATAATTGTAGTTCTTAATCTCAGCCACGATACCATTTTCTCAGAGGACTTATTTAGCCTTCGAAATTCAGTTTACGACGAAAAAACTTATTTGATATCGATAGCACGAAATCAAAAGTTGACTTACATCCATTCATTTTTCTTTCAGTCTACGATTTCGCTTTAACTGGAAACAACTATTGCTTTTTAGTCTTTCGTGCCACTGTCCAAAGTAACTGAGCTCCAGGACCATGGATTAGTCTTAAAGCTTTCATTACACCCGAGCAACGCCGGTTTATACTGCTAGTATATTTTAAAAAGCTCGGCATTGGAATTCGTGAGGCCAAAACCACTGATTATGTCGTTGATGTCTTTTTAGTTAGGACACTATGGGTTTCTATCATCATTCAGTTAAATACCATACATGAAGCACGCTTGGACGATCATGTCTCTAATGTGACATCACTGACTCGGTAGAGTATTATTTCGCTGTAGGTTGTCATTACCTATTGCGGTAGATTGGTTGTCAGGAAAAGCCATAGAACTCAATCTGTACTGTTATTTAACCTATAACTGGAGGGAAGAGACGGATAAATACCTTTCGCAAGGGCATTTGTGGGTAAGTGAATGCAAAGAATTCAACTGGAATTCGAACTCGGCTAACCGATTTCTAGTTCCAATCCGATATCCACTGCACCACATCGCGCATCAGCTGCGCATATATCAATGATTTAATCCTCTTGTAAATTGCTGTTCTCTTTTGAAGATGACTGCTCTGTTATTGAAAGAGTAGGTACGTGGACCTAAGAACATTGTGGCACAGGTGAGCTGGATAACAGAAGGTAGGGATATATACGAGCAGACGTATTCTTAACCAATCGACGTTTGTAAGAGTCCACTATGCAAAAGAAGCAGTTACTTGAGTGACCAGTTGTTCTCAAATTCGTGGGATTGCAAATTGCATGGCTGTATTTTTCCCTTTGGGCATGTCACAGAGAGTTTGAAAGAAATAATAGTTTTTCCTTTGCTTTCCAGATTAACACAATTAGAAAATAACACTTACTGAACAAAGACAAAAACATTAAAAAATTATTACACTGTGTAATATCTGCGTGAATTATTAATAGGTTAACACGACAGAATCAAAGGAAGACATTCCAAATATATTATAATAGAAATAACTTCTAAGAAATTAAATTATTTTATTGATAATCAGATATTATTCATGACTTACACACACACACACACACACACACACACACACACACACACACACACACACACAAACACAAAACTCAAACGAGTTAGTAGTATATAAAATCCGAAAAAAAATCGAGAAATCAGGAAACGTTGAAAATTTTTTATTCTCCTGCTTGTGTGGCATTCTAGAGAGACCTACTGATGAACATATTGTCCTCTTGAAGCCAACTGCTTGAACCAGCACAGCACTACCTCCCCCGGATCTTTGTTTGAATCCGAGACCCAATGGGATGATTAATGACGGAATAACTTTACAATTCCTAATGATCAATCAGAATACTACGATGTTGGCTGGATATATCGTAATATAAGTGTTGTGTCCTCAGCAAGTTTGCCTGGCTGAGTGCAATCCTCTCCATGCTAGTTTTTTCTAAGAAATCATTCAGGAGTGGGGGGAATATAACATATCTTGCCTCTACAAAATATTGTGGTTGATGATCAAAAAAAAAGGAGAGAGAAAGAAAGAGAGACGATTTGTTTCCTTTATAGAGCACTATCTGGCAAAGGAATGTAGTCATGACCTTGATCACAAGTCGTGTAACCGTGTATGAGGTTACGACATCACATGAACTGCTAACATAGCAGTAGTGATATGTCTTGCCTGACGCAATCCAATCTTGTTCAGTGGGGTTTTGACCAAGAAGCCCCAGGAGAAAAAATAGGACATATCTTGCTTCAACAAAATCTTGCAGTTGAAGATTAAAAGAAAAATAAGAAGAAGAAGAGAGAGGGAGAGAGAGAGAGAGAGAGAGAGAAAGAAAGGAGAGAGAGAGGGAGAGAGATTTTTTGACTCTTTCTACAATAACAGGTTGTGCGTTGTGGTGCAGTGGATATCGGCTCAGAACGAGTAATCGGGGAGCCAAGTTCGAATTATAGTTGAATTCACTGCATTCACTTACGAGCAAATACGATTGGAAAAGTTATTAATCCGTCTCTTTTTTTTCATGTTGTGGGTTAAATAACAATACAGAATGGGTTCTATAGCCTTGGCTGGCAATCAATATATCGCAGAATTTAATGGCAACCTACTGCGGGATAATCTTCTGCCCAGTCAGTCAGGTCTCTTTCGAGGCATGATCGCCCAAGTTTGTATAACGTCTAACACTTAACGGACGGCTTTGCATGTGTGTTGCAAGGCAGTGGATATAGTCTCGGAACGAGAAGTCGGGGAGTCAAGTTCGAATTCTAGTTGAACTTTCTGCATTCACTTAAGAGCAAATATTAATGGGACAGGTATTAATCCGTCTCTTCCCCCGGTTATGGGTTAAATAACAGGACAGATTGAGTTTTATAGCCTTGGCTGGCAACCAGTCTTCCTCAGAATGTAACGACAACCTACTAGGGGATAATCTTTTGCCCAGTCAGCCATGTCTCTTTTGAGACATGGTCGCTCAAGCGTGTATCACGGAGTGTTCTTAACTGACTGACAATTGATTGAACCATAAATGTATCCTGATTTATAGTCTCCCAATTTTTCGGTAAGTTTTAGATTGTCATGCTCAGCATTGGTAGCAATGATCAATTCATTTATTTTTACTTTTAGCTGAGAGGTAAGAATATTAGTAATTTTTTAATAATTTGGCGTGATCATCAAGTAACTGTTCTATTTTTGAGTTGTAGTCAGTCAGTTAAAGTGCCATACGTGATACACGCTTGGGCGATCATGTCTCGAAAGAGACATGACTGACTAGGCAGAAGATTATCCCGCAGTAGGTTGCCATTGCTTTCTGCAGTAGACTGGTTACCGACCAAGGCTATAGAACCCAATCTGTCCTGCTATTTAACCCATAACTGGAAGGAAGAGACGGATTAATACCTTTCCCAAGTAAGTGAATACAATGGATTCAACTGGAATTCGAACTCGGCTCCCCGGTTTCTTGTTCCGAGCCGATATCCACTGTACCACAACGCACATCCAAAAAAAAAAGTCTTGCTTAAAACAACAAAGATGTTTGCTTTATCAGCTTTCTTAATTACTATTTCTGGATGGTTGCGTAATTCTTTTGCAGTAATCTTCAGTGAAATCTTTATGAGTTTAGGCGAGAAATCTTTTTATCTTGTCTGTGATTTATAGATTTTGCCTTAAGTAGATCACCGAGTTCTCGTTCTGTAGTAATCATCTGCTGTTCTTGGAGTTTAATTATATTTTGGTATAGTGTCTCAATCTCAACATCTTTTTATGTAGTCCATTATATTTTTGTATATATGGCAGTTAAGTCCCTAGTTAACAAGTTCTTTTTGGTTGTTAGTTAATTCAAGATCAAAAATGTTAATATATCTTTCAAAGTTTTTCGAGAGGTATACATTTCCTTTATATAATATGTTGAGTTTCTTTTAATTTGTAACCCCTGTTTACATTCCGATCTGTTAGTAATTTCTTTTAGTCTATTTAAGAAGGAGATTGAAAGTACTTGAGAATATCAAGAAATGAATAATAAAATGCTCTGTCAAAGTCACAGCTCATTTCTTACATCTTTCAATTATAACACGCAAAAGATTATCCGTGGGTATGAACAAGTTTTGTTAGTAATTAGCAGATAATCTGTTTGCAATATAATTAATCTGACGACATATATATATATATATATATATATATATATATATATATATATTAGTCATCCACATAAAACCCTGTTTTGCTCTATCACAGCTCATCACTATTACTAGATATCCACTTACTTACAACCGAAATCGAAACTCTCTATCTCCCTCTCTCTCTTTCTCTCTCTCTTTCCACACACACACACACACACACACATATATATATATATATATATATATATATATATATATATATATATATATATTAGTTGGCACACATGTCTGATATTACCTGGCTCTTTTTTAACGTGTGTAATTTTACGTCCAGAGGAACGTACATTTGAACGTCTTAAAAGAAACGGTTTACCAATAAGAAAACCACCTTTAGACCCTGCACGTTTTAGACCAATGTTTTCCAAACTATGGGTACCCACTGGTGGGTCGCAAACGTGATATTAGTTCTACTAGAATTACTCATTAGCTCCGATTAATCTGTTGAGATAGGTCAAGACTCGAGCTTTCGTTCCCAGACGTTTGTTGAACAGAGAAGTGTTTTGTCTTGACCAGCTTAAGGAATCAGGGTTAGTTGTGCTCTCAATTTAATCATTTGTCAAAGTAAAATTGAATCAATTTTAACCTATTTATATAAGTAATATTTCTAAACAATATATCATATGTTTTTTCCTGTAAATTTAAGTGGATCGCCATAAGCTATGGTCATGAATAGTGGGTTCAGATTCTAAAAGGTTTTAGGAATCATGCTACTTAAATGTTGAATCAAAGGACATATATAGGGTCTAAAATATATATATTGACAGATGTGCGTTGTGGTGCAGTGGATGTCGGCTCGGAGAGGGAAATCGGTGAGCCGAGTTTCAATTCCAGTCGAACACTCTGCATTCACTTACGCACTGGTACCCTTGGGGAAAGATATTACTCGGTCCCTTCTCTCAAGTTATGGGTTAAATAAATGAGGTCTGTTGTTCATGCGATCTGTGGCAGACTTCTGCACGGATTGTTTGTTATCAGCATTTCCAAAAGGTGTGGATACCTTCACCACTTTAAACAATTCTTTGTGTGGCAGTCTAAGTGAGTTAGACGCTCATATGTCAAAATCGACGGGAGAGTCCATATATATATATTTGTGTGTGTGTGTGCTTTAATATAACATATAAGTAAGATTATCTTGCTACATTAGAGTCCTGTACGCTTTGAGTCGTTTCTAAAAGTAATCTTGTTATTTACGGCGTTTCAGTTCGTAATAGTTTTCCCAGTTTCTGAAAAAGTATCAACAGCGGGCATCGTGCCTCCTCTGACAACGATAATTGGGCACTAGAGAACGGGAAACATGTGGTGTGTTTCGGTGAGCGATGATTCAATTAGTTTCGGGATAATGGTACGACTAAGTTCTGACACATAGCCCACGAGGCCATGGATCTCATTTATCATCTACACACAGTCCAGATTGTATTTGTACTATAATGCTCTGTTGGTGTATCCGTGTTGGATGGGTTAGGTTCACTGGTGCAGCAAAGGCCATCATATAACTAACTGCTGTCTCCAACTGGTTCGTGACCATCGGCATTCATTCTGTGTTAGTTCTAAACTAAGAGTTATTTCAGCAGGGTATTGCTCTAGACCCAAGAACTTGTTTGAAAATTAGTGTTGAAATTGCATGCCAAGGGATAACGTGAAGATGGTTAAAATTTACTCTCTTCGATGTCTGAATATTTTTCTTTTTTAAAAGATATTCCCCACCGCAAGCAAGGCAATAACTAAGTCACAATTTTGGTTGTTTAGCAGCATATCAATATCTATGGCTTATTTTATGCTGAAATTTAAATATTCGTTTTCTACGTCATATCGACACTGAAGGACACATGGCCCACTGTATATAGGCTTTAGTTGGTTTCTGTGATTTGGGCCAAAAAAATTGTGAATTCATTACCTTGCTACAGCAGTGGTTAACAAATAACATAAAGATTTTAGTTAAGGGAATATAACTATATTGCATCCAGAAGTGGCATCGGATACGGAATGAGAAAACTATACCAAGTAATCGAAAGAAAGAGTTCGGTTCAAAATTCCAAGTACCTGAAGAAAGCCTTAGCTTACACGGCTGAAACGTCGTGAATATGGCAATAAAGATGAGGACAACTGTAAATAATATAAATACTACTGCATCTCAGAAGTATAGACAAATACCTTTGCAAGATGTTTAAATTTAAGAAAATGATTTTAACTTGTCAGAATCCTTTTGATTATTTTGGTTGTTTTTTTGTTTAAACACAACAACCTCTATGGTTTATTTAATGCCAAAACCCAACTATTTTTGTACGAAATTTCGTTTTTATATAATCATGATTTTAATTATACAAGTCTTAATAATTAACCTATTGATTGGGAGAGAAAATGCGGATTAATATCTTTCCCAAGAGTATTTACGAATAACTGAATAAAACGAATTGGAACAGGTCTCTCCGATTGCAACTCCATTATATTGCATCCAATATTACAGCATCTGCTATTCACAAACTGTCACCCATCTAAATACTAACCAATTTCGACACTGCTTAACTTCAGTGATCGTATGGGAACTAGTGTTTCAATATAAAGTGGCCGTAAGCGAATATCTTGTATATAAATTGAGCGATGCAATTCTTAATAATTAACCCTTACTTGGAGGGAGAGGAGGTGCATTAAAACATTTGCTAACGTATTTGCGCATGAGTTAATTAGAACTCGTTCCTCTGATTAACAGATCAGAGCCTTTATCAATTACACCACCCTCACATATATATGCTTAATGCACATGACATTCCCAATTAGTCACTCGTCTAGTTACTGAAACGGCTGGGATTATAGTATGGGAATCGGTTTTTTAAAACGTGATGTGGCTGTAAACAATAATAGATCCCCAGGTGTTACAGTGTGTGAAACAGTAAAAACAGAAAAGACAATATTAAGCAAAGAGTAAAATAAAAGAAGAGGGATTTAATTTTTGAAGATCAATTTGGTTGGAAAGCAAGCATCCGGAACAGAATACCACAAGCGAGAAGAGAGTTTTGTTTGTTTGAATTTTATTTAACGGCATATCAACACCTCTGTGGGTTATTTAATGCTGAAAAGGTGGGGTTTAAGGTATTTTTATTAATGTTCGTTTATAGTAAGAAAGTTGATTTAGACAGATTTTAATGAATTTTTTTTTGTTTTTATTCTTTTTTATTTAAGAAAACTAAAAATGTCTTCTAGTTTTGTATTCAAAAATGTTTTGCTGAGAACTTTTTTTTCTTCAAAAATTTATTATTGGTAATATTTTTCATTCAAAAATGTATATTTTTCTATAAAGATCTATTTTTATGTATATTTCTATAAAAGTCTGTTTTATAATTTCATAGAGTTTTGACCAAGTTCATGGGTTAACTATTTGCCCATAGCTGAGACCCTAACAGGTACTACCACACTGGGTCAAGGTGAACCTGGGAACAACAGCAATTAAGAATACATGCTCCTTACAACCTCCCAATCAGAGGCCTTGCTACCGGATGCGGTTTAACCGTCATGCACAGGACGAGCGAGAAAAGAGTGAGAAAAAAACTACTAGCAAAGAATCTGCGATTACTTCTATTTGAATCAACTGTAAAAAGACGAAGCATTGATGGTAATCTAGCCAGTCAGTTAATAGCCTTACGTGATATACGCGATCATGTCTCGAAAGACACGAATGGCTGGGAAGGGAAGATGTTCCCTCAGTAGTTTGGCCATTACATTCTACGATAGACTTGTTGCCACCCAAAGTTATAAACCCCGATCTGTTATTCAACCCATTGCTGACGGAAGAAGAGACGAGTTAATATCTTTTCAAGTTTATTGGGGCGTAAGTGAATGCCACAAATTCAACTGGCTTTCGAAATCGGCTCTCCAAGTTTTCATTCCGAACCGATATCCACTGCACCACAACATAAATAAATTCGTGAAGTACTGGTACCCTAGAGAAATGGTTATCAAAACAATTACCCTGAAAGTGTCCAATCACCCGACACATATAAGTAATTATGTCCTTTTTCCAACGACAAAGAATCCCGAAAACCTCGGTGGTACTCTGCGTATGGTGTGTGATGAGATGACCTATACTCATGATGAACGATGATTTTGTAGTTGCGTAAAACTGTCAACAGTGTTTAAACATTGCTTCGACACGTTTGTGCTTGCTTCCGTCGAGGAGGTTGGGATGCCGACTCGAGGATCTATTTTTATGACTCCGAAATAAAGGTTCAGTTTTCACTGCTTAAACTATTAGGCCATGATCATTGATAAAATCTCCGTGGTGGTGGTGAGTCGACCACACCCTACACACTTTTCGTCCAAGTACTCATATAAACAACGGCTGTGAGCGAGAACGTTATAACTTAGTGTGTATGCCCGAGAGAGTGCAAAATGAATCGTTTACATAGCAACACAACCGGTACTTTTTAGTATATTTTGTATTCAGGCGCCCCGCTCTTCATCTCAGTGTTCTTGACAGGCTCCAAAGAGAATCAGTAATATGATAGGTACCAAATTGGCGGCTCGACTCCATCCACTTTCTCACCGACGGGATGTGGTTTTCCCTATGTCTGTTCTATAAATATTTCTATGGCTTCTACTCCGATGAACTTAAGCCATTGTTACCCCTGCCACAGGAGTTTACTCGTGCAACCAGACTGGCAACTGGGTCCATCTCATTCACAGTTCTATCAACCAAATGCAGGCAACAATTCTACTCCATCAGCATTTTTTCTTGCCTTTCTCGTCTGTGGAAACTCGCATCCATATTCTTGCTTTCCTGGCGGCTAAAACATCCAGGAATTTAAATGCAATGTCAACCCCCATCTAGTTCTTTCTACATCACCCTGTATATCAATTCCTTTGTCTCTATCTTTGCAACTGTCACCACACTTGTATTCCTATCATTTTCTTGCTCCTTTATCTGACACCCCCTTTAACTGGTTCGTCTTTCTCTTTACTCTTCTTCTGATCTAATCTTTATCTTTATGTAGCCCCCCTGTGCATCAGTGCCGTTACCACCTTGCTTGGGGTGAAATGATTAAAAGAAATGCTCATTTACCAGCCGTCTTCATAAACCCGGTCACTAATTCAGACGTTTTACCCTATATTTCAAGCAGAAAAACACGTGTGATAGGTTTGAGTCAACCATCTTTTTAATAACAATTTTATATATTAGATGTATATTTGGTATAGTGGTGTGCTGAAAACTAATCGAAGTTAAAACTAAATCAAGACAGGTTCTATATCTGTACAATACTTCAATTTGCCAACAGTAAGCAGAGAACAAATAAATTTATATTCATTCATATATTTCAGTTCATGTATTTTATATAAGGATATTCGTTGTGGTCTAGTGGATATCGATTCCGGGGAACGAAGGTTCGGGGAGCCGATTTCGAATTCCAGCTAAATTTCTTGCATTCACTTACACTTAAATACACTTGGGAAAGGTATTAATACGTCTCTTCCCTCCAGTTATGGGTTAAATAACAGAACAGATTGGGTTCTATAGCCTTGGCTGACAACCAGTTTACCGCAGAAAGTGTTATGTCGCCAAGTGTAAAGGAATAACTCAACAACAGAATCAGAATATAAGTTGTATTCCGCGGAAAGATGGTTAGTAAGTACAGAAGTGAATTAGTAGTATTTACAATAGAAGAGATACAATAGTCAAATCCGTCGTAAGACGTGTGTATAAGTGATTACATCCGGTAAGCCACCGGAAGTGTGTCTAACTCTCGCACTGACTCTCAAGTGACTCTGTACGAACCCGTACGACTGTCACCAACTCTCTACAACTATATTTAGTTGTCCCTCCCAGTAAGGGCAACATGTGACACATGGTCAGTTTTGACTGGGATTTCCGGGCTATATGGTCCGGTCAAAAAATGGTTGTCTATTTTTGCCCAGGTCGTGATTCTACCCTTCGGCGGAACCACGACTGTGTTATTGCTCTCTGCTCGGAAGCAGAGAGCGCCCTCTACCCGAAGGCAGAGTACTGACAGTGTTATAGTTGCAGAGTCTCAGCAACTCTCTACAACTATATTTAGTTGTCCCTCCAAGTAAGGGCAACATATGACACATGGTCAGTTTTGACTGGGATTTCCGGGCTATATGGTCCGGCCAAAAAATGTCTGTCTATTTTTGCCCAGTTGTGCTTCTACCCTTCGGCGGAACCACGACTGGGTTATTGCTCTCTGCTCGGAAGCAGAGAGCGCCCTCTACCCGAAGGCAGACAGCTGACAGTGTTATAGTTGCAAAGTCTCAGCAACTCTCTACAACTGTATTTACTAGCCTTCCCACGCAAGGCTGGATGTGACACATGGTCATTTTATAGTGGGTATTCCCGGCCATATAGCCGGGCCAAAAAATGTCTGTCTATTTTTGCCCAGTCGTGGTTCTACCCTTCGGCGGAACCACGACTGGGTTATTGCTCTCTGCTCGAAAGCAGAGAGCGCCCTCTACCCGACAGCAGAGTGCTGACAGTGTTATAGTTGCAGAGTTTCAGCAACTCTTTACAACTGTATTTACTAGCCTTCCCACGCAAGGCCGGATGTGACACATGGTCATTTTATAGTGGGTATTCCCGGCCATATAGCCGGGCCAAAAATATGTCTGTCTATTTTTGCCCAGTCGTGGTTCTACCCTTCGGCGGAACCACGACTGGGTTATTGCTCTCTGCTCGGAAGCAGAGAGCGCCCTCTACCCGACAGCAGAGTGCTGACAGTGTTATAGTTGCAGAGTTTCAGCAACTCTTTACAACTCTCTCGTAGAGAATCCACCATTGCTATATATAGCATTGGGAACAGTCCATTATGTAGTCCGATAGGGGCGGCGCCCTAACAGAAAGCAATGGCAAACCCACTGCAGGATAATCTTCTGCCCAGTCAGTCATGTCTCTTTTGAGACATGATAGCCCAAGCGTGTATCACGTACGGCACTAAACAGACTGATTTTATTTAAATATTATGTGGATGTAATATTTTCTTTGAATTTTACTGCAAACGAAGCAGTATAGTAGAATAATATTTATGGATTAGTCAATGAATGTGTTTAGATTTAAGAAGAAGACTGAACTTGAACTAAAAGTTAGTAAATTTCTCTGAAAAATTAAAAAACTAGGAAAAGCAACCTTTCCAAAATCGAAACGATAACCTTGTGCAAATGAATTAAAACAGCACAAATAATGCCATCCTAAAATCTAATAGGATACAAATCCTATACCATCCAACAATTAACAAAAACTCAAAAAGTAAAATTGCACCCCCCCCCCAAAAAAAAACGGATCAGAACCACTGAAAACATTTTGGAAAAACCCAGATCAAGGTAAATTTTACAAATCGGTGCGAAAATCAAGATTCTGGATTCTGATTAGATAGGAAATAGCAAATTGATCTATGACCCCGGTTAATTTTTCTTAACACCTCAAACAAATGGGGAGGCTGACTGAGCCGATCACTTGACTAGACTCTTGACTAGATTCCACTACTTAACCTCGTCTCACGTGCGGCAAAAAACTGTCAGTCAAATGTGATCAAGAATTAGAAATGACACGCTAAAATGTAACAAAAAGAAATTTCAAGACGCCGACCCTGTCATGCTTCGTCGACATACTTTCATTCTTCTTCCTTCAAATTTTTCCTTTTTTTTGTCTTCACTCACTAGCCGTCAAAAATAATAATAAACATCTTCAACTGACCCCTCAAAACTAAAATCCGATTAGTACAATTTCCTATATTGCTTGACTTTCCTTTTCACTCTGTCGCCGACCTTATAAGAAAAGGAAAGACACACATGCTTTATTAGTAACCTCTTCATATTTCTACATACACACATTATGCTACTATCAACCGTAAGCTCTGAATTTTTGTGGAACATTACTACTACATTTTCTCTTGGGACATGTATCTCATGTAAATTAATTAACTACATGCATTTTCACTTTGAACCTTTTCTTTTTCCAAATTTATTACCCTGTTTAGTTAATAAAATTTTACTGTAACCTACAAATTCAACACCAAACTTCAGCCTCCTGAAATCTTAAATTGTGGGGACTTCGGTTTTGTTTGGCACAATTAGCAAACATAGCCGAGGCTCCTACAGTCTTTCACACTTTCAGGCAATTGTGTCAGGACGTGATAAAAAATTTATGCAATCACGGAGGACGCAATATGTTTCAAGGCCAAACAAATTTCACCATAAACCCCCAAAAATAAACTCATAATTCTGCACATCACTTCGAATGGCCAAATCTTAGCAAAAACTAGAAATCGATTACACACTGTCACTCCAGTGAGTTAAAACTGGCCGAATGGTGAGAGAAAGGAAACTAAACCAGTTGATTCAATCAATTTGCACAAAGGTGTATGATATTGGGTTGGAATGACTATATTAATGCAAACGCTGAAACTTCAGAAAAATCCAGTATGGCGAATTAGTAAATATTCAAAAATTCAAATACCTTTTTGTAGTGGTCTTCTTCTTCTATGTGCCATGTCCGTTCAGGACGTAGGTGATCATGGTTCTCCACGCCTCCCTATCCCTTGTGGTTCTTAGTATGTTTGCTCCTGTTACACCTCGCAACTCTCATTCCGTCATCCACCTGATCAGGCCCTGCAAATATTTTATCCGCTGCCTTCCTCTGTCTCTTTTTCCTTCTATCTGGCCTGCCAGTATCAGTTTCTCCAAGCTCTCCTTCCTTATTGCATGTCCCAGGAACCTCGGGTGCCTCTTCCTGAAGCTCAGTATTAATGTCCTTTTTGTTATCATTCTTTTCAACACCTCATCGTTGCTTGCATCCTCAGTCTACGATATCCGCAGCATCCTTCTGTAGAACCACATTTCCGCTACTTCAAGTTTTGTCCTCATTTTCGATGATATTGTCCAGCATTCACAGCCGTATTGAAGAACTGACATCACAGAGAAATCCAGCACTCTTTTCTTTGTTTCTAGTGAAATTTTCCTGTGTGTTAGTAATCTACTCAGCTTCTGGAACGCGTCCTTTTCGACTTCGGATCTCTGTGTGGCACTTTCCATCTTCTGTTAGAACACTTCCTAGGTATTTAAATTTTTGTACTTGCGTGATTCTGGTGTCCCCCGCCTACAACAAATTTGCTATAGAGGTTAAGGAAATTAAGGATTATGCTAGAGGTTGTTTTGCTCAACCTTGCAAGCTGATACAAAACCAAATCATTAAACTAAAGACACAGATCATGTTTTTAAACTGTAGGTATAGTGTGCGTCAGTCATGTCTGGTATAAGGCCACTTCCACACATAGCCGATCTTACGTCCGGGTCGTGATTGAAGTTTCTCCTGTTACATTTTTACTAATTAATTACATTTTTTACTAATTAACATCTACTAGCGAAATCCTAGTTTTGACATCCTTTTTCTATACGGCAAAAACCAGGATTTTCCTACGTCATTGTGAATGTTTGTAAAAGTGAAGAGTAAAGTTGAGTTTAATTCTTACTTTCCTATCCACCACAAAACAACCAGATCTAAACGATACTTTCATATGAACACCAGGCATGACGCCAAACGTGTTCAGAAATTTACAAACTGTCAGCTACATACGACCCCTTCTTTAAATCGACAGTCGAAAATGGCTTGTAGCCTGTGATTTGTAGGCCACAGAAAAAAAACTATCCTTCAACGAATCTCAGGGCCAGGCGTTATAAACTCTTTTAGCAACAATAAAACATAAAATTGATAAGACATGTAAACCCGATAGAGAACAATGACATAAGATGCTGTCGTTACACACTCCCCTAAATAAATAAAAAAAATGGAAGGAAACCTCTGTGTAGGAAGCAGCATGAACAGCAAAACTTGAAAAACTTGAAAAACTTGTTTTCCTTGAAAAAATTGTTTTCCTTGAAAAAATTGTTTTAGAAGAAATATTTCATATATTTTAACCAACAGCAATTTTAAATACTGAGCCAATGAATATCATATATATTCTATGAGACCTAACTGACAATCTAGTAATGTAATCTTGCTGAAATAGCATTGCAGGAAAACAAATGTTACACAGAGTTATCCATGTGGATAAAACGAAGATAGGGTTTGAATTTATGAAATACAGCAGGGAAGGGTATTGCGTAAATCACAATAAAACAAGTAAGAGATAAATTACAGAAAAGAAATGATCGAATTTTGTATTTGTTGCTAAACCCGAGAAGAAGGATATTTTATAGAGAACTATAAAATTTAGTTGTGAAAACAAAATGAGCAAAAAGAATTCTGATGGGACTACATGGATATTATTTAAATGAGAGGCTGTAGCTATTACCGGATGGTTTTAGGCTTCTTCTTCTCCCTTATGTGCCATGACCTCTCAGGCCGTAGCCGCTCATGGCTCTCCAAAATCTCTTGTCACATGCACTTCTAAATAAACAATGTCTTGACTGTATTTCTAAAACCTGTTGCGCCATCAGTTTCCTTAGGACCGTAAAGAATGTTACGCTTTGTTTTTCTTTATCTTTCTTGCATTATATCTATCACTTCTACAGTCCATGGTATTCTCAGTATCTTTCTGTAGAACCACATTTCTGTTGATTCAAATCTCTTCTTCATATTTGAGGAAAATATCCAGCATTAGAATCCGTATAGGTGTACATGAAAAGAATTGTCTGAACGCTATTTTTGAACGATACTCGTATTTTAAGTAGATAATCTGTTTTTAATTAAACAGTATTTTAATTAGTAATCTTTAATTAAAAACAAAATATCTACATAAAATACGAGTATCGATCAAAAATAATTTTAAACAATTCATTTCAAATGTCGGTTGTTTATAACTAAGTTTCGTTAAAATTCGTTAATTTCCGTAATAGGTGTATAAATATCTGTTATAGTGGAACATCCTGCCATCCCCGAGAATAGAATGTTCTACGATATAAAAGACGGCAACGAGCGGTACGAAGGAAAATGTTCTTAGGCATTCGCCTGACTTTTCTATGACACACTCCGCACTCTGCCATCGGGTAGAGGGCGCTCATTGCTTCCGAGCAGAGAGCACAAACCCAGTCGTGATTCCGCCGAAGGGTAGAAATACGACTGGGGAAAAATAGACAGATCTTTTGGCCCGGCTATATGGCCGGGAATACCCACTATAAAAAGACAATTTGTCACATCAGGCCATGCGTGGGAAGGCTAGTAAATACAAAAAGGTCTTAGGTGAAGATATTCACTATTCGATAGTCGATTCCGCTCCAAACCGTGACTTGCCTGTATGTGTATTGTTAATTGTTCCTTGGTACAATAAATCTGTATTTCTTATACCTGGTGTGGAATTCCATTCTTCAACTGACCATTTTATACTGTATTCCTATTCGGAATATATCACTATCATCTAACAGTTATCAGGGAAGCACGTAAACGGAAGGAAATTCCACAAGCGAGAAGAAACTGATAGCGTAGAAGTAGCGGTTATATTTAACTATTTAAACGGAAAAGACCAATCTAGTAGCCCACTTAAATTTATATAGACAGGGCACCGGAAAATAAAGCTCGTCAAATCTGTTGTCCTGAAAATGCCTCTCTGCATTTTTTCAGATCCGAGTTTTGTGTCCTGTTATTTAAGGCGACGAGATAAACCGGTCAGCTGTGGGTTACTTGACGAGATTCTGTGCTTTGCGAAACTGTTCCCTTGAACAATTCCTCAAGTTGTTTGCTGTGTTGTGCTTTCTGAGGTATTGTTGTTTTTTTTCTCCCGTCTTTTTCCCTTCTTTGTCTGTTATTCCCTAATACTTGGGAAAGCAAAAGGTTAGGTTTTTCCCCAACCTCAACATACCCTATACGATATTTTACACAATAAAACATATGTTTTTATCTTGTCTAATAATGAATGCACGTTCTAATACCTTCTGGAAAATTACTAATTCCGGTGCGATTACGGGACTTAAGCAACGTTGAGCCTGGTCAGTATCTAGATGGGAGTTCGCTTCGGAGTACCAGATTCTGTAAGCTTGTAGGTACGGGTGGTATGATTTTAAGGCCATATCATGTTTGAACACCGATTTTCGTATAATTGCCGAGGTTATTCAACGTCGAGTTTAGTCAGTACCAATCAGTCAGTTAAGTACCATACGTGATACACGCTTGGGCGATCATGTCTCGAAAGAGACATGACTGACTGGGCAGAAGATTATCCCGCAGTAGGTTGCCATTGCTTTCTGCGGTAGACTGGTTGCCAGCCAAAACTATAGAACCCAATCTGTTCTTTTATTTAACCCATAAGTGGAAGGAAGAGACGGATTAATACCTTTCCCAAGGTTATTTGCGCGTATGTGAATGCAAGGAATTCAAATGTAATTCAAAATCGGCTCCCCGATTTCTCGTTCCGAAACGATATCCACTGCACCACAACACACAGTACCAATCACCAGGTGCAAAAAGATTTTATGTGCGTATGTTGCAATTTATAATGGATCACATTGAAAATCGGAGAAACGAATTCCAATTTTATGGTTTACGTTATGTTCACTTGCGCGCAAATATTCTTGGAAAAGACATAGATCCATCTCTTCTCCTCCCCAGCTATGGGTTAATTAGAAAGAATTGTTTATCTAAAAAATTATGACCTAAAAAAAAAAAAATTATCCAAGAAAAATAAACTAAAATAACAAATGTTACTGGAAAATTTATAAATTCACTTATAATTCTCACAGTTATGGGTTAATTAGTAACACTTGTATCATTAAATCACTATTATCTAAGAAAGAACAAAAAAACGTACAAACTAAAAATATATCTAGTCTTTAAATAACATTAAAAGTTGATAAACAGTAAAATAATCAATAAGAAATTTCCTGTAAATTATAATTCATATGTAATGTTATATGGCAATTTTCTTTCGTGCTGTGTGTAATCTATCTGTCTGTTAAGTATCATACATGATACACGCTTGGAACGATCATGTCTCAAAAAAGACATGACTGACTGGGCAGAAATTTTTCCCGTAGAAGTTCGTCATTATTTTCTGCGGTATACTGATTGCCAAACAAGGTTATAGAACACAACTGCTATTTAACCGATAACATATAGATCCGAATTAATAAGAGAAGAGACAGATTAATACAGGTTGGGGGACTCTAAAATCAAGCGAGTACAAAAATTTAAATACTAGGACGTGTTCTAACAGGAGATGGAATGTGCGACACTGAGATCCGAAGGCGAATTAGCGTGGTGAAGGACGCGTTTCAGAAGCCGAGTAAAGTATAATGACACAGAAAACTTTCACGAGAAAAAAAGAAGAGAGTACTAGATTGCTATGTGATATCAGTTCTTGAATACGGCAGCGAATTTTGGACAATATCATCGAAGATGAAGGAAAATCTTGAAGCAGTGGAAATGTCGTTTTACAGAAGGATGCTGCGGATATTATGGACTGAGCATGTGAGCAATGATGAGGTGTTATAAATAATGGCAAGGAAATGAAAATTAATATTGAGCACAAGGAAGAGACTATTGAAGTTCCTTGGGCATGCAATGAGGAAAGAGTGCTTGGAGAACCTGATACTGACAGGCCAGATAGAAGGAAAAAAGATAGAGGAAAGCAGCGGATAGCATTGAAGGGCCTGATCATGTGGATGACGGAACGGGGGTTGCGCGGTGTAACAGGAATAAACGTACTAAAAGCCACCAGGGATAGGGAGACGTGGAAAACTATGATCGCCTACATCCTGAAAAGACAAAGAATTCAACTGATGTTCGAACCCAGCTCCTTGATTTTTCGTTCCAAGGCGATATCCACTGCACCAAAATTTGTGAGGTGGAATTTAAATCTTGATATACAGAATATATGTAGGAAGTTATCCTTCTGAATTTTATTAGTTTAATTTTTCTTTTCGCTGCTAGTGAGTCCTCGCTTTATCAGCAACAAATTTTGTGAGCAAAAGAAAAATAAGTAATATGTCGGGTGTAAATTGACCGTAAAAGTATCCGAAATGACTCCTCCTGTTATATAGTTTCATTTTAATCGAGAACTACATATACAACAACTGCGTTAATATTCACTTGACTTGGAGGTTTAAGTTTTGCAGCTGATATTTATAATGTCGACATCGTACTTTTAAGTAGGAGACAATTCTGCTAATCAAGTACAATGCCAGTATCAATAAAAATCAGACCAGAAATTGTTTCCATAAAATATTAATCTTGGAAATATCTAAAGTCAATACAAGTCCCATGATAACTTAATATACCCCCAGCCATCGTTCCTGAAAGTGACATATTGTCGAATATAAATAGAAGAGGATAATTAAGTATACAAAAAAAAGGTCACACGTCTCTTTTACCAATGAAGTTCGACGCCATTTGCAATCAGACAGTTATTCTCAAGGGAGGCAACTCTCAAGTAAAAGGAGTGTTGTACGAAGCCGTGTTTGTAAAGAGATTCGTGTCGGGAAAATAAAATAAAAGGAAAAACTTATATGCAATGAGATGTGTAAATAAAATAGACAAAAATTAATCATGAGAAAAAGAAAACGAAATAACGTAACCTGCTTTGACGTGATAATCGTAGTCTTCTTATTATCTTCGGGATGTTTCAAGTTGTTTGTTTGTCACTAAAAACAAAACACAAAACAATAAAAAATAATAAAAAAAAACGTTAATTAGTGTTTACTAAGGAAAAAAAATTTCGTTTTTCATTGATTGCTTTCTCATGCAGGCATGCCCACTCCGGATTTTGGATCAACTCTTGCCGTGTGTACAGTGTGATAATCGAATTTGATGTCTTGTGATGTGAGAAAAAAGGGAAGTGAACCTAATAACAGATAAATTAAATAAAAAAAAATAAATTTCTGTCGGCCATCGTCGGTTAAAAAAAAAACTATGTAAAATTCTCAATGATATTTTTTCTCATTGTTAGAGATATCCTAGAAGCGTCGTCTATTTTTGATCACCTCTTTATAGCTTGGCTTTTATATTCCTTTGAATCGTTTATAATTTGTTTTGATGACAATTTTCTGCAGACAGTCCTGTTTCGCTGTATCACAGCTCATCAGTACTGTTAGACATCCGATTGATTCTAGCCAGGATTGAAAACCAACCGAATGTGCGTCAATCAGCGATTCTACAGGTGTTCGGTGAAGGAAGGTGGATTTTAGCGTGTTATATACACTATGTATGCCGAGTGTTCAAATTCATTACTGAATAAACGATGCGTACATGCGTAAGTAGCTACAGTTTTAAAGACAACTATTTCTCCATAGTAGTTAATCGGCGGGCGTAAATAGTCATCCTCAGACAGTCCTGTTTCGCTGTATCATATCTCATCATCACGGTTAGTCATCTGATTGCTTCTATCTCAAAGCTATGATCACTCGGTGTATATATATATATATATATATATATATATATATATATATATATATATATATATATATAGTACACTTGGTATGTAAACCTGGTAAATTCCAAAAGAGACGAACTCGAGAGAACTCAATGTTAAATTCATTTATTTAATTTAACAGAGTAAAATTGTATAAAGGATTTTCGATTATTACCTTGGATGATGCATATTTCACCGCTTTAATGTTCTTAGAGCGGCTCGTCAGAAAAAAATCCAAATGGTACAACAGTTGGCAATCGAAGTATATATATATATATATATATATATATATATATATATATATATAGATAGATAGATAGATAGATAGATAGATACTTCGATTGCCAACTGCCCTAAAAAATTTGCTATTATCATTGACGGCAGGGGTACAGACGTATATATGTATTTTTCTCGATTCGACGACAAATTTGTTAAAAAAGTAAAATGATAAGACACGGTTAAAGAGCAAACATGCGTCGAGAGCTTCCATAACTGGTAATGAAGAAAATGAAATGAGCCGACGATTCCTCGATATTGTCTTTCTAACGAACTGACCCGACGCTACCTCGTTATTGTTTTTCTCTTCATGAGAGTGTCTGGAGAGAATATACATACATACATACATACATACATGCATACATACACACACATATATATATATATATATATATATATATATATATATATATATATATCGGTCGATTTTCGATCCTGGCCAGAAGCAAGTGGATGCGTCTAGCCACACTGATGAGCTGTGATACAGCGAAACAGGCTTGTATGTGGATGACTAATATATATATATATATATATATATATATATATATATATATATATATATATGGGGGGTGTACAAAAAGATACACAACTGTTTTATTTATAACAGGGACAATGACCATGAATGTTGAAAAATTTAATTGCTGAGAGAAGAGATACGAGGGGTCGTTCTACAGAAGGCTGCTGAGAATACTATATACGGCACATTGTAAATTTTATTAAAATCTAAACGAAAAAGATATTTATACTTAGAATACAAAAAAGAAATTTGTCATTTCTAAGAAGCATAGTAAGGATGGATGGTTTGGAGAATTTGACGCTCACAGCATACAGTGAAGTCAAGAAGACGAGAGTAGGCAGTGAATAAACTAACTAATCTCAAACCTAAACCCCATCGTTCCCAGTAAAGCACAGGTTATCGACGATACCTCGCCATTAAGAGGGGGTTGTTGATACTTCTGTAACTTTTTTTTTTTTTTTTTACACATAGGTGTTTTGACGCTACGCGAAATCCTTTATTCTCAGGGCGAAGGTAAACTGGTTGCAAAACAAGACTGTACTTCGTACAGAATGATACTTGGTTTATATGTTTTTACGTGCCTTGTAATTTCAAGACGTAGGTGTTAATGGCTTTCCACGTCAACCTATCCCGTGTGGATCTTAGCACGCTTTCTCCTGTGACAACACGCAACCCTCGTTCTGTCAGCCACCTGATCAGGCCCTTCAAATATGTTATCCGCTGCCTTCCCTTGTCTCTTTTTCCTTCTATCTGACCTGTTAGTGTCAGGTTCTCCAAGCCCTTCTTCCTCTTTGCATATCCCAGGAACTTTAGCTGTATCTTCATGATGCTCACTAATAATTTCCTTTTTGTTTCCATCCTTTTCCAAAATTTCATCATTGCTCACATGCTAGGTCCATGATATTCGCAGCATCCTTCTATAGAACCACATTTCAGTTGCTTCAAGTTTTTCTCTCATTTTTGGTGATATTGTCTAGTATTCATTGCCATTTAGCACTGAAATAAATATAAAAATTATGAAAACTAACCAATTGTTTTATCTACCTTTCTCTTTATTTTCATAATCTGATAAAATATTGATTTTACAGTCTTTATATATAATTAAAAAGAAAATATCTACAAATGTATACATTAAAATAAAAATAACCTTTGAAATTTATTCAAATATTGATTAAAATTAAAAATGGCAATATGCATAAAAATACCTATTAAAATACCCATTAAAATAAAATACTTATTGGAACTCATTAAAATATCCATTAAAATAAAAATACATGTTTAGACTCATTAAAATACCCTTTAAAATAAAAATACATATTGAAACTCATTAAAATATCCATTAAAATTAAAATAAGCATATACGCAGATAAAATAACCATTAAAAAAGAATTTTGTAGTTTTTGATTCGTTTGCGCGCATATTCGAGTTATAGAAAAACAAATATGTATAAATAAATTTGAAAAATACATCATTTAGATGCAGATAGGACACATCATCAGTGATGTTACCCTGGTTCATTGACGGTTTCGGTCCTTTAAAAACATCATACCTTCTCCCCAAGTTGACCCAGCCAAGGTTGATCAGGCCCCGGCCTGTGTCCTAATCTCTATTTGCTACGTTATTGGAATGCAAGATGTTTTGGTTGCACAGAAGAACTCGAAAAATTTCTTGAATAAGATTGTCCACCAATAAATGAATGTCCAGTGATGATAATATGTACATGGTTCCAGTAAATATCCGGATATATATAAATTAAAATAAAATTGATATTCGTGATATTAATGTGAAGATGAATGGTTAAAATAGCTAAATGACTAGATAGTAAAAAACTTATTAAATATACTAAAATAAATACATAAATTACGATTTGGAAGATACCATTCAATAGGGATAAAGGAATATGCTATTAAAAAAAATCGAAAATCGTACCGAATACGGTAGATATGTAAATAACTAAAATTGAAAAACGAATGATATAGTGTAATATTTCTGATTAAAAAACCTACGGGGATTGTAAAGATAAATGAATAGATAAAAACTGGAGCAAAATACAAAAGTAAAGCGAATGATATTAATGAAATATTTGGGATTATTAAAAAAGTGATTGTTATGAATAGATAAATGAATAGATTTTAAAAAATCGTCGCATTTGGTGACATTAATATAGGTTATTTCATTTCCTCGCCATGGTTTTTGGTCTATCGGACACTACCGTTATTTTGTCCCGTCCAGGTATTATTATCTCGGCATATCGAAAATCCACCTGGATGAGCCCAGAGTTGTGTCTAGGATTGTTTGAGTCACTTTCCTCTTTTTTAACCCTGTAATTCCCATTTTATTGAAGGCCAAATTTAAAGATTTCCCAGCGAAACCCCTCGCACCAATTTCGATTGGGTAGCATATTGCTTGCCATCCTCGTCTTCTACAGTCATCCTTCTTGGTTCTTGGTATTTGTTCATTTTGTGTTGGTTTGCAACTTGCATGTTTTCTTCCCATGGGACTCTTAGTTCCCACAGAATAATCTGTTTTGTTAAATTCGAAAACAAGACCATATCTGGTCGTAAGGAAGTACTTAGAATGTGTTCTGGTAAGCTCAGTCGGCATCCTAGGTCTACCATGAGTTGCCAATCTGAGGCTGAGGAAAGTACACATCTTGTGGGTCTCTTTCATACTGTTTTTTTTTTCGCCCACCCTTACAAATTGAATTTTCTCTTTCTTTGGGTTAAATTTTGAACTCCGGATGGCTGTGTTGAATATTTCGGTTATTTTCTTTAAAATATTATTATTACAAAAGAAATAAATATGGAAGCTATGAGAACCATGTACCTTAGCAATAATAATAATAGCATAAACAACAACACAATAACAATAATAATTACGAAGACTTAACAGAATAAAAAAACAATCTTAAACTATATTTCGATAGTGTATCTACCTTTTCAAGCTATATTTAAAAGAAAGAAAATATAAATATATATATAAAACAACAAAATTCAAAAAAATGTTTGTACAAACGTTGCTTACTTTGTAATTAAAAACGGCTATAGAAAGACCTATATTTTTGTAGACTTATATATATTTTTCATGCTTTAAATGTTTATGGATATAACTTGAAGACAAACATGTTATCGAAATTTTGGTTTAGTTCGGTAAAACATTGTTTTTTTTTTTAATCCGGATACTCTCTTAAGATTTGAAAATATTGGAAGTGTTACATCAATCATTTTCATAACTATTATTATTATTATTATTATTATTATTATTATTATTATTATTATTATTATTTAAGTATAATCAAACTTCTTAAATTATCTACAAATATTAATGTTTAAAACTTTATACTTACACTGTTCCTGCATTTTAATGTCTGATGTGTCGGAATGTAACGAGGTTGGAAAGTATGTCATTTATCGACTTCTTTAATTTAATATGACTGATGTAACTAAAATCATTTTACAACTGGTGATAAAAATAAAAAAATTCAACACCTTTCCACCAACAACTTCTTCCGAAAGTGTAAATAGAATCCTGAAACTTAACAAAATATGATAAATGGAACGAAAAATAAGAGAAAAGTCAAACAGCAATAACGAACCGATCATGAAAATATTTTTCGTTACTTCTATAAACAAAATCATACATAGTTACACAGTTACATTAATATTTATTTGTCTGTTGATTTATAATTGTTGAAAGAAACAAAGAGATAGCTATCGCTGAATCACTAATGAATTAGAGCACTCTGGCTATTGGGCCTGTATAATGATAATGTATACGCTAAAAAGTTTCCCTTCTTCTACCGAGCGCCCATAGCTCAGAGGTAGAATCGCCGACTGACACCAATTTCGTCGGATTTCATTCCTTGGTTAAAAGCAATCAGAGTCTAACCGTACTGATGAGCTGTGATACAGCGAAACAGATCTGTCTGCGGATGACTATATATATATATATATATATATATATATATATATATATATATATATATATTCATGTGAATAAAGAACGAAGAAAGTATGAACAACGACCAAAACATGAATTTAAAACAGTGATCAATATAGAAATAAAGTAATGAATATTTATTATAAGTTATTGTTTAGAGCATGTACAAATTATAATTCACTACAAAAGTGTACGTTTTGTTTCGACATCGAAAAAACAATGTCTCATCAGGTTGTTAATAATGAGAGTAACATCATTATTAACTACCTGATAAGACATTGTTTTTTCAAAACAAAACCCTCTTGTAGTAAATTATATTTTATACATGTTCTAAACTGTAACTTATAATATATATATATATATGTGTGTGTGTGTGTGTGTGTGTGTGTGTGTGTGTGTGTGTGCAACAACAACCTTCGCATTAAAAATAATCATAACTCAACACTAGAAAGAGACATTGGTAGAGAAGAAAAAACTGAGAAACCGTGAATGCTTTGTTTAAAGTGTAGATTTATTATTATTATTATTATGTCATTTTTCATCATATTTCGATTTCTGCTTTGGTCTCACTACCAACCAAGTCTGCGGGGAGACCTAAAGGCAGGTAGTGGCGTGTTGTTATGGCTCCATTTCATGGTTTTCTATCTTCCCTGTCATCCCCAGCATTACATAGATAAAGTTTTCCTTAGTGTGTGGGCTGTACTTAATAAGACAATTTTTTGTATATCTCTTAAGCTGGGGTTTCCAGGAATTCTTTCAATGTGTTGTTTTGTTCCATTTTTTATCATTCAGAGTGCACCTACTATCACTGGCACAACTCTTGTTTTCAATTTCCACATTTTTTCTATTTCAATTTCCAGGTCTTTATATTTTGACAGTTTTTCAAATTCCTTGATTGCTATGTTACAATCCGCTGGACAAGCCATATCAATTAATAGACAAGTTTTCTCCTTCTGGTTTTTAACAATAATGTCCGGCCTCTTTGCTTCAATTTTTTGTCTGGCCTGTGTGCTATTATTATTATTATTATTATTATCATTATTATTATTATTACTTACTTATTTACTTACTTACTTACTTACTTACTTTTTGTATTAAATATTATGTTCCCATATTAGGTATTTGTGTCGCTACACGTGTTTCGAGTTTCAACGTTGACACTCTTCAGGCGAATAAACTGGTGACTACATATCGAGATCCGATATCTTAGCTGATATTGTTATAATTATAATAACAATATACCTACACAGATAAAGCAAAAGCTTCGCAACTTGCAACGAAGTAAATCAGTAATCGATAAAAGTTTCATTTGTCTCCCAGTCGCACTCTTTGCTTGAGATTGCGAGAGCTTATAATCTATGTATACATACATACATAATGCTGGGGATCACGACCTTATTGTACAATAAATGGACTCGTCTAAGGTGTATATATAATCCCGCCTAAAGAGAACGAGAGAGTGTTAGAGAGAGTGTGTAGCAGGAGTTGAGTAGTTGGACCGCCGCTTACTTGGTCAGTTAGAATACAGACTCATTACTCGGATTTACTTGTTCTTTACAAGATTGTATATATTGATCCCTACTCACAGTATTCTTGAATTTACTAACCTGTGTTCCAGGTTGTATATACTTTGTTCAATATGACTCACATTTTATCTCTCCATATTTTTTTTACTATTATTATTTTGTGTGGTTTCTAAACAAGAATCCACAAGACACACACACATACATACACACACACACACACGCCACAACACACACATCTATATATATATATATATATATATATATATAGAGAGAGAGAGAGAGAGAGAGAGAGAGAGTGAGTGAGAGAGAGAGAGGGTGTGATTTTGTAACTCTGTGGACTGACGATCGCAAGAGCGTGAAATCTAGGGTCTCAGACTCACACATATCTATATGAATATGTTAGCTTTATCATTGATATTGAGCACTTTCACTAAGTACCACGCATATATAATATATAAATAATATAATATATATCAAATCGCATATATATATATATATATATATATATATATATATATATATATATATATATTGATGTTTATAATTATATACATTCACTTTTCACAAATACACAGATATATATATATAATGATGTAAATTAATAAATATATATATTAGGGAGTGCATATATGTATAGTATTATTATTCAGATGTTAATAAAAATGTGCTCAATGTATGTATTATATCTGCACTACCAGCCATAATTATTAGGCTATCCCAGTGGATAATTTTAAATGAAAATAGAATGATTCACTTGTTATTATTACTTTACAAACCTTTACAAGACAGTCAGGAAGCCTTTGTTTCGGCCAGCCAATAAGAAGACGAGACTAGCATGGGGAAGAGGGCACAAAAACTGGACAATAGAACGGTTCATTTGATGCACATGTTATTGTGCAGTATTTACAAAAGAACCATTGTGTTTTAATTTAGCATTATCCATGTGGCAATAAACACTAAAAATAGTATGAAATATATCCTTTTTTTTTAAACTGGCGTGGCCTAATAATTATGGCCGGCAGTGTATATTAATAAATATACATATTATCCTACATCTATGGCACGACTTTAAGTTTCATGCGTTAGGCAATCATCAGGTGCGTATTTCAAAATGACAGTTTAATGGATTTTAATTTATGTTCACTCAGCGTTTATGGGAATTAAATAGTATGATTGTACAAAATAAAAACTGTTTTAAAAAGGATTGAAATTAAATTTAAAAGAAAAATAACAACGAAACTCTAAAGAGCGAAAGAAAAGCAAAAGAAATTCGGAAAAGGAAAAGAAAATAGATGATTAACAAACACAAAGTATAAAAGTAATTAATAAATGAATAAAAGAAACAACAGAAGATGGCAAACAAATGAAAGGATTAAAGAATGGTAAATAATGTAATAATCGAATAGTAGATGAATAAAAGAATGTCAAATGCATATAAGCATGGCAAACGAATGAAAGGATTAAAGAATGGTAAATAATGTAATAATCGAATAGTAGATGAATAAAAGAATGTCAAATGCATATAAGCATGGCAAACGAATGAAAGGATTAAAGAATGGTAAATAATGTAATAATCGAATGGTAGATGAATAAAAGAATGTCAAATGCATATAAGCATGGAAAACGAATGAAAGGATTAAAGAATGGTAAATAATGTAATAATCGAATGGTAGATGAATAAAAGAATGTCAAATGCATATAAGCATGGCAAACAAATGAAAGGATTAAAGAATGGTAAATAATGTAATAATCGAATGGTGGATGAATAAAAGAATGTCAAATGCATATAAGCATGGCAAACGAATGAAAGGATTAAAGAATGGTAAATAATGTAATAATCGAATGGTAGATGAA
This sequence comes from Ascarosepion bandense, assembly GCA_037127315.1. Classification (NCBI taxonomy): domain Eukaryota; kingdom Metazoa; phylum Mollusca; class Cephalopoda; order Sepiida; family Sepiidae; genus Ascarosepion; species Ascarosepion bandense. Next base: position 55,360 of record JBBBDQ010001012.1, read on the forward strand.
TAAAAGAATGTCAAATGCATATAAGCATGGCAAACGAATGAAAGGATTAAAGAATGGTAAATAATGTAATAATCGAATGGTAGATGAATAAAAGAATGTCAAATGCATATAAGCATGGCAAACGAATGAAAGGATTAAAGAATGGTAAATAATGTTAATAATCGAATGGTAGATGAATAAAAGAATGTCAAATGCATATAAGCATGGCAAACGAATGAAAGGATTAAAGAATGGTAAATAATGTTAATAATCGAATGGTAGGTGAATAAAAGAATGTCAAATGCATATAAGCATGGCAAACGAATGAAAGGATTAAAGAATGGTAAATAATGTAATAATCGAATGGTAGATGAATAAAAGAATGTCAAATGCATATAAGCATGGCAAACGAATGAAAGGATTAAAGAATGGTAAATAATGTAATAATCGAATGGTAGATGAATAAAAGAATGTCAAATGCATATAAGCATGGCAAACGAATGAAAGGATTAAGGAATGGTAAATAATGTAATATTCGAATGGTAGATGAATAAAAGAATGTCAAATGCATATAAGCATGGCAAACGAATGAAAGGATTAAGGAATGGTAAATAATGTAATAATCGAATGGTAGATGAATAAAAGAATGTCAAATGCATATAAGCATGGCAAATAAAATAAAGAACACAAGGATATCAAATGAATAATGGATTAAAAAATTAAAAAAAGTTCAAATCAATAAAAGAATAAAAGAATGACAAGTGTATAAAAGAATGGAAAATGGTAAATGTTCGTTATAGGTGCCGACGGCTTTCCCCCTTAAGATCTATCCAAAATAGCATTATTTCTGTGAAAATGAATCTGCTGAACTCAAATCAACAATTAGTTATTGAAGAAATGTACTTTTTTTGCTTTGAAATTCATAAAAAACGAACTATATCTCGCACTTTTTCTCTCCCGTAACTCTCAAGAAATCATGTAATTAACTGCAGAATGACGTTCTACGTAGACAGCAATTTTCTTTTAAATTTTGGTCGATTTTCTTTTTTTACTGAAATTCCGGCGATGTAATTCCTGTTATGAAAGTAATAAACGTAGAAATACAATAGCGCATTACTTTCATCACCGGAATACATCGCCGGAAGTATCAGTAAACGAAGAAAGATCGACCAAAAATCTGCCAAAATTCGTTCACATACGCAGTACGTCATTCTGCAGTTACTTACTGTGAGCTACGGGAGAGAAAAAATGCAAGATATAGTTCGTTTTCTTATGGACATTTAGATAAAAAAAAAAGCTAAGTTTCTTCAATAACTAACAGCTGATTTGAGTTCAGCATATACATTTGCACAGAGATAATACTATTTTGGATAAATTTGAAGGGGAAAAGCGTCGGGAGTTACAACGAAAATTTACCTGGAAAATAAATACAAAATCCAAGAATAGAAAAATTCACCAATGACAAATGAATAAAAGAATGAAAAAATAAAATAAGTTTATTTTAGTCATTTGCCATTCCTTTAAATAAATAATAAAAGTGAATTACAGCGTCAAATGAATAAAAGATTAAAAGAATGGCAATGAATAAAAAATTGCAAATGAATAACAAAATGAAAGAAGTCTAGATGAATAAAAGCATTATAGAATGAAAGATGAATGAAATAATGACAAATAAATAAAAACTAGAACAATGGCAATGAATAAAAAAGATAAACAATAAAAGATTTTCAATAAATAAAAAAATGGCAAATGAATAAAAGAATAAAAGGGGCAAATGGAACAAAAGAATAAAAGATTGGACAAAGAATAAAAGAATAAAAGAATAGCAAATGATTAAAAAAATAAATAACGGAAAGTGAATAAAAGAATAAAAGAATGGCAAATAAATAAAGCATAAAAAACAAATGAAGAAAGGAAAGACAAATGAACAAAAGAATAAAAGAATGGACAACGAATAAGAAAATAAAAGAATAAGAAATGAACAAAAGAATAAAAGAATAAAAGAATGGACGACGAATACGAAAATAAAAGAATGACAAATGAACAAAAAAATAAAAGAATGACAAACGAATTAAAAATTAGAAGAATGAAAACTGAATAAAAGAATGAAAAAGGCAAATGAACAAAATAATAAAAGATTGAAAAACTAAGAAACGAATAGCTAATAATTAAACGAATAAATAATGGAAAACGAATAAGAGAATAAAAGAATGGCAAATAAATAAAGCATAAAACACAAATGAATAAAAGAATGACAAATGAACAAAAGAATAAATGAATGGAAAAGGAAAATAATAAAAGAATGGCAAAAGAATAAAAGAAACGCAAATGAATAAAGCATAAAAACAAATGAATAAAGAATGGAAAACGAAAAGAATAAAAGAATGACAAATGAATAAAATAAAATGAATAAATAAATAAATAAATAAATGGCAAATAAAAAATAACACTTTGAAACATTAAGCTAAAGAGTTTTAATGCAAAAGAAAGAAAGTGAATTGACGTGAGTAATCTTTAAAAAGCCAGATTATCTTTCCAATCGAACAGTGGCACAAGAAAGGCTCACATTTTTAAATGTTGACAGTTTTGTCAACAGAGTGACTTCTTTTGAAGTGCATCAGATGAAATATTCGTAAAGAGCCATCGATGGTAAAAATATATATGTTTAAAAAAACATTATGTAGAAAACTAAAGCATAAGTAAGTCTTGAATAAGTAAATTTCTCGATTTAATGCTTATTTTTGTCATTTACAAAATCTTTCTCTGAAAACTCGTAGAGTAAATGCTTTCAATATGCCATGTGTTGTTCAGACTATCGACATTAAATTCGTTGTATTATCAAGCAAGTTGCACCAATAAGTTTTTCGGTCTATCTAGTGCTTATTGGCTTGTATAACTTGAGTATATCACGTAATTTTCTTTTTGCAAAGTCTACTTTTAAAAACTTGTTCTAAATGCTTTATCATTACTTTTTTGCGAAACTCCATAGAGTATGATTCCTGGGTAAGACGGTAAACTGCATCTGACAGCAGGGCCTCTGATTGGGAAGTTGTGAGAAGCATAGTACGATCTATTAATTGGTGTTGTTCCCAGGTCAACCCTGACCCGGAGTGGTAGCACCTGTTATGGTCCCAGCTATGGGAAAAGAGTTAAACTGGGGTCAAAACACTATGAAAGTTGAAAAATAGACTTTTATAGAAATATATGCATAAAATAGACTTTTATAGATATATATACATAAAAAAGACTGTTATAAAAAATATACATTTTTGAAGGAAAAATATTATCAACAATATATATTTAAGGCAAAAAGTATTAGCATAACACATTTTTGAAAGAAAATAATTGTTGCCATAATACATATTTGAAGGAAAATTATTACCAGCAATACATTTTTGAATACAAAACTAGAAATATTTTCAGTTTTCTAAAATAAAACAATTAAAAAATTCATCAAAATCTGCCTAAATCAACCTTCTAACTATAACAGTACATTAAGAAAAATATTTTAAAACCCCATCTTTTTGGCAAATTAAAAACCAACAGAAGTTTATATGCTATTGAACAAAACTCAAACTTAAATCCATAGTCTATGAGATTAGAAATTATCAACGAAATTGTACTGGGATCAAATCGGTGTATCTGTTCTTTCTTCATCTGAAATTGATGCGGGAAGCCTGGTACCGGCGAATCCTATCCTGTGGCAGAAGTCATTGCATTTAACGGTAATTTTGTTTGATACCGTCACCAGCGGTCGCTGTGCTGTAGTCGCGGTTTATGACAACTTTTGTTCGAGGCTTACAAGTACGCATATATGGAGCACTTCGACGTGGTATCAAATTTGGCAAGTTTGTCTCGCTAGATTAATTCCAACTGTATAGTGGGCTGGATCCTCATTGTGCGGCCCCATAATTTCGGCCTATCGCTACGGCTATGCCACGTTTGGAAAATTACAACTTTTATATACGCATAACACTCTCTGCTGCTCTCGGAAAGAATCTCTAATCTGTGATGGATTGGAACTTGAGTCATATATTGGAGAACAGGTTTAGACAGTTATCACATGCTGTTTTATTGCTTTTTTCTCAAACATATACTGATGTTTCATCTTTTCTACTAGCTTTCTTTTACTAATTTCTCTTGGGGCCAGGGCCGTGCTTAGGGCTCCCGCAGACCCCGCAATTGTGTGTGGGGCGCAGGATCCCTAGGGGGCCTTAAGGCCCCAGGAAACCACAAGGCTCCTTGTCTCCGCAGATCTATTGTAATGAAAAACAATTATCAAAATAATTATCACGATTAAATGGAAAATTATTATTATAATTGTATGTTGAAATAGACATCTATCAACCTGTCTCGCTCACTCTTTATATATATATATATATATATATATATATATAAAATCCTTTACCAACATTCCGTTACTAAAAAATGTTTCGATTTAATTGTTTTTTTTTTGCTTCCCCCTCCTCTGTACCAACACTTTTTGACATTCCCTTCCCGTTTTAGTAAATAAACGCCTGAAGTCTAATTTTTGACAGTATCGCAAACTTTCTGTAGCAAAATGCTTTTGAAATTTGGGTTTAAATGTTTTTGAAAATTCCTTGAAAAAACTTGCAGTAGATTGAGAGCCGAAACGCACTGAAATGGCTATGACAATAACTAGGAAATCATCAAAAAGTACCTAAAAGTTGTAAAAACGTCGCGTACTGTATAGCATTGAAACGCCAATTCCGTGATTTCTTCCGTTTTATCGTGATCACGGAATATCTGCGTTCCGAGAATATGTTATTTTGTTTAACGTACCATTTATTGTGGATTCAGTATGTTCGGGGGTGGAAGCAAGTTGCATTCTGCGGGTAGAGGGGCTGCATGGCGCATTCTTCAGGGGGCCTCGATGTTGCTAAGCACGGCACAAAATCATGAGATGAATTTCTTTATCTTATTTCATATATATTTTCAGTAACAACTTGTTCTGTAAGTTAAGACTTGTCTTCTACTTACACTCCCGGCCATAATTATTAGGCGATCCCAGTTTTTTAAAAGAGATTATGTATTTCATACTATTTCTAATATCTATTGCTAAGTGAATAATTCTAAATGAAAACAGAACTTTTTTTTGTTATTAGTACTTTGCAAAATTTTACAAGACGTGGAAGCAAAGATGAACTCGTCCGAATCACCCTAAATTTTCTCCATTTTTTCATTGATAAATCTGCAATATAGGGAATGACTGAATATTTATAAATTCATTTGATGCACATGTTATTGTGCAATATTAACAAAAGAACCACTCTATTTTCATTTACAATTATTGACTTGAGAATAAATACTAAAAAATAGTATGAAATACATAATTTTTTAAAACACAAGAGTGGCCAAATAATCATGGCCGGTAGTATATATATATATATATATATATATATATATATATATATATATAACATCCAGCAATCGATATCAATCAGTCCATATCTATATATATATTTATCTATCTTCATCTCTTTCTATATCTCTGACCGAACTAATCATCTTACATATGTGATATGCTACATTAATATTTCATTTTATAATTTCTGATTTTGTTGAAAGTATTTAATGTTGTTTATTCGTTGCGGTGAAATTTTATTATGTGACTGATGTGTCTTCCATCTTGTTGGAAATAAATACGTACAATAATATTGTTACTGATATTTATTTTTAAATCTCAGATAAGGAACACATTTCATGAGTCATAAGAAATTCATAAAGCACAAAAATATCAAAAGTTATTGAAAAGATATCGAGTGATTGCCACACAACTTTGGCAACTGCGATAAAGTTGAAATCAGATAACAGAACAATGGAAAGTAAAACTGAAAGTATTGGTAAGTTAAGGGCAAAATAGAAAAAACACTGACTTTTAGATTGTCGAAATAAAGAACCGAGAAAAAAAATAAATGGTCAGAAATGTGGAAAAAAATTTTGAAAAAAAAACGGATTCTGCGATTGTAAATCCAGAGAAATGAATGAATCCATATAAAGAAAGAACAGTAAGAACAAGAGAATTATAAGACAGAATGTTACAAAAATAGCATTGAGGCAATTTTGAAAGTAAATAAGTGTTGTATATTACCGCTGAAATAACAACGAGCAACACGTACACTACCGGCCATAAATATTACGCCACCTCAGATTTTTTTTAATTATGTATTTCATATCATTTTTAGTATTTATTGACAAATGGATAATCTAAACTAATTTATAAATGGAAATTTGTCTGTGTGTGTGTCTGTGTGTGTCCGTTACCTATAGACTCCGAAACGGCTGAGCTGATTTTCTTGATATTATACACAGTTGTACTATAAGCGTCTGCGAGTGTTCTTAGCTAGATTTTGTGACGAGGTACCTCCGATGAATATCGAAAATCGATAATCGAAAAAGTCGGGTTATGGAAGGAGTAGGTCCGATTTTAATCAAATTTGATACACTCATACACAAAGACATAAGAAACGACATTCAGAATTTTCAAAGTTGCAGTTCTTACAATAGTGCAGAAAATCGATAATATATATATATATATATATATATATATATATATATATATATATATATAAGGCAAGATGTTTGTGTGTCTGTTTATCTGCATTTTTCAGCCCTTTTATTTTAGCTTTAGGTATAATTGTAGTTCTTAGTCTCAACCATGATATCATTTACTCAGAAGACTTATTTAGCTTTCAAAATTCAGTATGCGGCGAAAAAAAAAACCAGGAAATCAAAATTTGGCTAATTTTATTGTTCTATTTCATTGTTCTTTCAGTCTACGGTTTCGCTTTAACTGGAAACAACTATTGCTTTTTAGTCTTTCGTGCCAACGTCCAAAGACTCTGAGCTCCAGGACCATGGATTTGTTTTAAAGCTTTCACTACCCCCGAGCAACGCAGGGGTATAATGCTAGTTCTAAATAAAAATGGAATATTTTTAATATAGCACAATCACATGTGCATCAAATGAACTGTTCTGGTATCCAGTTTTTGTGTCCTCTTCCCCATGCTAGCCTCTTCTTATTGGCTGGCCAAAGCAAAGGCTTCCTTGCTGCTTTGTAAAATTTTGCAAAGTAATAATCACAAAAGAACCATTCTATTTTCATTTAGAATTATCCATTCGGAAATAAATACTAAAAATAGTATGAAACACATCATATAAAATAAATGGGGTGGCCTAAAAACTATGACTGCTACTATATATATAAGAATATAATCTTATATATTTCTTGTGTGACGATGACGCTTGTGAGGAACAGTAGAGCAGTCGGAGAGTTTGCGCACACAAAAAAATCTGTCGGTACGGAAGCAAGCGGGATTCTTTTTCTTTTTCAGCCAAAATGGTAGACTTTATACAATCTTAAAACATCCAAGTGACCCACACATTTTTGCTTTATCAGCTTGTTACTTTATCTGCGGCCGGATGTATCTGTCAATCACATCCACCAGTCCAGTGCCTTTTAAGCCAGTTGTCACTGTTTTTTTTATTACTTTTTCTAAGGCCGGATCTATCTGTCAATTACATCCGCCGTTTAATGCATATTACATTAGTAAGAAAATTAAATTGACAAGCAACTATTTGAAACTGCAGATATTCTGACTGTGAGTAGATAAAAGCTGCTGGATCTTTAGAAAATTAAACAACCAAATCGAAGCAAATATCAGGACGTGATTGACGTCATTGACAGATACAGCTGGTCGCAGTTGTGATCAACAAAGGACATTGGTAATTAACAGATATACCCAACCGTAGATCATGTCCGATTGCAACGAAAAAGCAATTGAAAGATGGGTTTGATTGACAGATATATCCAGCTTTATATAAATCAACCAAAGCGACAACCCGAAAAAAAGTGGGGGTTTTAGGACTATATAAAATCGAGAATTTTGGATAGAAAACAGAGAACTCGTGCTGGCTAACCGACTCCCGATGCTTCCTTCGTGTGCGCGAACTCTCTCCGGTTGCCTTCCTGCTCCACACAAGCGTCACTGACGAAGAATAAAAATATCAGGTTATATTTTCATATATACGTGTTCTTCGTTGTTTGTCCAGATCCAGCAAAATATACTACACTTATTCTGTAACACTTGGGTAATTACAACTTGTATATGAAATCATACAATCGGACATATAATTATATAAGCTGACCAGGTGAATAAACTTAAAATTATCACTAAATGAACAAGGCAGGGCTAAAATGACAGATGTACTTGGAATGGCAGCACGGAGAATATTCCTTGTCAAAAAAAAATTATGTTGAATTCACAGTATTGGGATTACCGGTAAGTTCATACTGATTTTTAAAACACATTTTTAAAAAATCTCTTGGGAAAGAAAGTTTAAATTACATAATTCATGTTCATTTTGCATCCCTATGAAAATAGAATTTGATTTTGGATTTTGTTTAATAACATATCAACGTCTGCGAATTATTTAATGCCAAAAAGGTAGGGTTTAATTTTTTTTTTATGTTCGGTTATAGTGAGGAAGTTAATTTAGTCAGATTGTAATGAGAAATTTTTGTTTTTATTCTTTTTTGTTTTAGAAAACTGAAAATGTCTTCTATTTTTTTTTTTAATCATCTCACCCCAAGCAAGGCATTCCACTGCCACTATTGCGCAGTGGGCTACATAGAGGAAGGTAAAGAGAAGGCGTGGTTAGACAGAGGGAATGTCAGGAGGAAGGTGACAGATGAGAAAGGATACCGAGGATGAGGGTTGGGCAGATGGGAAGAGTGTTTGATAGAATGGGAGCAGGTTAGTGTGTTAGGAGGTGTCTATTGACCTTACATTTAAACTCCTGGAAATTGTAGCCGTCGGGGAAGAAATCGTGTGGAAGAGAATTCCACAGTCGGGAAAGTGCGAGGAAAGAAACTGTTGGAGTAGAAGTTACGGTTTGCATTTTATCGGTAATTCAAAAGTGTTTTGCTAAGAATAATTTTTTCTTCAAAAATTTATTGTTGTTAATATTTTTCCGTTAAAAACGTATATTTATCTATAAAAGTCGATTTTATGTATATATTTGTATAAAAGTGTATTTTATAATTTCATAGTGTTTGACCCCTGTTAGGGGACTAAGTATTTGTCCATAGCTAGAACTCTAACTGGTGCTAACTACTCCGGATCATGGAGGACCTGGAAACAACAGCAATTAAGTGTTGGTTCCATACTTCTCATAACCTCCCAATTACCGTCGTACCCGGGAAAGTTAATAAGTGGGATTTTATACATTTGATGCTTTTTTTTTATTAGTGCTAAATCAAAAAATGCATCGCCAAAAACTACAAAAATAAATGTTATGGGTGCTCTATACGGTGAAGGAGCTTTAACTAACAAAACTGTACGGAAATGGTTCACTGAATTTAGAGTTGGTAATTGTTACATTATTGTTGAAGAATGCTCAAGTAGAACCTCCCACTACAGATGATGGCCAAAACAAGACATTGAGAATAACCCAAATTGCACAAGGCAAAAATTTGGGGAAACACAAAATTTATAAAACATGCAACATCCATGATCACTTTTCTTTTTTTTTTCATAATCGTATCGCCTCACAGTGGATATCGGCTCGGAACGAGAAACCGGGGAGCCGAGTTCAAATTCCAGTTGAATCCATTGCATTCACTTACGCACAAATACCCTTGGGAAAGGTATTAATCCGTCTCTTCCCTTTCCAGTTATGGGTTAAATAGCAAGGACAGATTGGGTTCTATAGCCTTGGTCGGCAACCAGTCTACAGCAGAAACAATGGCAACCTACTGAGGGATAATCTTCTGCCCAGTCAGTCATGTCTCGAAAAAGACATGATCGCCCAAGTGTGTTTCACGTATGGCACTTAACTGACTGACTGATCCCCCCAAACAAGGCATGATACTGCAACTGTTTTGCAGGGGGTTACATAAGAAGAAAGTTCTGAAAGGGAGGGACAGAATACAGGAGGTGTCAGGGAGTGGGTACAAGAAGGATGAAATACTGAAGAGATGTGATGAGAGCATGAGAAAGAGAATGCAAATTAGTGAGATAGGAGATGACTATTGACTTTACATTTGAATTCCTGGAGATTGTAGTTGTCGGGAAAGCAAGTAAATAGAAGGGAATTCCACAGGCGGGAAGTACGAGAAAAGAAGATACTGTAGTAGTATTTGTGTTTATATTTTATGGGCTTCACAGTAAAAGGGTGAGACCTAGTTGCTAATCTTGTGGCCTGAATAAATTTGTATATAGCAGGGACTAGTGAGCTAAGTTCATCGGAGCAGAAGCCGTGAAAGTAATTGTACAAGAGACACAGGGAAGCCACATTACGCTGGTGAGAATGTGACTTTATCCAAGCTGCCAAGTAGGGATCGATCACATTGCAGATTCTCCATTGGATTTTGTCAAGGACCCCTAGGTGAATAGCAGAAGCACCCGACCAGATATGGCATCAGCTTTCAATGTACGGACGGATGGTAGATTTGTATATGTGCAGGATTGTTTCCGACTTGAAAGACTTCCTGTTCCTGCACAGAGAACCGACGTTCTTTAGCTATGGATTCTAAAAATACCTTTCCACTTGAGGTTTGTTGTGAGAGTTAACCCGAGGAATCACACTTAAGGATGTCTGGGTACTCAAATCGCTAAGCTGTTTGGGTACTGTAGCAGTCAAATAACTTACCTTTCAACATGGCTGTCTCCTTTTGTCTCCCTGTAGGAAGGTGGACATTCAAGAGTGTGAGACTCACCTTCCTGATGTTTCCAACTAGCGTCCAGGGTTGTTTTAACTGAATACATGTTTCTATGTGGCCCAAAGACAAATGGTGGATATTGTGCCGAATATTTATGGAGCTCAATGTACACACTGAAATTATCAGCCAATCACTGCTTACGGAATAGACTTGCCTGTAGCAGAATAAAATCTTCCAGGTTATTATTTAAACCACCTACCAATTTGCACTGGTGTTTTTTGGTAAGTCAAACCCAACTTCTATTCTAGTTGAGTACTAGCTGTTCTATCCACAAGATTTTTACAGGTACCACATGATCTGAGTGAAAATAATTTTTGAATCGTATTTCTGTCTTAAAGTTACTGTATAAATGCAATAAAAAATGTATTTCTTTTGTTTATTTAAACGGCTGATGAGAAATGGATCGTTTACAGCAATATTCAGCGAAAAGGATCATGGAGTAAACAAAATAACCCAACATTAACTAGCTCCAAATCAGGTTCTCATCCTAAGAAAGTCGTACGGTACATCTGGTGGTATTGGAAAGGAATACTGTACTATAAACTCCTGCCAAGTAACCAATAAATTGATTCTGAAAAATACTGCTCGCAATAAAACGAATTAATGGTAACAATTCAAGAAAAAAACGCCCTGAACTGGCAAACCTGGGCGTGCCTCTTCGTCCTACAGCACGAATGCTGGTGTCCCACAAGGCTCTATCCTGGGCCCAACACTCTTCCTTATTTTCATCAACGACCTCCCAGATGAGATCAAATCCCAAGTAGGCATCTACGCAGATTACACTACAATATACTCCCGCTCCAGTAAGAAACCTGTCGTGGCGGACAGACATAATCTCGCTGCTGACCTTGAGCGGGATCTACACTCTATGGTGAACTGGGGCAAGAAGTGGCTTGTCAACTTCAATTCCTCTAAGACCAAGCTGTTGTCTGTCAACCATTACAGGCAACCTCTTCTGCCTCCCATAAGCATGGACCCCATATGATTCTCCCGGACAGTAATACACTACGCCTCCTCGGACTTACCCTGTCCTCAGACCTCAAATGGAACCACTATATTGAATCCATAGCAAAATCTACTGCTAAGAAGACTGGGTCACTATGTCGATCCAGGATGTTTTTTCCACCTGAATCCATCCTGCATATATACAAGTCAACCATCCGTCCGTGCTTGGAGTACTGCTGCCATTTATGGTCAGGTGCCCCTGCCGTTCTCCTCAGTGTTCTTGACAAGCTCCAAAGGAGAGTCTGTACTGATCTGGCGACTCGACTGCAGCCACTTTCCCATCGTCGAAATGTGGCCTCCCTCTGTCTCTTCTATAAATACTTTCATGACTTCTGCTCGGATGAGCTTAAGTCACTGATGCCTCCTCAACAGGTGTTTACTCGTGCAACCAGACTGGCAACTGGGTTCCCACCCATTCACAGTCAGGTTAGCCAAATGCAGACGACAATTCTACTCCTGCAGCTTCCTCTCTCGCACTTCCCGCCTGTGTAACTCACTCTCGTATTCTTGCTTTCCTGACGACTACAACCTCCAGAAATTTAAATGCAAAGTTAATACTCATCTACTAACCACTGGACTCTAGCTCTCTCCACTCCCCTGTATAATCTTCACTTTCTCTCCGCCTATATATCTGTCATTGCACCTGCTTTCTCAGTTTTCTATTGTTCCTTTCTAACTAGTTTGTACTCCTCACTCTTTTCTAATTAATCTTTTTACATTTATGTAACCCCCTGCACATCAGTGGCGTTTCTGCCTTGCTCGGGGTGAAATGATTAAAAAAAAAGCATGAATCTATCACGATTAAGTGAAGCATCAAATTTCTATGACGATCAGACAAATATCTATGCAGTTTAGTTGGGATGTGCTACTCAACCTGTCATATTCACCAGATATTGGTTCTTCGGATTTTCATTTATTCATTTGCTTGCAAAATAATCTCAATAGTTAAACATTTTAGTTCATTGGATGAAATAAAGAATTCGTTAATACATTCTTTGCCTAGAAGCCACTGAAATCCTGCTGGGATGACGAAATGGTTTAAGTAAAAATGTAGAAAGTGTGTGCAAACAATTTTTTTATAATCGTTCCACCCCAAGCAAGGCAAGAACATCACTAGTGCGCAGTGTGTTTCTGTGAGAGAACGAGAAAAAGAGAGATAGAGGGAAGCAAGTCGAACAATAACAAGGAATGGAGAAAGGGTAAAAGAAAGATGGGAATAATAGAGAGACAAGATGGTGATTGACGATGCATTTAAACTCATGAAGATTGAAGCTATCAGTTAAAAATGAAAATGGAGTTCCACAGGCATGAAGTGTGAGAAAAGAAACTACTAACATAGAAGTGTGGGTTAAATTTTCATGTTTTGACGTTAAAATGGTGGAATCTGGATTCTAAACTAGTAGCAGGAATTAATTCTTGTTGTCGAGGCACCAGAGAAAAAAGCTCGTTAGGACAGAAGTATAAAAAAATACAGGGTGTCCCTAAAGTTCATGTGCACTTTAAAAAATTAATTAACTTTTTTCTAATAGCGATAGAAATAAATTATAAAAAGGATTAGGAAAATTAAATCTATATTTTTAAAAGGTTTTATTGTAATTTTATTTAAGTTTCCACATGTTCTCCATCATAATCAATACAAAAAGAAATACGATTTTGCAGTTCATGGAAAAAAATTGCCAACTAATTTAAAGTAATGACTGAATTGGAGTAGATAGACTAAACTATCGCCCGGTTCAAACTCCACCCCCGTCTATTGAACAGGTCAAGAGGCTCATCCCTTGTTCCCTGTTTAGGATGTGGTTTCCGGCTTTCTATTTTCCAATCTTTGCACTCATATGTAGCCCCCTGCACATTAGTGGCGTTACCGCCTTGCTCGGGGTGATATGATTAAAAAAAAATCACATTAGATATTTTAGCTTTTAAATCTTCTAATGAACTAGATTTGGATGCATACACAATTATTTTCACATGTCCCCATAAAAAAATTAAATGGAGTCGAAATCTGGCAAATGTGGAGGCCAATAAAATGGTCCACCACCTTCTGATCTCTGTGTAAAGAAATTCCTGATTTAAAAACTGTCTAACCCGCAGAGTAAACTGACAAGGAGCTCCATCTTGTTGAAACACAGCATTATCTTTCAAGTTTAATTGTTCAATCTCGTTTTTACAGACTTATTTCTATCACAAATGTTTAAATTTTTAAGTTCATATGGACTTTAGAGACACCTTGTATAGTGTATGCGGATGTGCGTTCTGGTGCATTGGATATCGGCTTGGAACGAGAAATCGGGGAAGCCGAGTTCGAATTCCAGCTGAATTCATTGCATTCACTTACGCGCAAATACCCTTGGGAAAGGTATTAATCCGCCTATTCCTTCCAGTTATGGGCTAAATAACAGGACAGATTGGGTTCTATAGCCTTGGTCGGCAATCAGTCTACCGCAGAAAGCAATGGCAACCTACTGCGGGATAATCTTCTGCCCAGTCAGTCATGTATCTTTCGAGACATGATCACCCCAAGTGTGTATCACGTATGGCACTTAACTGACTGACTAAATATAATAGTATAATATATAATATATGTATTAAATAAAGTAAAATATAGTAAATGTAATAAGATTAGTAAATTTAGTAAAACATAAAAAATGTAGAAAAAGTTTGTAAATTTTATTAGATACACTAACCAGACTAAGGATGTGCGTTGTGGTGCAGTGGATATCGGCTTGGAACGAGAAACTGGGGAGCCGAGTTCGAATTCCAGTTGAATTCATTGCATTCACTTACACACAAATACCCTTGGGAAAGGTAGTAATCCATCTCTTCCCTCCAGTTATGGATTAAATAACAGGACAGGTTGAGGGTCCTATAGCCTTGGCTGGCAACTAGTCTACTGCAGAAAGAAATGGCAACCTACTGCGGGATAATCTTCTGCCCTGTCAGCCATGTATCTTTCGAGACATGATCGCCCCAAGTGTGTATCACGTATGGCACTTAACTGACTGACTGTATAATGTATATGAATTATTGATTATGTTAAGTAATTCCAGATTTAGAAACACGCAGAGAAAAGTGACAAGGAGCTCCATCTTGTTTTGTTATAACATTTTTTACAGATTATTTCTATAACAAACACTAACAATGTTATAATTTTTTTTAAGTTCAAACAAACTTTATGGAATATCCTGTACTTGTAGTAGAGACAGATGGAAGTTATATCCCGTCGATTAGAAATTAACTGAGTTGCCGTATCAAGATCGTTTACGTTGCAGATTTTTCTTTTCAATTTTGTCGAGAGCCTTTAGAGGAAAAGAAGAACTCGACTAGATATGCCTCCAGTATGCACGGATGTATATTTTACATTTGTATTGTCCCACGACACTTATTTAACTCAGTGCTATTACAAAAGGCATAGTTTACTTACAACCAAATTTTTTCTATAGACTTGCTTATGTCTATAAGAATTTCAAGGTGTCGTCAGCGTTCTAAAATTTTGATCTAAATCTGAGCAGAATTCCCGTCGATCTAGACCGCAAAATGCAGACGCTAAGTCGAATCTATCAAACAAACAAATACTTACACTAGTCCACCCTCGTCACTTTTATAGATATTGATAATGTAGAATGTCTCTATTGGATTCGGGTGGGAGGTGGGTGCAACATACATAGATAAAGATAATACGTAATGGGGTGATCGATTCTATATTATAATCAATACATAAAATGTTTCCTGGATTTGTTGGGTGATAATATATATTTTCTACACCTAATTTTAGCTTTCTGAAATATTTCAAGTTATTGTTAGCATTCTAAAATTTTGTTCTAAATCTGAGCAGAATTTCCGTCGATCTAGACCGCAAAATGCAGACGCTAAGTCGAATCTATCAAACAAACAAATACTTACACCACGTCCACCCTCGTCACTTTCATAGATAGAGATAACAATGTAGAATGTCTTTATTGGGTTAGGGTAAAAGGGGAGGGGCAAAATATTTAAATTTCGATAATATAAAGTGGGTTGATAGATTCTATATTATAATCAATACATAAACTGATCCCTGATTTTGTGGGGTGATTATATATACTTTTCTACCCGTTAATTTTAGCTTTCTAAAAAATGTCAAGGTGTCGTTAGCGGTTTTAAAGTTTTTGTCTACACCTGAGCGCAACTCTCGACGAGCTAGTTCGTAAAATGCAGACGCTAAGTCGAATCTATCAACCAAACAAATAGTTACACAAAGTCCACCCACGTCACTTTTATAGATATAGATAACAATGTAGAATGTCTATTGGATTAGGGTAGGAGGAGGGCAACATATATAGATACAGATAATATAAAATGGGGTGATCGATTCTATATTAAAATCAATACATAATTATCTATAATTATCTATAATTATCTATTCTCATTCACCTCCGTAAACCTTTCTGTTTAGCTACTTTAATTTTTCAACAATGTATTTGTCAACAGCTGTCTTTTGTCTACATATTTTCTATCTTTTTCAATTATCATTTTTTTAAATCGTATCACCCCGAGTAAAGCGGTAATGCCACTGATGTGCAGGGGGCTACATAAGTGGAAAAAGATTAATTAGAAGAGAGTGAAGAGGAAAACGAACCAGTTAGAAAGGAGCAACAGAAGGATGCGGATACAGGTGTGATGACAGTTTCAAAGGTGAAGAGAAAGGACAGGATATACGGGGTGGAGAAAGAATTAGAGTAAAGTGGTTAATAGATGAGTATTGACATTGCATTTAAATTCCTGGAGGTTGTAGCCGTCAGGAAAGCAAGAATATGGGAGCGAGTTCCACAGGCGGGAAGTGCAAGAGAAGACGCTGCAGGAGTAGAATTGTCGTCTGCATTTGGTTAATCTAACTGTGAATGTTTGGTACCCAGTTGCCAGTCTGGTTGCACGAGTAAACACCTGTTGAGGAGGCAGCAGTGACTTAAGTTCGTTCGAGCAGAAGCCATGTAAGTATTTATAGAACACACAAAGGGAGGCCCCATTTCGTCGGTGGGGAAGTAGTTGTAGTCGAGCTGCCAAGTCGGTGCCTATCACATAACTGATTCTCATTTGGAGCCTGTCGAGAACACTGAGATGAACGGCAGGGGCGCCTGACCATATATGGCAGCAGTATTCCATGCACGGACGAATCGCCACCAGTTCTATCTTAATCTCTTCTCATCCGTTTCACCTTCATTACAACGATAAACCCTCTCTTTTCATCCTTTTCCCACGTTCTCTAACACCACCGAATGCCCTGTAACTTATCGTCCCCATCTTTGTCCAATTTCTAACATGCTCACATTCCGTTATCACTGAAATACTCCCATCTTCGCCCCTCTCACGATACTGTCCGCTTCTCTAACCATCTCCTCAACATCTCTTTTACAATCCACCCGTATTTCCCACACTATGATCTATCTGACTCTGTCCCTCCACAAATACAATCCCACTGCCGACCACCGATGTCCTGTCGATCACCTTCAATGTACCACCCTGTTCGCCCGTCTCGCTATTCCAAACTTTGTATTCGATTACGGAACAAGACACCAATTAACGGTCGAAATCCAATTCTACCCACCCTCGTGTCATTGCTTTCAGGCCGAGACGCCATTTTGCCGTTCATTTGACCTACATTGATTCTTGTTTACTTTTGCGGACGACTGGTTTACAATTGGCGTTAATTTGTATTTGACCCAACCAGTGTGGATTCAAATATAGACTTGCTTTTCAAAATACGACGTTTAAGCGGACAACCTTAAAACTTTCTAATTTTGTTTACTTTTCACTGTCTTCGATAGTCTAAACTTTGTTTTCTTTATTTTTATCATCTTCGTTTTTCTTTTGTCTTTCTTTGAATTTACTTTTTTTCTTTCCTGTTTTCAGTTCACTAAATACCTATCTATCGAGGTAGCCCGCGGTTCCTCGACGTGACGTAACGATAAGCCAACATGCTTCCCTTTAACCTATTACAAGTGATTAGTGAGTTCGATCCTCACTAGGTACTCTATACTTTCTGACTAATGTCACAACTAAGAAAATAGAAAATCAACTATTAAGCTGGCTTTGTTGACTTAAATATTGTTTATTTTAATTTAAGTTTTTCTCAAATTTATTTACTTGGATATGATCTGTATTGTTTCACTTTCTTTCTTTCTTTGTTTTTTTTTTCTCTTTTTTCACGTTCTTCGTTTCTTTCTTTCTTTTTACTTACTTTATTTGCGTTTTTTTTTCTTTTTTTCTATTTTCGTGTCCCTTTATTTCCTTATTCTGTCTACTTTCTTGTTTCTTCCTCTATTTTCACGTTTTTCCTTTCTTACTTTCTTTCTTTCTTTCTTTCTGTTTATTTTTACTCTTTCATCCTCTCTTTTTGTATTCTTTATTTATTTGTTCGGGCTTACTTTTTTCTTTCCTCTTCTCTTTTCATATTATTTCTTTTTTCTTTTCTGCCTTTCTTTGGGTTTGAATTTTTGGTTCTTCCGCTCCTATTGCGTTCTTTCTTTCTTTTTTTCTTTATTTCCTCTTTTTTTTAGGCTTCTTTTTACTTTGACATTTTTCTTCTTGTATTCTTTCTCATTTCTTTCGTTATTTGATTTTTTTCTTCTGTCTCTTTTTTCATGTTCTTCTTTTCTTTCTTTCTTTCTTTATTTGGGTTTACTTTTTTCTTTGTTCTATTTTCGTGTCTTTTTATTTCTTTATTATAGGTCTACTTTCCTCTTTCTTCCTCCACTTTCACGTTCTTTCTTTCTTTCTTTCTTTCTTTCTTTCTTTAGTTCTTTCTTATTTTGTGTTTACTTTTTCTCTTTCATCATCTCTTTTTGTATTCTTTATTTATTTATTTGGATTAACTTTTTTCTTTTCTCTTTTCTTTTCACATTCTTTCTTTCTTCTTTTCTTTCTTTCTTTCTGTGGGTTTGCATTTTTGGTTCTTCCTCTTTTGCGTTTTCTTCTTTCTTTATTTTTCTTTTCTTAGGGTTACTTTTTTTTCATGCGATCTTTCTTATTTCTTTCGTTATTTGTTTTTTCTTTTTTCTTCTTTTCACGTTCTTTTTTCTTCATTTCTTTTTATAGATTTCTTTCTTTTTTAATATATATTATTTTCATTTCTGTTACTTACCTCCTTTATCTATCTGTCTATCTATCTATCTATCTATCTATCTATCTATCTATCTATCTCACTGTTCATATCTATCTATCTATCTATCTATCTATCTATCTCACTGTTCATATCTATCTATCTATCTATCTATCTATCTATCTATCTCACTGTTCATATCTATCTATCTATCTATCTATCTATCTATCTATCTATCTATCTCACTGTTCATATCTATCTATCTATCTATCTATCTATCTATCTCACTGTTCATATCTATCTATCTATCTATCTATCTATCTATCTATCTCACTGTTCATATCTATCTATCTATCTATCTATCTATCTATCTATCTATCTCACTGTTCATATCTATCTATCTATCTATCTATCTATCTATCTATCTCACTGTTCATATCTATCTATCTATCTATCTATCTATCTATCTATCTATCTCACTGTTCATATCTATCTATCTATCTATCTATCTATCTATCTATCTCACTGTTCATATCTATCTATCTATCTATCTATCTATCTATCTATCTATCTCACTGTTCATATCTATCTATCTATCTATCTATCTATCTATCTATCTATCTATCTATCTCACTGTTCATATCTATCTATCTATCTATCTATCTATCTATCTATCTATCTATCTATCTTAGTTTTAGTTCTGTTGCTGTCTTCTTTCTTTATTTCTTTTTTTCTTTCTTTTGCTTCCTTACACAATGATTTCGCTTTTTTTGCAAATATTTTTCTGCTTATAATAACTTCCCCAGCTTGTCCTCATTATCGCCTCATTTTCTTGGGCGATGTTCTGGAACATTTTCTTTTACGGCTTACCTCTTAATTGCTGTTGTTCCCAGGTCCACCGTGACCAGGAGTGGTAACACCTGTTAGGGTCCCAACTATGGGCGAATAGTTAACCCTCAAACTGAGGTCAAAACACTATGGCAGTATAAAAATACACTTTTATAAAAATATGTTTATGAAGATAGGCTTTTATAGAAAAATATACATTTTTGAAGAGAAATATTACAAACAATACTTTTCTGAAGGAAAAGAATATTCCATAACACAGTTTTGAAGGAAAAAAATTATTTCCATAATACATTTTTGAAAGAAAAAATTTTTTACCAGCAATACATTTTTACTAAAAAAGTAAAAGACATCTTCAGTTTTCTAAAATAAAAAAAAATAAATGTTTTATCAAAATATGACTAAATCAACCTTCTCATTATAACCAAATATTAAAAAACAAATACCTTAAAACCCTACCTTTTTGGCATTAATAACTCACATAGGTGTTGATATACTGTTAAACAAAACTCAAAATCAAACTCTTACTTAAATAACAAACTGTATTAGTATGTCTTAGAACAATTGATTTTTCGCCATCTTTGGAGTTCAAAAATAAAACCCAGGTCTCTTTTAGTGCCACAAAAGAAGACATAAATCCTCCCGGCACTAGAAAAGACAGGTCGAGATTGGTCAGGTTGCTGCTAGTCCTGAAAACTTTTAGAAGACTAGATATCGTTAGAAAAGTAACATCTATATCTATAAAAGTGACAAGGGTGGACGTTGTGTAAGTATTTGTTTGTTTGATAGATTCGACTTAGAGTCTGCATTTGCTCGACAGGAGTTCTGCTCAGATTTAGATCAACATTTTACAATGCTAACAACACCTTGAAATATTTCAGAAAGCTAAACTTAGGGGTAGAAAATATATATTATCACCCAACAAATTCAGGGATCAATTTATGTATTGATTATAATATAGAATCGATCACCCCATTACCTATTATCTATATTTATGTATGTTGCACCCACCTCCCACCCTAATCCAATATAGACATTCTACATTGTTATCTATATCTATAAAATGACGAGGGTGGACGTTGTGCAAGCATTTGCTATGTAAAAACATTGCATGTTTTTTATTCCTATTATTCCTTAAACTACCCGAGCGAAACCTGGTTAAACTGCTAGTTGTGCATATAAAATTGCATTTGTACTGTGGTATACCTGAGGTATAGTGTGCCACAGCCTCACTATGAAAAAGGTACAGATTTTCAACGCTAGACCTTCTTACACAGGTCCCCAAAATAAGTGAGATTTCATGAAACGGAATTGCAAGCTCTACCCTCAAACGTGCGTTTTGGTGCAGTAGATATCGACTCAGAACGAGAAATCGGTGAGCCGATTTCGAATTCCAGTTGAATTCCCTTACATGCACTTGCGCACAAATACCCTTGGGAAGCGTATTAATCCGTCTCTTCCCTCCAGGTATGGGTTAAATAAGAGGACATTTTGTGTTTTTTAGTCTTGGTCGGCAGCCAGTCTACCGCAGAAAGCAATGACAATCTACTGCGGGATAATCGTCTGCCCAGTCAGTCCTCTGTCAAGACATGATCACCCAAGAATGTATCACTTATGGCCAATCAGTCAATTGACTGATTGACCCTCGAACAGTTTTGAATTTAGGTTTGTCGTTTTTCTTAACTAGTTGAAAATAGATATCATAGTCTGTGCATTAGCAATAATCTGTTATGAAAATATATGCCTTCATATTTTCCCAAAAGAATATTTGTCCCAAATAGAACGCAACAATCTCTTGTAGCATTTAAATGAATCAGCCCATCTCAATTTCTATGGAGTAAGCACTATGCACTCGGAATATTGGTATGAACGGTTTGTGTACTAGATAATGTCACGCGATGGAAAATCATATAGCCGAGTTCGAATTTTAATCGATAATATCCTTAGTATATCTCATCTCATTAGCATTGGGTTAAATTATAGAAGTTTTATCTGGAAAAAAATCATAGTGGTAGACTAGCGACATTTTGGCCGAGGGATTACAAACATTAAAATGGCGAGTTAGTCTTAAACACTTTTGGTACTTTATTCAGCAAAGAGTGGAGATTTTTTCTTAAATGTAAAATACAGGAGAAATGAAGGTCATTCGACATCGATACTGTAGAATGTCTTGTCCATGAGATATAGGTCTGAACTGATATTAAAAAGTGGATAGCAGCCGAATTTTTTTCAGATGAATAGCGAATGCATAGTAATAGGTTAGCAAAATTTTGATCGTGGGATAGCGAATGCTTAAATGCCCTTGATACTGTGTTCCTGAATGTGACAGTTCTTGTGAATAAAAGATTATTTCTGGAAGTGATTCAAATAAATTAAGTGCTATATATTCTCTTACCGCGGTGTAGTTTTGATGATAATTGTATTTTACAATGAACAACGCAAAGCTGTAAAAAAACATACTGTTTAGAACGATCAAAAGTGCGAAAACCCAAATGAATGACGGGGTTTTGTGTAGATGAACAGTAAAAAATAAATCAGTATTCTAAATAATAAATAATAAGCAAAAAGAAAGTATAACGTGTCAAACGAAGCTCGCCTATTTAAAGAATAAGATACAGATAGAGATAGAGAGAGAACGAGAGAGAGAAAGAGAGACCAAGGAAACGAAAGGTAGAGTAAACAAACCTCGCATGTGTGTGATATCTCTGCGACTATCCTCTACAATATACCACGTCACTGAAAAAAAAAAGCATAAAAATGTAATTGTATATGTTTATATATTTGTGTTCATGATCGTAATTTTGTTTTCTATGTGTATGCAGTATATATACGCGCAGAGTATATGACATAAGTAGTATCAATTTTATAATCAAAAACGGCCTGCATACGGACAGGTAACGACCTCAGTAGATACACAAAGATAGAAAAGGGCGTAAGACAAGGATGTGTCTTTTCACCGGATTTGTTCAACCAATACATCGAGAATATTTTGAGGACCCTAGATGACACGCCAGGATTTGTTATTGGAGGCCACAACCTGAACAACATAAGGTATGCGGACGATACAGTGCTGATTGCGAACACGGAAAGGAAACTACATGACCTCATACAGAAAGTAGCAGAGGAGAGTGACAAGAAGGGACTACAAATAAACTTTAAGAAAACTGAGTGCATGGTCATCAGCAAAAGGTACAACCCAAAATACCAAATACAGGTGGGGGATAACAGAATCAAACAAGTCCAAGAATTTAAGTACCTAGGAAGTGTTCTAACAGGAGATGGAAAGTGCGACACGGAGATCCGAAGGCGAATTGGCATTGCAAAGGACGCGTTCCAGAAGATGAGCAAAATACTAACACACAGGAAAATCTCAATAGAAACGAAGAAAAGAGTGCTACGTGATGTCAGTTCTTCAATACGGCAGTGAATGCTGGACAATATCATCGAAAATGAGGACAAAACTGGAAGCGGCCGTAATGTGGTTCTACAGAAGGATGCTACGGGTATCGTGGACTGAGCATACAAGCAACGACGAGGTGTTAGAAAGAATGGCAACAAAAAGGAAATTGATGCTGAGCATCAGGAAGAGACAACTGAAGTTCCTGGGACATGCAATGAGGAAGGAGAGCCTGGAGAACCTGATACTGACTGGTCAGATTGAAGGAAGGACAAACAGAGGAAGGCAGCGGATAACATATTTGCAGGGCCTGATCAGGTGGATGACGGAACGGGGGTTGACAGGGGTAACAGGAACAAGCATACTAAGAGGCACAATTGGATAGGGAGACGTGGAGATCCATGATCGCCTACGTCCTGAAAGGGACAGGGCACATAGAAGAAGAAGAAGTATCAATTTTACTTGCCATGAACATCAGAACTGATGAAACTACAGAATGGATTACTTGGCGGAATATTTGACATAGGAAGAGCAAAAGCATAATAACAGGCTGACGACATTTCGTCCGTGTAGTAAAGACTGTAGAGTGAAGAATAATTTCTAAACACCATTGGCACTTTGTTCCCCAATACGCCTCCTCAGACTTACCCTTTCCTCAGACCTCAAATGGAACCACTATATTGAATCCATAGCAAAATCTACTGCTAAGAAGATTGGGTTACTATATCGATCCAGGATGTTTTTCCACCTGAATCCATCCTGCATATATACAAGTCAACCATCAGTCCTTGCATGGAGTACTGCTGCCATTTATGGTCAGGTGCCTCTGCCGTTCCCCTCAGTGTTCTTGACAAGCTCCAAAGGAGAGTCTGTAATGTGATAGGTACTGATCTGGCGACTCGACTGCAGCCACTTCCCCATCGTCGAAATGTGGCCTCCCTTTGTCTCTTCTATAAATACTTTCATGGCTTCTGCTCGGACGAACTTAAGTCACTGATGCCTCCTCAACAGGTGTTTACTCGTGCAACCAGACTGGCAACTGGGTCCCACCCATTCACAGTCAGGTTAGCCAAATGCAGACGACAATTCTACTCCTGCAGCTTCCTCTCTCGCATTTCCCGCCTGTGGAACTCGCTCCCGTATTCTTGCTTTCCTGACGGCTACAACCTTCCAGAAATTTAAATGCAAAGTCAATACTCATCTACTAATCACTGGACTCTAGCTCTCTCCCCTTCCCCTGTATAACCTTCCCTTTCTCTCCACCTATGTATCTGTCATCGCACCTGCTTTCTCAGCTTTCTGTTGTTCCTTTCTAACTAGTTTGTACTCCTCACTCTTTTCTAATTAATCTTTTTACATTTACGTAACCCTCTGCACATCAGTGGCGTGTCCGCCTTGCTCGGGGTGAAATGATTAAAAAAAAGAAATATGGCAATTTTAGGAGAATAAGAGTATAACTTTCTTCTTAAATGTGAAGTAATGGAGAATGCCTAAATACATGATCCCAAAATCAACAACTTTTTACCTAAATATATATTTAATTATAACTTTTCACTGACCTGCGGCTCGACTCCTGCCACTTTCTCACCAGCAGAATGTGGCTTCCCTCTGTTTGTTCTGTATACATTTCATGACTTTTGCTTCCGACGAACTTAACTCACTCGTGCCCCTGCCACAGGAGTTTACTCGTGCAACTAGACTGGCAACAGAATCCCACACTTTCAAAGTTAGATCAACCAAATGCAGCCCACAATTCTACTCCACCAGGTTCTTTTCTCGCACTTCCTTTTTTGATGCATACAATCTAGAGAAAATTGAATGCAATGTCAACACCCATCTCTTGTCCACCTGATTCCAGTTCTTTGTACATTACCCAGTATGTCTTTACCATTCTCTCTACATTCACTATTGTCATCACACCTGTATTCCTATCCTTCTCTTGCACTTTTCCCTCAGATCCACTGTAGCTGGTTCGTCTTTCTCTTTACTCTCATCCTATCTAATCTTACACTTATGTAGCCCCCTGCACATCAGTGGCGTTACCGCCTTGCTTGGAGTGAAACGATTAATAAAAAAAAATAGGGAAAGAAGTGAGATTGGACTTAGACGAAGTAGAATCACCAAAAAATTAATCACAGCCGAAAATTTTTGTACGAAAGAGTGAAAGTATAATATGGTCGAGACATTTCGCCCAGGAAATAGCGACTGTAAAGTGGAGAATAAATTTAAAAACATTTTGATATCTATCAAGGCGACAACGTGTGAGTTAATGATCTCCAGCCTCGATATGGCAGCAAAAGCCCATGTTTGTTTTAAAGTTACTCTCATAAACAGAAATAATCAGCTTTTTCTGGAATCGATAAAAAGGACCGACTGTTTTCCCGGCATCTTCAGAAATAGAACTTTTACATGATTTTCACTTCAATTTTTACGGACAAGAAATAATTGACCCAATTATGCATTTGCATTCATTCCGCTTACACGCAATCTTGGCTCTATCATCCGACACTCAACTGAATACTATATCAATAGTCTCGTTATTTGAATGTGCTTATTTTTTTTTTAATCATTTCACCCCAAGCAAGCACTGCCACTATTGCGCTTGGGGCTACAAATAGGGGGAGGTAAATAGGAAGAGTGGCTAGATATAGGAAATGTCAGAAGGAGGATGATAGATAGTTGGGTGGGTGGGAAGAGTGTTTGAAAGAATGGAAGTTAGTGTGTTAGGAGGTGTCTATTTACCTTACATTTAAACTCCTAGAGATTGTAGCCGTCGGGGAAGCAGTCATGTGAAGAGAATTCCACAGTCGGGAAGTGCAAGAAAAGAAACTGTTGGAGTAGAAGTTGCGGTTGCATTTTATCGGTTTCACTGTAAAAGTGTGGGATCTAGTTGCTAATCTAGTATCTCGTGCAAATTCGAACCTAGGGGGCACCAGTGATCTAAGTTCATCGGAGCAGAAGCCATGAAAGTATTTATAGAAGAGACACAGAAGGTCTTGATTGTTGTATTCTGGCAATGATTTCTAATTCAGCCAAACTCATTAATCTATTCGGAAACATTTCAAGCGCACTGATACAAAAAATAAGGAAATCTGTAAAACCCACATAATGTGCTTTTCTCTTATTTGCATGTAACGTGTATGTTAGAGTTAGAGTTTGAGTTTTGTTTAACATATCAACATGCATATCAACACCTCTGTGGGTTATTTAATGCCAAAAAGGTGGGGTTTTAAGGTATTTTTTTAAATGTTTGGTTATAGTGAGAAGGTTAATTTAGTCAGATTTTGATGAAATCTTTTTGTTTTTATTCTATTTTTATTTTAGAAAACTGAAAATGTCTTCTAGTTTTGTATTCATAAATGTTTTGCTCAACATTTTATTGTCCTTCAAAAATGTGTTATGGTAATATTTTTCCTTCAAAAATGTATTGTTGGTAATATTTTTTCTTCAAAAATGTATCTTTCTATAAAAGTATTTTTATACTTTCATAGTGTTTTCACCCCAGTTTGGGGGTTAACTATTTGTCCATAGCTGGGACTCTAACAGATGCTACCACCCCGAGCCAGGGTGGACCTGAGAACAACAGCAATTAAGAGGTGGTTCTATGCCCCTCACAACCTCTCAATCAGAGGCCTTGCTGCCGGATGCAGTTTACTGTCGGTTCAGGACCATAACGTTTATTTAAATTTGTATCTATTTACACAATTTATATTGTTAAGACTCTAGTCATATTTCTATTCAATATGTCTGTCTATATTGTTGAGATGAGGTATTGTAATTATATATAGTTTTTACATTGTTCTGTCTGTTGTTGTAATATCTGTGGCTATATTCACCTTCAAAGTTTGCCTACATTTTGAAGATGAAGTATTTTAAATATTAAGATTATTTACATTGTTCGGGATGTTGTCGTCATCTCTATTGCCATATTTACCTTCAATATCTGTCTTTATATCTGAGATGAGGCATTGTAGTAATTTACATCATTTTCATTTTTCGGATTGTTGTCCTCATCTTTGTTGCCATATTCTCATTCAATATCTGTTTATATTTCTGAGATGAGGTTAGTTAGTTAGTTAAGTGCCATACGTGAAACACGCTTGGGTGATCATGTCTCGAAAGAGACATGACTGACTGGGCAGAAGATTATCCCGGAGTAGGTTGCCATTGCTTTCTGCGGTAGACTGGTTGACATCCAAGGCTATAGAACCTAATCTGTCCTGTTATTTAACCCATAACTGAAAGGAAGAAAAGGATTAATACCTTTCCCAAGGGTATTTGCGCGTAAGTGAATGCAATGAATTCAACTGGAATTCGAACTCGGCTCTCCGATTTCTTGTTCCGTGCCGATATCCACTGGACCACCACGCACATCCCTGATGAGCTAATGTAATTATTTACACTATTTACATTTTTAGGACTGTTGTCCCCATCTTTGTTGCAATATTCACTTTCAGTATCTGTTTATACTTCTGAGATGAGGTATTCATCATTATATACACCATTTACATTGTTCCGACTGTTGTTCTTATCCCTTTGTTGCCAATTTAGTTTTAATATCTGTTTATATATCTGAGATAAGGCATTGTAATTATTTATGTTATTTACCTTGTTCGGACTGTATTTAGTTATCTTTGTTGATTTCAAATATAACCATAATTTAGCGCCTAAATCCGACATCTGAACGCCTCTCCATGTTTGTTGGTTAAAGTGAATGGGTTTCTATAGGAGAATTTCGTGTCAGTCAGTTAAGTGCCATACGTGATACACACTTGGGAGATCATATCTCGAAAGAGACATGACTGACTGGGCAGAAGATTATCCCGCAGTAGGTTGCCATTGCTTTCTGTGGTAGACTGGTTGCCAGCCAAGGCTATAGAACCCAATCTGTCCTGTTATTTAACCCATAACTGGAAGGAAGAGACGGTTTAATTCCTTTCCCAATGGTATTTGCGCGTAAGTGAATGCAATGAATTCAACTGGAATTCGAACTCGGCTCTCCGATTTCTTGTGCCGAGCCGATATCTACTGGACCACAACGCACATCCAACGCATTTCGTGTAGTTTTGCTTTATTACTGATGATTGTTAACTTTCGCCTTTATCTTTACGTTTTTTGGGTTACGTTCATGGCGAATCAAGTCTTACGCTGAATCTACTCCACGTAAAGGTCTGTTGGTATGCGGTTTGACGCGCAGAAGGGTGTTTGTCTTCCCGGGCTTTTCCTCTGCTCAGAAAGGTTAGTCAAGATGTGTCTCGTTTAGCCGCGATCTCTCATTGGAGATGAATTAATTCAGAAGTGCGGGAGAAGGTCAAGAAAGCACTTCTTCTGTGGTTCCGGAAGAATCTATCCTGAGAAGGAAAGGTGGAAGTAATGTATTTCGCACATTTACCAATTTCGCTTTAGCGACTCCCCGTATCTCCACTCCTGTATGCTATATTTATGCGTTTGGCTAGGTTCTTCCTTTTTCTGGTGAGACAAGTTTCTCAAGGTATGTCGGAAAATCTGCTACATCAAACCCCGAAAGTGTTTCGGTACGTTTTACAGAAGGTAGGTGAAGAGCGTGACAAGAAAGGACTACAAATAAAATGCAAGAACAGCGAATACATGGTCATCAGTAAAAAAGGCAGCCCAATATAATAAATACAGGTCGGGGATACTAACATCAAGCAGATACAAAGATTTAAATACCTGGGACGTGTTATAACAGAAGACAGAAAGTGCGACACAGATATCCGAAGGCGAATTGGTATGTCGAAGTAAACATTCCAGAAGTTGAGTAAAGAATTAAGAAACAGGACAACTTCGCTAGAAACAAAGACGAGAGTACTGGATTGCTATCTGATGTCAATTCAATATGGACAATATCATCGAAGATGAAGAAAAAACTTGAAGCAACTGAAATGTGGTTCTACAGAAGGATGCTGCGAATATCATGTAATCGAGCATGTGAGTAATGATGAGGTTTTGGAAATGATTGAAACGAAAAGGAAATTAATACTGAGCATCAAGAAGAGACAGCTGAAGTTCCTGGGGCATGCACTGAGGGAAGACGGTTTGGAAAAATGATACTAACTGGCCAGACAGGGGAAAAAACAGGGGAAGGCAGCGAATAACATATTTGAAAGACCTAATCAGCTGGATGATGGAACGAGGGTTTCATGTTGTAACAGGAGAAGGCGTGCTAAGAGCCACCAGGGATAAGGAGACGTGGAAATCCATGATCGCCTACGTCTTTAAAGACAGGGCACATAGATGAAGAAGAAGTGTTGGAATTTGTCAACATACGTATGGCATCGCGTTCCTAGATCGAATGTGTTTGCAAGCGGATTGGAATGCCGAATTCTGGAAGCAAAACGCCAGTAGGAACTTCCAATCAGTCCCTTTCTGCTTGCTATATTTGGATTACTTCAAATGCTGTCCATGTTTCAAAGCTTTTACTTCTGCCCATATTTTGATTTTATTTTTGGCTCGTGCCCCTGATTCAGTTTATCAGATTGCTGTCCATGTTACACTTAATGCTTATATATTTTAACTTCTCCTTCTGCTGCTCATGTTTCGGCTATTTGTAATGTTGACCAAGTTTAGATTTTTTATTAATCATTTCACCCCAAGCAAGGCATTCCATTGCCATTATTGCGCAGGGGGTTACATAGGAGAAAGTGATTGGAAAGAGGGGTTAGATATAGGAAATGTCTGAAGGAGGGTGATAGACTGGTAAGGATAGCGAGGATGGGGGTTGGGTAGATGGGAAGGGTGTTTGAGAGAATGAATGCGAGTTAGTGTGTTAGGTCTATTGACCTTACATTTAAACTCCTGGAGATTGTAGCTGTCGGGGAAGCAAGTGTATGGAAGGGAATTCCACAAGCGGGATTAGCGAGGAAAGAAGCTGTTGGAGTAGAAATTGCTGTTACATCTTATCTGTTTCACAGTAAAATGGTGGGACCTAGTAGCTAATCTAGTATCGCGTGGAAATGCATACCTAGTGGGCACCAGAGATCAAAGTTCATCGCAACAGAAGCCGTGAAAGTATTTATAGTAGAGGCACAGGGAAGCCACGTCACGCCGGTGAGCGACTGACTGATTGTGTTGCTCACAATGTTTGCTTTCCATCATTCGATTGCTTCTGAGGCTGCCTGGAATTTTATTGCTTATATTGTAGCCCATATTTTTAGTGTTTCTACTGCTGACTATGTTTTGATCGCTTCAGCTGCTTTTTATATTTTAATTGCCTCTGCTGCTGTCCATGCTATGATTACTTTCAGTGCTTTCCATGTTTGGATTGCTTCAGCTGCTTTTTATATTTTAATTGCCTCTGCTACTGTCCATGCTATGATTACTTTCAGTGCTTTCCATGTTTTGATCGCTTCAGCTGCTTTTTATATTTTAATTGCCTCTGCTGCTGTCCATGCTATGATTACTTTCAATGCTTTCCATGTTTTGATCGCTTCAGCTGCTTTTTATATTTTAATTGCCTCTGCTGCTGTCCATGCTATGATTACTTTCAGTGCTTTCCATGTTTTGATCGCTTCAGCTGCTTTTTATATTTTAATTGCCTCTGCTGCTGTCCATGCTATGATTACTTTCAGTGCTTTCCATGTTTTGATCGCTTCAGCTGCTTTTTATATTTTAATTGCCTCTGCTGCTGTCCATGCTATGATTACTTTCAGTGCTTTCCATGTTTTGATCGCTTCAGCTGCTTTTTATATTTTAATTGCCTCTGCTGCTGTCCATGCTATGATTACTTTCACTGCTTTCCATGTTTGGATTTCTGATGCTTCTGCTCTGGTTTAAAAAGCTGCTTCTACTGCCCATAGATGTTGCCTATATTTTGTTTGCTTCTACGGCTGCCGATGTTTCAGTCAGTTAATGCCATACGTGAAACACGCTTGGGCCATCTCGAAAGAGACATGACTGACTGGGAAGAAGCTCTTCCTGCAGTAGGTTGCCATTGCATTCAGCGGTAGACTGGTTGCCAGCCAAGTCTATAGAACCCGATCTGTCCTTCTATTTAACCCATAACTGAAAGGAAGAGCCAGATTAATACCTTTCCCAAGGGTATTTGCGCGTAAGTCAATGCAATGAATTCAACTGGAATTCGAACTCGGCACCCCCGATTTCTCGTTCCGAGCCGATATCCACTGCACCACAAAGCACATCCTTCGTTTAGATTATTTTTACTGCATATATTTAGATTTTTTCTTCTATTGCGTTTGTAGTCTTGCTATCTTTTTCCTTCTTTAACCTCGGCTCCCATATTGTATTTATTTTTATGCGAGGCCTGCTGATGGAAACCACATGAAATTATATATATATATATATATATATATATAAAATCTAAGCACGAGCCAATTTTACACTCCGGTTCTTCTGAAAAACCGTTGGGTGAATCCTGGGTAGGTTTATTGGCTCGTGCTTAGATCTTCTGTCTTTGTTCCTCTACTTTTGTATTGAACGGTTTAGTGTTAGGTTTTTTTTTCTTTCCTACGAGTGCTTGACTTTTGTTCATGTACTTCGTTTGTTTCTTCTTTTACGTCCCCTTCTTTTCCCTCCGAGTTCGTCCTCGGTGGGTTGTTCAAGACGATTTAAATTATAGCTTAATTAGTACTAGTTTTGGCAGAGTCAGTTCTGTTACTATTAGTTTTGTAATTACTATAGTTAATAATATTATATATATATATATTGAGTAGCTAATTCATCGAGTTTTATTCAACCTCAACAGAATGCAGTATATTTGGGATTAATGAGCAGTACACATCCACTACCAGGAATTGAAACCCAGACAGTTGCGTTATTAAGCGAATGTCATGACAACTATACCACAGTGCCCTGATTAATTCAAAAAATTAGCTTTACTTGTACGTTTGAACGAAAGAATTCTACATTCAGATTTTTTTTGTTTTAATGTTTATGATAAGATTTTTCATGTCATTGCATAAACTTTGTCGTATGTGATGAAGTCGTCTCTAGTCTTGAATCTAAACATAACCGTCCCTAATATCCAGATTAAAATTTTAATGTTAAATATTCATTTTTCAGCTTGATTACAAGAAATAGATCCGTAATTACTATTTACTGATGGAAAACATTTTATAAATGTAACCAAATAGATTTGCATGCTTTTATTACGGACATGGGCATAATTAATACCATCCATCTCTGATAACCAACGCTCAATACTAAATCGCATAAACAAATTCAAATGACTAAATTCAAACCATTTTTCCCTTCATTTCAAATTTTTACGCACTGATAATTTCCCACTCTGGATTTCTACGTAGCCATTTTCGGCCATCTTTAATGCGTTTCTGAAAGCGACTGTCAGATCAATATATTTAGAAAAAATGTTTTGATGTTTCTTTAAAGAAATGCTTACATATTGATTTTTTCTTGGATTTTCCTTCATTTATTGTGTTTTCGTTTTATAATGACATTTTTATCATTTCAGGATAACTACCAATTTCGTCCGAAACACTTTTCCTGTTTGAAAATTCGCATTCGATTGATGACATCGATTTGTTAACGTTCGATCTGCTTCAGTTTATTTCGCTAGCAAAATTATTTCTCTAGGATGTAAATTTTGGCGTGTTTCATATTGGGAAAATGTTTTGAAATAAATTGCCTGTTGCAAGAAACGAAATCGAATAAAAAATTACATGGTGGCGTCAGTCAGTCGGTTAAATGACATACGTGATACACGCTTTCGGTAATCATGTCTCGAAAGCAACATGACTGACTGGGCAGAAGATGATCCCGCAGTAGCTTGCTATTTCTTTCTACGATAGATTGGTTGCAAGCCCAGGCTATAGAACCTAATCTGTCCTGTTATTTGTCTCATAGCTAGAGGGAAAAGGAGATATATTATATTATTAAGTAGTAATTCGTAGGGGAACAGATATTACTTCATAACTATATAAAACTGATCCTCTAATTAATGCCATCAGAAGCCTTAATCATGAAATTATTAAACTATTATATTCAGTCAGTCAGTTAAGTTCTATACGTGATATACGCTTTGGGTGATCATGTCTCGAAAGAGACATGACTGATTGGAAAAAGGATTATCCCGCAGTAGGTTGCCATTGCTTTCTGCGGTAGACTGGTTGCCAGACAAAGCTATAAAACCCAAGCTTTTCCTATTATTTAATACATAACTAGAGGGAGGGGGGAGACGGATTAATACCTTTCTCAAGGGCATTTGTGCGTAAGGGAATGCAAGGAATTCAACTGGAATTCGAACTCGGCTCCCCGATCTTTTGTCCATGATGACATAAAACTCGTAAAATTAAGAGAAATATCGATCTGCTTCAGTTTCGTTCATCAGCAAAATTGTTACATTAGATATTTTGAATCGCTTAAAATTGCAACCGCTTTAATGCATGAAAATTAAAAGTGTGAAACCCACAATACATTCTAGTAATATGCTTAAATTCATGTAGTCAAGGTACCAATTATGAAAGGTCATTAGACAAATCACTATATATATATATATATATATATATATATGTGTGTGTGTGTGTGTGTGTAAGACATAGGAAAAACGTGTTATTGTTATGGTGCCCTCCTACGAGGAATGAACTCTTTCTCTTGTTATGTATATATTGTTACCCGCGTGACTTTTAAAAAAGTAGTTAACGACAACTAGTTCTGTCGTGCGCATTTTCGAGCTCTTTGCCTTCGTGCGGAGAGTGGTGGCCCAGTCGAGGCTCCGCCGAAGTGTAGAGTCTCGTCTGTGGAAAATTAGACACCATTTTTCCTGGGCTATATGGCCCGTATTACCCACATTAGAAAGGCCTTATGCCACATTTTCTTTAAGTGGGAAGTCAATTAAATACCGCAGTTAACGAAAGCAATTAACGAGAGCCGTTAACGACAGCTACTAGTCAGGTAATAAGCAATGTAATAATACCTTCGGAACTTACTTATTTCTATATTACTTATTATTAACACTTCCTTTGAATATCTTCTGTCTTATTTATACTAATACACTAGTTTGAACATAACTTCTTATGCCTCGTCTTACTTCCGGCACAAACCGGTAGCTACACCTTTGTGGCGAAGTTTCGCCCCAATTCCACAACAAATTGGCAACGTAGATCCACAGTAGTAATAAAAGTGCAAAAAGGATAGATGTTGTCATGTCAGGTCAAAATAGTTAATATTGCAGTACTTCTTTGAATTTCTTTGAGAACCTTGAATTATATAGACGAATCACCAGACCATAAATATTAAAAGCACAGCCGAATGGTAGATTTAAAAATGTGCAAGATGGATTTTGCCGAGGAAAAATTATTTTCAGTCTTCCAAACAAGAGACTCCGCAACTAATCCAATATGATCACTCCCCTTTATGTCAGCAGAAAACGTGTGGTCAGGAAGTCACGAAGATTTGCTCTCAAGGCGGTTAGCATCAGCCATGCTGATGGAGAGAAGACAATGGTTCCCTATGAGGATAAAAAATTTCATTTTGAAGGCGTTTAAATTTACCGAAAAGCGGTCATTTTCGAGAGTAGCTGATATTATTTTGTCGAGTCTAGCGGACTAACTAATAACACAGGCTAAATAGTTGGGTTACCTTTTCACCTTACTTTAAACTGGTCCTGTGACAACAATCTTTTAAAAAAGTCTAGTTTAAACAAGATCTTTATCAACGATAGCGATTATAATGTAAACAAGACCATTGTGCGTATTTTTGCTACAAGTGTCAATCGAATTTTGTATGTTCTGAATTTTTGAGTAAACAGGATTTACTTGTACCATATTGTACCATAGTGTGACCAAGGTCTCTCTATCTCATAAGCTAAGCTTATAAATATTTTCCAATTTTTTATAATAACTTAATTCAAGAAAAATAAAAAATAACAATTCGATTTTATTCAACTATACAGGGTGCGATGGCTAAATGGTCTCCATTTGTTATTTTTATTTTTGCTGCTGGGCATTGTTTTTTTTGTTGTTTTTTTAAGTATAGTAGTGTAAGAGAGGCACCGTTTGTGAGAAAAAAAAACACGAAGACCTAATTTACTCAACCAGGATTTTGGAAACGACATGCTGTACCGCTTGTATTCGTGAATGAAGCAATGGTGAATTCATTAAAAAAAATTAATCTTTATAATTTTAAGATATTTTGTATCATTTTGTTAAACATATCTGTTAAAATGAGATCTGAGCGTTTTTATTCTTGTGTAATTTAGACAACAATTCTCCCATCGCACCATGTATGTCTGTTAAAATGAGATGTCAGTGTTATTTTGATTTTATATTTTAGACGACAATTCATTTCCATCGCACTATGTATCTTAAAATGAATGTTCATTATTTTGATTTTGAGCTCCATTTAGCGACAATTCAACCATCACCATGTATGTCTGTTAAAATGAGATGTCAGTGTTATTTTGATTTTGAGCTCATTTAGACGACAATTCAACCATCGCACCATGTATGTCTGTTAAAATGAGATGTCAGTGTTATTTTGATTTTGAGCTCATTTAGACGACAATTCAACCATCGCACCATGTATGTCTGTTAAAATGAGATGTCAGTGTTATTTTGATTTTGAGCTCATTTAGACAACAATTCACCCATCGCACCATGTATGTCTGTTAAAATGAGATGTCAGTGTTATTTTGATTTTGAGCTCATTTAGACGACAATTCAATCGTCGCACTATGTATGTCTATTAAAACAAGATATCAGTGTTATTCCAATTTTGGCCTCAGTTAGACGATAATTCATTCACTACACCCTATATATCTGTTAAAATTAGATACCAGTGTTATTTTCATTTTGGTCTCATTTAGAGAATTCATCCATCGCACCATGTATATCTGTTAAAATGGAATATCACACTTATTTTGATTTTAACATTATTTAGACGACAATTCATCCATTGTACCATGTCTACATAATAAAATGAGATATCAGAGTTATTTTTATTTTGGTTTAATTTAGACGTGAATTCATCCATCGCGCCATGTATATCTATTAAAATGAGATGTTAGTGTTATTTTAATTTTCATTTCATTTAGACAATAATTCACCCATCGTACTCTGTATATCTGTTAAAATGAGATGTCAGTGTTATTTGAGTGTGTGCGTGTTTTGATAAATTAGACACCACTGCATATTTATAAATAATTTACCAAGATTAATTTTAATCCGAGCAATTTAGTAAAAGCTACCAGTATGCATGATATACAGTTAGTCAGTTAAGTTCCATACGTGATACACGCTTTGGACAATCATGTTTCGAAAGATACATGAGGTACACAGAGTGCAAAAAACAAGTATAGCAAAAAAAAAAAGAACAGATTTTAAAGAGGGAGTAGAGGACGATTGATGTTGAAGTTAAATTTTAAAATATCAAAGTTGATAGGAAAAAGAAGAGTGTTCCACAAGCGAGAAATGCAAGGAAAGATGCAACAATTACAGAACTTATATTTACTTTTAGAAATTTCAATAGTTAAATTACAAGAGCTAACTACTGATCTACTAATTCGCTAAAAATTCGTAACGTCACACTACCAACTCTACAGTCCGGTAAGTCAATGACAGTGAAATTATTTACAGCGTTATCGAAGAGACACGCTGCTACATATCAATAATATTCCGCAGGATTTTCAACGAAGCTTTAATTTGGTTTTCATTATAGAAAGTTTTCTCTGTGAAAACGTTTTGTAGCAATCAAAAATTGTAATAAGCGATTTGTTCAAGGTCAGGGCTGCTAGTTTTCTGGAGAGTGACACACAGTGTCTCTTTGGCCTCACTCTCCCAACTGACCTGAAGTGGAATGACTGCATTACATCTTTAGCTGCATCTACTGATACGAATGTTTGGTCATTTTGTCGGGCGTAAAAGTTTTTTTTCACCAGACTCCCTCTGACACAGTCTTCCCTTCATTGAATACTGTTGCCATATGTCGTTAAGTGCCATATCTCCTTCTGTTCATCACTAGGTTCTCGACAAAAACGATCTGCAATCAATCCTGACATGGTATCTATGTTAGCTCTCACCTGACTTTTTTACAGGCATCTCTAATTGCAACTGCTGTGACGAGGTTTTTTTTTTTCATGGTGCACCGACCACATGAATTTACGCGTGCAACTAGATAGGCATTCAGGTACCAGTTGAAATAGTTAAATCTAACCTCCTCATCTATTCTAATTGTTGCTTTTCTTGCATTTCATGCCTGTTGAATTTATCCTTTTGCTTGCTACAAATTCCAAAAAAGTTCATGCTGCATCAATTGACATCTTCAATCGCCCTGGATTCGATCCATCATTTATCTTTTCTTCAACACTCTCTGTAACTTATTTCTATTTTTCCTCCCACATCACTTTCTCTCTTTCTCTTCCAGTTACTCTGTAGGGGCCTCGGTGATGCTTGTTAAATTGGTCTTGTGCCAAACACAACCGAAGTTCCCACAATTTAAATATCAGAAGGTTAAAGGTTTGAGACGGATAAAATGTATCGTTAGTACATTAAAGTAAAGAATTATTAACAGAATAACAAAATTGTAAGAAGAAAAATATGTGAAATTTTGTTAACTGAACACTATAACATATTTGTGAGAAACAAATGTTCATAGAGAAAATCAAGCATATTTCTACTTAAAATTGTTCAAAGAGAAATGTAACTATTTAAAATGTCCCATAGAAGTTTAGAGTTCATGGTTGATAGTAGCAGAATGTAAAGTTTTATGTTCTTTTCCATTTTTTGGTAAGTTGGCAACAGGGTGAGAAAGAAGGTGAAACGAATAAAGAAATTGTACTTAAAGTGTCCTGTTGTTGTTGTTTTCTTTAGCGGCGTAGAATGAAAATGAAAAAAAGGAAAATTGGAAGAAGTAAAATGAATTGTTGACGCGCCCTAACGTCTGGGTCGGCTTCTTGAAATATCTTTTGTTACATTGCCACAAGGTCCGTCAGCTAAGCGCTCCCATGTCGGACTCATTTTGACCGGTCGCAGAACGTGCTTTAAATAGTGGAATTTATCATGTGACATGATCCAGAAGGCATTTTCATTCTTTAGGCGTGAAAAAAAATTGACTAGCATCATACATATATTTTCTCTTTTCTATCCTATCAGGATCCAGAATTTTACTTTTCACACTGACTTGTGGAATTTGCCTTGGTCAAACTGTTTTTAGTCGTTTGAATCCGATTTTGCGGGTGAAACATTTTACTTATAGTGTTTAGTTAACTGTTGGATGATATAAGATTTGTATGTTACAATCCCCTGCGCACTAGTGGCGATCATGCTTTGTTTGAAGTAATACGAATTAAAAAAAGTTGCAGCCGACGTAAGAAAACTAATTAACTTCTAAATGTTTTCATGAGTTATTTTGCTGTTTACAGAAATAGTGTTTTCATTGCGGACATTTTTTTAATTTAACTTTTTACCCTGCAGCTGCTATGCAAAACTAAATTTTGTTAGAGTACTTCTGTTTTCTTTTTAATTGCCATATATCCTTAATAATCAGGATGTTACATTAATCAAGTATGCGTCTTCTCATCGGATCTATTCATTCTATAGAGACAGACAATTGTGAGAGATCTGCAAGTTCCGTCATCATTCGTCATATAATATAAGATATGCAAATGACACAGTGCTGATAGCAGACGCAGACAGGAAAATGCAAGATACACAGAAGGCAGTAAAGGAAGAAAAGAATTCAACTTAAACTGCAAGAGAACTGAATGTATGGTCATTAGCAAAACGTGGAGCCAAAATGCGAGCTACAGATTGGAGATATTAAAATCAAGCAGATGCAGTCATTTAAATACATGAAAAGTGTTATAACAGAGGACGAAAGTGCAAAACTGAGATCCGAAGACACATTGGCATGGTAAAGGACGCATTTCAAAGACTAAGCAAAGACACTGGAAACAAGGAAGAGTGTACGGCATTGTGATGTGATGACTGTCCTTCAATATGGCCGTGAATGCTGGAAAATCTCATCAAAAATAAAGGAAAGACTTAAAGCAACCGAAATGATGTTTTACAGAGGGATGCTGAGGATACTATTAACCGAACATGTTATTTTGGCGAGGATTGAAACATAAACGAAACTTATACTAAACATCAGGAAGAGATAGCTGAAGTTTTTGTGGCATGTAATGAGGATGGAGCGCTTGGAGAATCTGATACTCACAGGACTGATAGCGGAAAGAGAGACAGGGAAAAGCAACGTGCGACATACTTGATGAAATTGAGCAAGTGGATGGCAGAGCAGGGTTTGGTAGAAATAATGCGAGAAAATATGTCAAGATCTACAAGGAATAGGGAGATGTGGAAATCCATGATTGCCTACGTCCTGAAGAGACACTGCATATAGAAGGAAATACAAAACCGAAATCACTTCGTAATTTTTTTTATGTATGGTTTTTATTTTTGTTTTACTCATTTCTCCCCAAACAAAGAAATAAAGTCATTGACATGTAAGTGCTCACTGAGTATGACAGAATATGAGAAAAATATTAAGGAGAGAGAACAATAAATAAACAGGAATTAGGAATACAGAAGATAACCTTTTCATTGAATTTACATTTTTACAAATTGGCCAGAAATGATGATACCGAAAGAGACTTCCACAAACAAGATGTGCGAAACAATAAGATCTTTGTAAAGAAATTCTTCTTCTTCTTCTATGTGCCATGGTTCTCCAGGATGTAGACGATCATGGCTTTCCACTTCTCCCTTTTCCAGGTGGCTCTTAGCACAGTTTCCCCTGTTACTCCACCCAAACCCACTCTGTCATCCACCTGATCAGGCCCTTCAAATACGTTTATCCGCTGCTTTCCCTTGTCTCTTTTTTCCTTTGACCTGTGTGTATCACATTCTCCAAGCCTTTCTTCCTCATTACACGTCCCAAAAACTTCAGCTGTCTCTTCTTAATGCTCAGTATTAATTTCCTTTTCGTTTCCATCCTGTTGAAAACCTCATCATTCTTTACATGTTCGATCCATGATGTCCGTTAAATCCTTCAGTAGAACCACATTTCAATGCTTCAAGTTTTCTCTTCAATCTTTGATGATATTGTCCAGCATTCACTGTCATATTGAAGAACAGATATCACATAGCAATCCAGTACTCTTTTCTTTGTTTCCAGAGAAATTTTCCTGTCCCTTTTCCTGCACAGCTTCTGGAATGCGACATTGACTATTCCAATTCCCTGTCGGATCTCAGTGTCGCAAATTTCGTCTTCTGTTAGAACACTTCCCAAATAATTTAATTTTTGTACCTACTTGATTTTAGTATCCCCCACCTGTAATTGGTATTTAGAGCTCCAACGTTTTCTGAAGACCATACATTCGGTACGATTTTACTTAGCCATTTCAACTGAAAAATTATGAGATCTTACCGCCATATCGTAGTACACTTAAATTCATTAAGTCTATGAAATTAATATTTATTTTAATAATACGTAAATGTGACACAAAACTTAAAGGGAAATAGGGAGAAGGCTGGTATTCAATTTGTTTTATCTAAACTTAGATAACCTCAATTAATAACCCAGATATACCACTAGATTTCTTTACACTAAAACAACAGATTCTTACAGCAGTCACCATAATACCTCAGGTCTCTATGAATTTCTAATTCCAATTTTAGGGAAGTACACCAGAACAATTAGCGTGAAAGCATTTATAGAAATAGTTAATGTGCATTACGGAGGCAGGAAAGTGACTGAAGCCGAGATGATGGGTCAGGACAGAGAACATTGCATATTCTTTATTTTGCATTTTATGAAGAATCTCTTAATATGTCGGAAAAGTATCAGATAATATGGCAGCAATACTGCATAGAAGATCGACTGACATAAACATGTATAACAGATTCAGCAAGAAAAATTACCTAGCATGACATAGCGAATCGCTTTTCGTAGAAGCAGACCCAGCATATTATATAATACTTACATTCAGCATTTAATAAGCAAAACGTTGTCGTCTTTATTGGTTGTAAAAAAATAGAGAGGATGTGAGAAAACAGAAAAAATATTTGCCAAAAGAAATATCGCCATTTTTTTTCTGCTGTGGTCAAAACAAAATCGATCGTTAATGCAGAAGAATAGAGAACGTCACTTTGATTACGGCATTGAGGTGGTTTCCCGTGTTTACATATAATCATGAATGTAGAATCGATCAGGTAGAAAAAAAGAAGAAAAATTGTTTCTTGATATCCTACCTGCAGGTCCTTGTTAATTTCTCCGATGTTTCATTACTTATGTTCGTATTTAATCGGGCGGAAGGGGCGTAATCGCCGTTCAACGGACGAATTCACAAAAAATAAAAAGCGAAAAAAATAAATCTGAAAAAAAAAACATAAAAGAAATAACAGATGAAAAAAAACTAATGCGGTCTCTCCTCTCGCAAAAAGAGAAGAATGAAACAAATAACGTCTTTCTAAATGGTTTGAATAACATGATCTGTTTGAAATTACGAGAACGTTATCGAACACAAACAGCACATGAAGAAGGCCTCAGGTTATAAGGGTCGAAACACTGAAAATAGTGTGTCGACTATGAGGAAGAAAAAAATCGAATAAATCTGCGAACAAGTAGAGGAAAACTCTGCTGAAAGCAAAAAATAAATTGTTCTTACTTATCTTCAACTGAAATAAAAGACAATCCCCGGTAAACCGTTAACTGAGACCGACTTACCTTTTGGAAAACTTGGGGTCTTAGTTCAATCTGTTTGGATAAAATATTAATCGCAAGATTTCGATCGAATTCCTAAAAATATATTTACTAGCTGTGAATTAATGATTTTCTTATTATTCATTTTATTTATTTACTAGCAGTATAGCCCGGCGTTGCTCGGGTGTAATGAAAGCTTTAAAACTAATCCATGGTTCTGGAGCTCAGATTCAAGCCTAAAGAATATTTGTGTGAAGTTTGGTGAGAATCGGATAAAAATTGTGGATTTGCATAAAGGACATTCAGACAGATAAACAGACGCACGCACAAACATCTTGCCTTTTATATATATATATATATATATATATATATATATATATATATATTATCGATTTTCTGCCCTATTTTAAGAACTGCAACCTTGAAACTTCTGAATATCGTTTCTTATGTCTTTGTCTATGAGTGTACCAAATTTGATTAAAATCAAACCAATCCTTCCATAACCCGATTTTTCGATTATCGATTTTCGATATTTATCGGGGGTATGTCGACACAAAGCCTAGCTAAGAACAACCGCAGGCGCTTATAGTACAACTGTGTAAATTTTCAAGAAAATCGGTTCAGCCGTTTCAGAGTCTATAAGTAACGGACTCACACACACACAGACACACACACAGACAAAGTTCCATTTATAAATAATAATAGATTTATAAATAATAATAAATTTATTTTTGTCTTATTTGTCTAGGCATGCCTTGATAATATATTTGGTATAGAATATTGGAATATTCTTTCAGGATTATAGACGCAATAAACTTCGAAATTTGGTTTGAATTCTTCATCTTTTTTTCTTCATTATATCATTATTTTTCTTTCATTATTCTTGCATTTTCCTTTAAAGTTACAGTCAATATTCTTCTTCTTTTCTTCTGTTTCTTTTTCTTTTTCTTCTATGTGCCGTTTGCTTTCAGGACATACGGGAAGATGGCCTCCCACGTCTCCCTATCTCTGGTGGCACTTAGCACGCTTTCTCGTGTTACTCCACCCCAGCCACGCTCTGCCATCCACTTGCTCAGGCCCGTCAAGTATGTTACACGCTGCTTGTCCCTGTCTCACTTTCCTTCTATCTAACCTGTGAGTATCAGATTTTCCAATCCCTCCTTCCTCACTACATGTCCCAGGAACTTTTCCTGTCTGTTTCTCATGTTAAGTATTAGTTTCCTTTTCGTTTCCATCCT
The DNA here is from genome assembly GCA_037127315.1 of Ascarosepion bandense. NCBI lineage: Eukaryota > Metazoa > Mollusca > Cephalopoda > Sepiida > Sepiidae > Ascarosepion > Ascarosepion bandense. The sequence continues at coordinate 98,277 of JBBBDQ010001012.1, forward strand.
TTCCTAAACTTCATCAATGTTCACATGCTCAGTCCATGATAACCGCAGCATCCTTCTATAGAATCACATTTCAGTTACTTTAAATTCTTCCTGCCTTATTGATAGACAAACATCACATAGCAATCCACTACTCTCTTTTTTGTTTCTAGCGAAAGTTTCCTATTGTACGTTTCCAATTGTTCTTTGTTTTTCTTTACTTTTCCCCTCATCTTTTTTTTTTCTTTCGGAGATCATGAGATTATACAATCACACCAAAAAAAAAAAAAAAAAAAAAAAAAAAGACAATTCTGGTACTATCACCGAACTTCGAGGACACTTCTTCTTCTTCTCCTTCTTCTTCTATGTACCCTGTCCCTTCAGCACGTAGGCGATCATGGCTTTCCACGTTTCCCTATCCCTGGTGGCTCTGAGCACACCTTCTCCTGTTACACCGTACAATCCTCGTTCTGTCATCCACCTGCTTAGGTCCTTCAAATATGTTTTCCGTTGCTTTCCCATGTCTCTTTTCCCCTCTATCTGGCCTGTTAGTATCAAGTTCTCCAAGCTCTCCTTCCTCATTGTGTGTCCCAGGAACTTCAGCTGTCTCTTCCTGATGCTCAGGATTAATTTCCTTTCTGTTTCCATCATTCCAAGACCTCATCATTCAGCGTGTCGAAATGGTTAGCAAGCTTGCCTTGTTATTGCCTATTACAACTGAGTAGTGAGTTCGATTCTCATTAAGTAACCAATACTCTCGGTCTTGTGCGACATCTAAGCGGCGCTTAGAAAATCATCTATCACCGAACTTCGAAACTGGTCTCTTCCTCAATGAGTGACCGTTTGAGAATATAAGCTTCGATGCTCCGGTGGTGTAATGGAACACTCATCAAAATATGAAATCGTTGACCATGTTTTATTTCGAATCAGGGTCGTTATATTCACTTATGCGGCAATACCAGTTTTTTTTTTCCGTACGACATTAAAAGATATTAAAAAAGAAAGAAAAAAGGCAGAAAAAGGAATAAAATAAGAAGAGAAATCAAAAAACGGAAAAGAAAGAGGAAAAGGAAAAATACAGAAGAAATAGACATTGAAGAGAAAAATAAGTGAAAATATCTTAAAAAGGTAAGGCCAATAGAAACGGCTAAAAGAGAGAAATTTTAAATTTAGTCTGGAAATGAATTGCAGATAGATATTGATATCGGTTACAAGGTTGGGCTCAAATCTTTTGACCTTTTTTTTAAAGGAGAAATCCCATAAACAAAGAGAAAAATTATTCATAAAACGTAAAGATTTCTCATTCCAACTTGTTATACATTACACCACACGTAGATCCCTTCTTACTGCATCTGATATTCACAAACGATCACCCATCTATGTACTGACCAAGCTAAACGTAGATTAACGTCGGTAAACTCGTAAAAAATGGTAATTCACACGAATATATAAAAGTTTTGGTCATACCGAGGGCAAGAAATAAGGGTCAAGGGTTGTTAGAAAGTTTTTGCCTTTAACCCTCTAGGGCCATTCGTATCATATTTGATACAGTATGAAAACAAGCCCTGAAAGAAATATTTTCCTGAAAAATTTTTTAAGAGAAATATTTTATAAATTTCAAATGAAAGCAGTACTGACTGCTCAGTCAATGAATACCAAATGTTTCCTTATAGGGAAATACTGTATCAAATATGATACGAATGGCCCTAGAGGGTTAAAGGAGAAATTCCATACACAAAGAGAAAAATTATTCATAAAACGTAAAGATTTCTCATTCCAACTTGTTATACATTACACCACACGTAGATCCCTTCTTACTGCACCTGATATTCACAAACGATCACCCATCTATGTACTGACCACGCTAAACGTAGATTAACGTCGGTAAACTCGTAAAAAATGGTAATTCACACGAATATATAAACGTTTCGGTCATACCGACGGCAAGAAATAAGGGTCAAGGGTGCTTAGAAAGTTTTTGCCTTTAAGGGAAAAATATATGAAAATCCCCGAATATTAAACTTAAGACAATAATTTGTCGACATACTGGTCAGAGATACTAAAATCAAGCAGATAAAAAAACTTTAAATACCTGGGAAGTGTTATAACAGAAGACTAAAAGTGCGACACAGAGATCCGAAGGCTGATTGGCATGGCGAAGGAAGCATTCCAGAAGTTGAGTAAAGTGTTAAGAAACAAGACGGTTTCGCTAGAAACAAAGAAGAGAGTACTGGATTGCTATGTGTTGTTAGTTTTTCAATAGGCAACGAAAGCTGGACAATATCATCAGATGAAAGAAAACTTGAAGTAACTGAAATGTGGTTCTACAGAAGGACGCTGCGAATATCATGGATCGAGCATGTAAGCAATGATGAAGTTTTAGAAATGATGGAAACGAAAATGAAATTAGTACTGAGCATCAGCAAGAGACAGCTGACGTTCCTGGGACATGCAATGAGTAAAGAGAGCTTGGAAAACCTGATACTAACAGGCCAGATAGAGGGGAAAAGAGACAAAGGATAGTAGCGGATAACATATTTGAAGAACATAATCAGGTGGATGATGGAACGAGGGTTGCATGGTATAAAAGGAGAAGATATGTTAAGAGTCCCCAAGGATAGGAAGACGTGGAAAGCTATGATCGAACATTGAAAACTGAACGGAACATTGCACATAGAAAGAAGAAACAAGAGAAAGAATAGGATTGAGAATATGGATGGCAGAGCAAGTTTTGGTTGGATTAACAAAAGAAAGCTTGTTAAAAACTACAAAAGATAGGGAGATGAGGAGGACTATGATTGTCTACGTCCTAAAGGAACACGGCACATAGAAGAAAAAAAAACTCTAAGACATGAGTGTGTAGCTAATCAGTATTGAGAAGAAGTGCATTCATTACTAATCAGAATTTTATAATACTATATATATATATATATATATATATATTACGTTAGAACATGTGAAAAACTACGAACTACTACATAATTGTACATTTTGTTTCAATATTGAAATAACAATATTTCATCAGGTATTTAACAATGATGTTAATAAAAGTTTTAATTTTAAATAAATGTTTTTAGAACAACACCTGCTATAATCTTTTGACTCTGTAGTTTCAGTCCATAATATTAAAATAAAGATGTTTTACACACACAAAGCGTTTTTTCAACAACAATCATAAGAAGGTTGTTGCTTACAAACAATCGTTGCTATATTTCTACACCGGTTTATCGTCATGCGTGGCATCCATATCAAGATCTCGAAACGAACTAGCTCTCGAATCTACTCCATGCACAACAATCCAACAGATTCAGGTCTGGAGAGCTAGGAGGCCATATGTATGGGGTGTGTTTATGGAGATTATAAGTCATTCATTCCTCATTCGTCTTGGCTTTATGTGACCGCGCAGGGTCTTGATTTCATGTGTACTTTTTCTCCATTACCAACGCTCTCTTACAAAAACCTCACAACCCTCTTCACCGCATCCTTATCTTCAGTATCATTGACCCATAAGCCATGAGTTAAGACGTAAATATGTATTACATCTCTCCCGTTGCTTACCACTCCCAGTCGTTGGAAACTATGCGTGATCATCCTTAGATCATCCTTAAATGTTCCTTCGGTAGAGGTATTGATCCTGATCAAACGTTTGCTTATCAGAGTAAAAAAAAGATAGCAATTCATTTCTGTCTACCGATGTTTTTCTGCAGACCAGACGATTGCCTATTGTCTTTAATGACATTAATTGATATTTCCATATTATATAAAACTTGTATTGAATGTCCTCATACATATTTCCTACGATAGTTACCTTAGAATCTTGGGTTTATTTCTAATGGTTTTACTTGATTCATCTGGTCTTCTTATCGATAATGTCTCATGCCTTTCATACAAATTTTGGTTTTCTGATAATATTTCTGGCAATTAGATATCGTTTTACATTTTGCTACTGCTTGTATGATCCTCTTAAGCATCTTCTATTTGAAGACTTTGAGAAATAAATGATTTGGGAACACGTTAAAATTGTAGAAAAATTCAATAAATTAAAGTAATATCACTAAAAATAGCAATTTTATATAAACATCGACTTACTCAAAAATTGGCTTATTTTGTGCTTAAAGAAGGCTAGAGATTCAAAATTACGCATTAGCATTTATTAACCAATCAGCGACGTTATGTCGAACGCCATCAAATCCTTCAAATATCTGACGATCGCGCATGCGTTGTCTGCAACTATGTTTGATTGATCACCACAGAAAATTATTAACAATATTTTCCCTGTTAAAAATAAATATTCAGAAATTGTGAAAAAATATTTATTAATCAATAAACGTCTGAGTTTAGGAAAACTAACTTTATGTGTCTTTATATTTTCTATAAATATCGTCGCCGTATAAATTCAGAAAACCAGTTTTTCGTTAAGCCATTGACCAGGATGTATTGTGTTCAAACTGGTTACTCATACCTTTAGAAGAATTAATTATTCAACCATTCATATATTTATTGAGTACTAGCAGTATAGCACGGCGTTGCTCGGGTGTAATGAAAGTTTTAAAACTAATCCATGGTCCTGGAGCTCAGACTTTTTGGACGTTGGCACGAAAGACTAAAATGCAAACGCTGTTTCCAGTTAAAGCGAAACCGTAGACTGATAGAAAAATGAATTGGTGTAAGTCAAATTTTGATTTCCTGGTATCGATATCAAATAAGGTTTTTTCGTCGTAAACTGAATTTTGAAGTCTAAATAAGTCCTCTGAGTAAATGGTGTCATTGCTAAGACTAAGAACTACAATTATACCTACTTAGAACAAAACCCGAAGCAAAAACTAAAATAAAAGGGCTGAAAAACTGATTTTGATCAGACCCGGTAAGATATCAGGTCTCGATTTCCAATATCGGAGTTATATAAGTCATCCAAGGATAAACTAACCTAAGTAAGTCTATGAAAACTTATCGTACCCATCGGGAGGAAAATTGGAGAAAATGAGCCATATTGATTGCTGAATATTGGTATTTGATCAGATCTTCTGCACTATAGTAGGAACTGCAACCTTGAAACTTCTGAATATCGTTTCTTATGTCTTTGTCTATGAGTGTATCAAATTTGATTAAAATCGGATCATTCCTTCTATAACCCGATTTATTCGATTATCGATTTTCGATATTTATCGGGGGTACCTCGACACAAAACCTAGCTAAGAACACACACAGACGCTCATAGTGCAACTGTGTAAATTTTTAAGAAAATCGGTTCAGCGATTTCGGAGTCTATAGGTAACGGACAAACACAGACACGCACACATACACACACACACACACAGAGAGGCAAAGTTCCATTTATAAATAAGTTTAGATATCGTCAAAAAATTCTCCTTAACTCTGCAACACGCAAATCTGACGGACTTACGTTACAAACTATTAGTAGTAGCAATAAAACAGATCTTGTTTGTAATGATAGGCACACAAAGAAGTAGGCATACTTAGAATCTCAGTCATACTAGCAGTTGTTTCTGTTGTATTGTAGAAAACAAAATCAAAATATTTCGAGGGGAATTTTCTTGAGGGTTTTTGGGATTTGCTTTATCTGGTTGGAACGAAAACCAATACATAATAATAATTAAGATGATAGAGCTGTGTCTGAAGGTTATTTATTTTCGAAAGATTTTTCTCCTACTCAACTGTTCAACATTTAAGAAATTCAGTCAGTAAAGTAGCATACGTGATGCACGCTTGGGTAATCATGTCTTGAAATAAACATGACTGACTGGGCAGAAAACTTTTTCAGCAGCAGGATCCCATCAATTTCTGCGTTTGATTTGTTGTTGCCATAGAACCCAATCTTTTCCGCTATTTAACTCATAGTTGGAGGGAGAACCAACGGTTTAATACATTAATTGATAGGGTTAACTTGATGTCTGTCAGTATTTATCTGAAAGGCAAAACACTGGGCCTCCTCGGGTTAACTCTCACAACAGATTTTTAGGTGGAATGACGATATAGAATCCATAGCTAAATACGCTGGTAAGAAGGTCGGTTCTCTGTGCAGAGCCTGGAAGGTTTTCCCGTCTGAAACAATCCTGCACGTATACAAATCTACCATCCGGCCGTGCATTGAATACTGCTCCCATATCTGGTAGGGTGCTCCTGCCTCCAACATAGAGGCCCTTGATAAAATCCAACGGAGAATCTGTAATTTGATCGATCCCGACTTGGCAGCTCGGAAGCAGTCATTTATCACTGGCGCAATGTGGCTTCCCTGTTTCTTTTCTACAAATATTTTCAAGGTTTCTGCTCCAATGAGCTTAGCTCACTAGTGCCCCCTATATAAGTATTTACTCGAGCCGCAAGATTAGCAACTAGGCCCCACTCTTTTACAGTGAAACCAATAAATTGTAAACGCTAATTCTATTCCATCAGCTTCTTTTCTCGCACTTCCTTGCTTTACCGACAGCTATAATCTCCAAGAATTCAAATGTAAAGTCAATAGTTATCTACTATCTAATTAACCTGCATCCTCTCTCTCATACTTCTTTCTCTGTTCCCTTCACTCTCATCAGTATAATTCTTCTTTTATCCACTTCCTGGTAACCCCTATAACCTGTTACACTTTCTCATAACTTTCCTCCTATGTAACCCCCTGCAAAACAGTGGCAATAAAATGCCTTGCTTGGGGCTATATGATAATAATAAAAAAAGATAGATAGATACAATCTCCAATAATTGAAATGTAAAGTCAATCGTCATCTCCTATCTCACTAACTTGCATCCCCCCCTCTCTCTCTCTCTCTCTCTCTCAAGCTCCTTTCTTCGTCTACGCCACTCTCATCGATATTCTCATTCTTCCCCTACCCTCTTCCTGACCACCTCCGTAACCTGTCACTCTTTCTCATAACATTCCTTCTATGTAACCACCTGCACAACAATGACAGTAAAATGCCTTGCTTATGGCGACACGCTTATAAAAATAGGCAGAACAAGTTCGAGAAAATTTACGACTACCAACGGACGTCCGGTGAAAGAAATGAGCCACGATCTGTGTTTTCTTAAGTTTCTTATACAAAGCCATACGTTTGGTAAATCCGATGATCATCAATCGCAATATATAACAGTGATAATAGGCTTGACTAACATGTGTGTGTTTATACAATAGTAACTAAGCTGAATTACTTTTAGGTCAAGACCTGTAGATAATATATCTAAACAGGAACCTGAGAGAATTGATCGCAAAGCGAATGATCTCCAAAACCTGATTGCTCAATAATTCACAGCAGGAAATAAGACACACACACACACACACACGGACGCACACACAAAAGTGCGATGGTTACGTGGTCACAATTTTGTATTTTAATTTCATGCATGTGCGTTGTTTGCTTATTAATTGACAATATGGAAGGGTCATTTGAGCACCGTCTGTAAGAAAAACCGCACTATGGCGCAATTCACTCCGCCAGAAATTTAGAAACGGCAAGTTGTACTGCAGTATCCAAACAAGCGAATGTGCATCTTATTGTATCTTTTCACACAGTAAAACATTACAGATATCGTTTTAGGAAATTGTACTATAACAAAAGCCTTTTGATTACATTGAAATTTAGCATTTTAAGAAAATGTGTATCTTATTGTATTTTTCCACACAGTAAAACATTACAGATATCATGTTAGGAATATGTACTATAAAAAGCCTTTTGATTTCATTGAAATTTAGCATTTTAAGAAAATGTGCATCTTATTGTATCTTTTCACACAGTAAAACATTACAGATATAATTTTAAGAAATTGTACTATAACAAAAGCCTTTTGATTTCATTGAAATTTACCATTTTAAGAAAATGTGTATCTTATTGTATTTTTCACATAGTAAAACATTACAGATATCATTTTAGGAAATTGTACTATAACAAAAGCCTTTTGATTTCATTGAAATTTACCATTTTAAGAAAATGTGTATCTTATTGTATCTTTTCACATAGTAAAACATTACAGATATCATTTTAGGAAATTGTACTATAACAAAAGCCTTTTGATTTCATTGAAATTTACCATTTTAAGAAAATGTGTATCTTATTGTATCTTTTCACATAGTAAAACATTACAGATATCATTTTAGGAAATTGTACTATAACAAAAGCCTTTTGATTTCATTGAAATTTACCATTTTAAGAAAATGTGTATCTTATTGTATCTTTTCACACAGTAAAACATTACAGATATCATTTTAGGAATATGTACTATAAAAAGACTTTTTGATTTCATTGAAATTTAGCATTTTAAGAAAATGTTTATCTTATTGTATCTTATTGCTATTCTGTGTTTGAGTAATGCCGGAAGCTCCAGTACAAAGATTTCAGACTGTTTGGATGTCAATATGAGAACAGTTGGATTAGTCTAATGGTTATTACAGATGTACATCAGCTTGGAAAATTCATTCTGAACGTTCTAATAAGAGCTACCAAATTTGTAAGTTCTTTGAAGGGGGAAGCGCTGTCCCGAGTCAAGAGAAAATGGCTGCCGGAAGAACCTATATCTGGCAAAAGGAATCTCCACCATGCCACAAAAGAAGAAGAACATGAATGTCAGACAATTTCTAACAAACCAAATCACCTCGTACAACACCCCTTTCATTTGTTTACATAGCTCCCCAAACTACAACTCTCTTGAATATTATGTATGGCGTGTAGTTGAGGGAGAGACACTTGACCTTCTTACTAAATATGAACTGACGGCAATGGTTATTGCAGCATTCACCAACTTAAACAAAGAGAGCATCTAGAAAAATTGCAGAAGATTCGAAAACCATCTGGAGGCCTTGGTGGAAGCCAATAATAATTTTTTTTTCTAATCATATCACCCCAAGCAAGGCGAAAACGTCACTGATGCGCAGGGGGCTACGTAGGAGTGAAAATATTGGAAAAGAGAAAAACCAAAAACCACAACCTAAACAGGAAACAAGGGATGAGCCTCTTCACCTGTTCAATAGACGTGGGTGGAGTCTGAACCGGGCGATAGTTCAGTCTATCTACTCCAATTGAAAAAAAATTAATAAAATAAAAAACAGAGTGAAAAGATTGGAAAAGAGAAAAAACCGGAAACCACAACCTAAACAGGAAACAAGGGGATGAGCGTCTTCACCTGTTCAATAGATGTGGGTGGAGTCTGAACCGGGCGATAGTTTATTGAATAAATTTATTCTCTACTATTTCAAGATATTTTTGCGTAATTTTGGTAAATATATCTGTTAAAATGAGATGTCAGATTTAGTTTCATTTTGTTGGCGTAATTTAGACGACATTTTATCCATTGCAAACTGTATATAAGTATATATATTACAAGTAAGAAAGGGAGAATAACAGATAGAAAGACAGAGGAAGAGAGAGTGAAAGCGAGTGGAATTGAAATAATGAAAGAAAATGTTGGCGGTGGTTGAATTAGAAGGAGCGCCCTGATTAATTCAAACATTAGTTGACGTGTCGACATTGCTTTCATCATAGTGGAGTTGCGTGCCGTCAAATCAATTATTCGTGGGCCATTAGCATGATTGTATGAAGATCTTCCCTGCCTGCCGACCGCATGCTGTTTCTGTCTTAGCAATGTCTGTCAAAATATCTTGAAATAAACAGCTCTTTCATTTCAAAGTATATGGAACTCGCACACTTATATATATATATATATATATATATATATATATATATGTTCCTCCGCAAAACGTGTTGGCAACACGACAACACATAATATTATGCTATCAAGACGGTCTTAATTAGAGTTCTATCAAATTTGGTTTTCTCTCTCTGTTCTTCTCTTATAACGAATTTCTATCATTTGCTAATATAAATGCTATTACAAATATCATTTTAGGAAATTGTACTATAAAAAAACTTTGATTTCATTGAAATTTAGCATTTTAAGCAAATGTGTATCTTATTGTGTCTTTTGAGACAGTAAAACATGCTATTGTGTGTTTCAACAGATTGTATCACTTCTATTATAACGTCTATTTTGTATGGGTTATTGTTAAGACTGGTCCGACATTCATGACAATATATCCATTGACAGATATATACATATATATATATATATAATAAAATAAATTTCGATGTTCAACACTCTTGAATGATCATTTCAACAAGAAATCCCTAAGAGAGATTTCACATCTCATCGGCAACAACCACGTTTTCAAAATGAAATAAAAAGAAATAAAAAATGAAGGTCAAGAATTAAAAAAATTACGTCACAAACAAAAGAAATCTGTTAGCAATCAATCTCTATTTTAATGTTTTGGACAATTTTACTTTTAGATAGAGTTGAAGTGAAAGAATTGAATGGAAAGAGTAAGAAGGGTAAAGAAAAAGAAAAAAAAAGGACAAAGAAAAAATTACCATATTTTAGAGATGCTCGATACGTGTCAAACAAAACTAGCGTTTATAAATGGGTAAAAGTATTAGAAAAAAGACTTTTAGAAAACAGATATTTAGGGGAAAAAACAGATATATGATTTAATTAAATTTAATTATGTTAATCTAATTAAAGTTAAATCTAGTAGATTATAGTTCTTTTTGGATTATAGTTATTTTAATATATATATATATATATATATATATATATATATATATATATATATATATATATTTTTTAATTCCAGATACTTCAATCCAAGGGAAAAAAGCAGGAAGGTAAATTCCAAAAAAACCCGATCCTAATTAATATTAAAAATTTTATTTTAATATTAAAAAATGATACAGGAAGAGAGCTCCATGTAATAAAATATTACAGAGCAAATATATATTAAAAAAGGATTAATTCAAAGATGTTGAATGGCCATTTCGATATGAAGATCCCCACGGGGGACAACACATCACCTCAGCCTTTTCTTTTTCTTTTTCTTTTTCTTTTTCTTTTTCTTTTTCTTTCCCTTTATTTTATTCTTTTTTTTTTTTAAATTTCTTTGCAATCTATTTAAAAAGGAAAAGTAGACTAATTTTTCTCCAGTTTCTTAAAGGATTTTTCTGTTGCTGAGGTGATGTGTTGTCCCCCGTGGGGATCTTCATATCGAAATGGCCATTCAACATCTTTGAATTAATCCTTTTTTAATATATATATATATATATATATATATATATATATATATATATATACGGTTTATCCACCATTTGCACATTATTTAAAGCCAGAAACTATCTTTAAATTGCAAAAATAATTTTTGGTGATTACATTTTTTTTTACTGATATACATTCTAATAATTAAAGCAAAGCTGATGCAGTGGATACCGACTCGGAACCATAGAATCGTAGAGCCGTTTTCGAATTCCTTTTTATATTCGTTTCATTCACAAACGCGCAAATATTCTTGAACGATGTATTAATCATCTCTTCTCTCACTCTCTATGGGTTAAATAGCAGTACAGATTGGGTTTTGTAGCTTTGGTTGGCAATTAATCTACAGCAGAAAATATAAAATATACTGCGAGAAAATCATCAGCCCAGTCAGTCATATCTCTTTCGGGACATGATCGCCTAAGCCTGTATCACGTATGGTGCCTAACTGACTGACCACCCGTTCAGCTTAAAGAATGTAGGTTGCAAAGACTTAACATATATGATCTCAGGTCATGAAAGTATTAATTGTATTAATTAATTCTATCAACCTGGTTTTAAATAATATTTTTTCAGGTCAGCATACAGCTGTTTGTATTTTACAAACATATCCCAGTAGTGCTGATTGCAGACACGGAAAAAAACTACAAGACCTCCTACAGAAAATAGCTGGGGAGTGACAGAAAGGACAACAAATAAACTGTAAGAAAACTGAATCATGGTCATCAGCAAAAAGACTTACCTAAAATGCCAAATAAAGGTGAAGGATACTAGAATCAAGCAAGTACAAACATTTACATACCTAGGAAGTGTTTTAACAGGAGATGGAAAGTGCGACACAAACATCCGAAAGCGAATTGGCATGGCGAAAGACGTGTTCCAGAAGCTGAGTAAAATACTAAAACACAGGAAAATTTCACTAGAAACACTGAATAGAGTGCTAGATTTCTATGTGATGTCAATTCTTCAGTACGGCAGTAAATGATGGACAATATCATCGAAGATGAGGAAAAAACTTGAAGCAGCGGAAATGTGATTCTACAGAAAAACGCTGTGGATATCATAGACCGGGCATGTGAACAATGATGAGGTGTTGGAAAGAATGGCAACGAAAAAAAAATTAATAGTGAACATCAGGAAGAGACAACTGAAGTTCCTGGGATATGCACTGAGGAAGGAGGGCTTGAAGAACCTGATACTGACTGGCCAGATAGAAAGAAAAGAGACAGAGGAAGGCAGCGGATAACATATTTGAAGGGCCTGGAACGGGGGTTGCGAGTTGTAACAGGAGAAAACCAACTAAGAGCCACCAGGGATAGGGAGACGTGAAAATCCATACTCGCCCAGAGAAAGAGATTAGCTACATTGTAGACTGATAGTGATCTGTTTGTTTTTTTAGGGGCTTACAACGTTTTGCAGGTTATTTAAGACAAGGGAAAAAAATTATATGATAAATTTTGTTTGGATTTTAATAATGTTTTTATATATGTTCTACTTATTAACCCATAGCTGGAGATAGAAAAGGGGGATTCATACATAACCGAAACCTTAACTGCGCGTAAGTAAATATAACTGAAACACTGTTGTCTGATTTTCTATTCCAAGCAGTTACTCATTACACGCGGACTTAAAATCATACACGATTTTTTTAATTACCAAGCGGCCATCAATCTAAGCATTGGCCTAGCTCGTTGGTACTTAACACCGCTGATCGCATGAGTACCGGCGAGTAAACCGTATATGGCCGAGATTCTCATAACAATTTAACATTTGAAGCTATACATATAGATTTAAATAAAGGTGTATTCTATTGAATGATCATATTCTATTAATTTTCGCTATGCAACAATTTCATGTGATTCTAACATTTCCTGATGTAATATCTACTATTGTAAAATGATTAATTCTTCAGTTAAGTCTACCAATAGAGATTTAAATAAAGGTCTATCATATTGTATGATCCGATTTTTTTTTTAAATTTAGATCTACAACTGTTTCATGTGATTGTGCATTTTGTGATTTTAACGTCTCCGGTCGTATGAAGTTTTGCACAAACTCGTTAGGATTCAATCAAATCCATCAGCTGAAGCTATCAATATACACTATCGGCCCGAGATTTTTTTAAATGATATATTTCATACTATTTTTAGTATTTAATGCCAAGTAGATAATTCTAAATGAAAATAGAATGGTTCTTTTGTTATTATTACTTTGCAAAATCTTACAAGGCAGCCAGGAAGCCTTTACTTTGGCCAGCCAATAAGAAGAGACTAGCATAGGGAAGAGAGCACAAAAAGTGGGCAACCAGAACATTTCATTTTATGCACATTTTATTGTGCAGTATTAACAAAAACATTCTATTTTCGTTTGGAATTATGCAATTTGCAATAAATACTAAAAATAGTATGACATACATGATGTTTTTTTAACTGGGGTTGCCTAATAATTATGGCCGGTAGTGTAGATTTATAAAAATGTATTTCATTTTGAGTCATTTGATATTATAATTGTTTTCTTTTTCATATATATATATATATATATACACACACACACACACACACACACAAACACACACACACACATATATATATATATATATATATATATATTCTTTTATATATATATATATATATATATATATATTCTTTTGCAAATTTTGATTTTATATGAAGCTATACTAAAACCATTTTCGGTTTCATTACAATTCATCATCGGATTCTAGATTTAAATAGATCTTTATCATTCGCTCCTTCAACAGAATCAACTGATGTAACGTCGTTAAACCTACATTTTGTTATTGTTAAGTATACCTTTATATGCAATCATCTATCGTTTTAGTTAATGATTGTTGACAATGTTGGTAACGTTCGTCGTAGTTTATGGTTATAGCGTATGCTCTTGGCATCTGTTGACCATGTCCGTCATGGTTTATGATTATAGAGCCCAGCGCAGCGCTTAATCTGTTCAATGAGACAACGTCAAAGATTAATACTACCGAATCAGACACTCTACAGACCAGGACCAAGTCGGCAATACTCGAAAAAATATGGCCGCCTTTTATACACGTCCGCATTGAATATTTTGAGCTTCCTGATTGGTTAAGCCTTCTATTGGTGAACTATAAATAAGTTAGCCTCTGGCTGTCTCACCAGTATATATATGTACGCAAATAGTCCAAAATTAGTAGCACCCTCTTTGCTTAGAATCAGTCGCGGACAGATAAAAATCTAGAAGGTTACAAAATCAGTGGTTGTCTGGGGAAAATAATGGCTGTAAAGTTAAAGGGATTGCTATCTTTTAAACATCATAGAAAACTTATTTGCCTTTCATGAACATCGCCAATTTTAAATTTTAGGAGAGCAATTCATTCAGACTTCTTGTTTTTCTGATTTCTACTTACATCGATTATGTTGAGTCATTTATAAAGTCTGCTTCTACAAAAGTTGGTTCACAGTGTCATACCAGATAAAAATTTTCTAAGAAATCATATTACACATTAATAAATCTACCATTCGTCTAGATTGTATATTGCCGCCATATATGGTCCATTATTGTCGTATATTTCTGGATTCTCAGTAAATTCAAAAGAAATGTTTGTAATATTATCGGCCCTGACCTGGCATCTCGACTTTAGTCACTTTCCCTCTACCCTGACAAGCCTTTTTTCTGTCTTTTCTATAAATATTTTCTCGGCAACTGTTTTAATGAGATCTTTTTAGTATTATTAGCCTGTTTAGCGGACTATGAACACCAAATGTTCATTTAATGCAAAAATAAAAATGAAAAAGGATTAGTAATTTTTTAAAAAAAATGTAATACTGGTAAAATTATTTATTAAAAATGTACTGCTACTAATATTGTTTTTTTAATCATCTCACCACCCCAAGCAAGGCATTCCACTGCCACTATTGCGCATGGGACTACATAGGGGAAGGTAAAGAGAAGGAGTGGGGAATGTCAGGAGGAATGAATGTTAGGCATAGGGAATGTCAGGAGGAATGGGAGCAGGTTAGTGTGTTAGGAGGTGTCTATTGACCTTACATTTAAACTCCTGGAGATTGTATCCGTCGGGGAAGCAATCGTTTGGAAGAGAATTCCACAGTCGGGAAGTGCGAGGAAAGAAACTGTTGGAGTAGAAATTGCGGTTGCATTTTATCGGTTTCACTTTAAAAGGGTGGGATCTAGTTGCTAATCTAGTATCTCGTGCAAATTCGTATTTAGGGGGCACCAGTGATCTAAGTTCATCGGAGCAGAAGCCGTGAAAGTATTTATAGAATAGACACAGGGAAGCCACGTCGCGCCGGTGGGAGAGAGATTGCAGGCGCTCTGCCAAGTCGGTATCTATCACATTACAGACCCTTCCTCTGAACCTTATCGAGAAGCCAGAGGAGAATAGCAGGGGCACCCGACCAGATATGGCACCAGTATTCAATGCACGGGCGGATGGTAGATTTATATATGTGCAGGATAGATTTAGGCGGAAAAAACTTCCGGGCCCTACACAGAGAACCGACTTTCATAACAGCGGATTTAGCAATGGATTCGATATAGTCATTCCATTGGAGGTCCGCTGAAAGTGTGAGACCAAGGAGGCGTAGTGTTTTACTCTCTGGGAGGCAAGCCTGGTCCATGCTAATGGGAGGTAGGTGAGATTGTCGATGATGGTTAATTGAGAGTAGCTTCGTTTTAGAAGCATTAAAATTTACTAGTCATTTCTTACCCCAGTCCAATATGGATTGAAGGTCTTTTTCAATCTCGGCTACGAGGTTAGCTTTGACGCCTACACCAGATTTTTGTAGGAGGCGAGAGTAAACTGTGGTGTCATCGGCGTACAAATCTACTTGGGCTCTTATGGAATCAGGGAGATCATTAATGTATATCAGGAAGAGTCAATATATATATATATATATATATATATATAAAAGTTGTAAGTTCAAGAATGTATTTTTTGGCAGTATTTACTTATTTCTATTATTATATATATATATTTGATATTTCAGACCGGCCTCGGCCTTTCCTCAGAAACAAAAATGATTTTAAAATATAAACTAGAAGCGTTCGTGGCGAGAAGCAATTCGTAGCGAGAAGCGTTCGTCGTGTGATGTACCAAGCAGTAGAGTTTGAATATTTTTAAACGTAAACCTAACTGTAATAATACATTTAAATGTTGTTTTAAAGAAAAAGTTTTAAGTGTATCTAAACAATGTTTAACTATTGAAATATTTATAAAAATTCAAAATACCTAAGTCCCTATTTAACCCTAGCCTATAAGTATTTAATTTTAAATTTCAGTATTTTTCTTTCTTTCTGCGTGAGTACGTGGATTATCATTATGCTATATATATATATATACAATACGGCCGACTAAATCAGAATGCGCTCCCACCCCACATTGACTTAAACATCATATCACCATAAGTAAACCGTTTCCACTATTTAATTTTAATTTCTCAACTTATCATTCGATGAGACGCGCACATAGCAGCTTCGAAACGCAAAAACCTTTGTGTAGTGATACTATGAATTTATAAACCATTGTAACAATCATAACAATATATATATACATATATATATATATATATATATATATTGCTAGTCATATATACATATATTGTAAATGTATTGCTGGTAATAATTTATTTCAAAACATGTATCACTGGTGTTATTTTTAACATATTTAACTGGTAATATATTTTGTGAAATGTTGTATTAAAAACAAAGAAAGCATTGTTGGTAATTTTTATTTGTTCTTTTTACAAAATTTTATTGCTATTATTTTTACTATAAAATAGTTTATACTTTCATATTGTTTTAACCTCAGTTTTAGGCTAAATATTTGGCCATATCTAGGAACATAACAAGTGCTAACACAGGGTCAAGTTAAACATAGGAAAAAGAGGAGGGAGTTTCTGACTACTCAACATATTCCGAGAAGGGGCCTTGCTGCCGGATGTAGTTTATTGTCATACTCAGGGCGGTTTCTCTTTTGTACCTCTCCAGTTTAAATACTGGATTGGCTTCTAGGTTTTTTCTTATTACTTTGAATACAGCTAGATGTAACCGTATGTTCTATTTTAATAGTTTCTTCTCTCACCCTTCTCACCTGAGAAATCCTCTTTAGATTTATTGGCGGCCAAAATCTTAATATAAGATATGCAGCTGGTACAGGATTAATAATAGTTACAGAAAGAAAACTAAAGACAATCTCAAAGAATGTAGTGAAGGAAGGAAACAATCAAGAAGCAAATATCAACAGCAAGAATGGGTCTAGGTGAGCTTCCGATTCATTCTTCCATAACTCCTAAAACCGTTATAATGTAAGTGCAGCCCCAGTTGCCATTTTCTATCTTCTTGAACACTTTTTTACCGTCCTTTAAGCTCACTAAATCCTTCTCGTATTTTCCTACCCAAATAAACATTTATATCTTAGATAAATTTTCTCCTTGCTTGGGGTGAAATGACTTTTGAAAAATTCCTTAAATCTTCCTACTTATTCTTGTGTACTGTTTATGACATTCTTAGCATTCTTTGATAAAGCTATATCTTTGTCGCTTTACGCCAGTTCTAACTGCGTGACGAGATTCACCAACATTTATTGACTCATGGATGATCGGATATTACATCACAGTTCAGACGTTAAATGCGAAACTGAAGCTTGAAGTAAAGAGTGGCGTCTGTTCCAGACATCGAATCCAGATCGAGATTGAACGTCTAAAATGGTTGTGTCAAAACCAGCTTTATCGAGAAATGACTTTCTTAACTGTCAGCAATTTCAACTATCACGGTCATATGACGATGTCCGATACAGTTGGAAGAGAGCATACGGCACAAGAAGCGAATACGAACGAATTAAAAAGAAGATAGAAGTTCGGCAATAAGAATTGAAGCAGCGTTGCTAGTGGTGGGGACGTCTGAATATAACGGGAAACGACAAACTAATTCCCGGATATTATTAATCCAGCGAAGGCTCTTGTAGAATTCGCCTTCCCACAGGAATTTAATTAAGAATTTATTAAAAACCCCAGAGTTACGATATTTGTATGAAAAGAGATTAAGGATGATGTCAAGACATTTACGCAAAAACAATTATATATTAACGACCATTTTTTGTTCTGTAACAAGTTTCGAAATTATTCATGAAAATGGTGAGAGTTTTAGATTAAACTCATAATCTTTTATTAATTCTAAATACTTAATTCTTTATCACTGACAATTCTTATTGATATACAACGCATTTCTATACTGAAACATTTTAATTGCATTGCTATCGCAAACTCATTTATAAGGCATTCCTGTATTTAAAATACATTGTTATAGTTAAAGCGTATACAAGGCATTGCTATTCTTATTTGTATACTGTTGGGAGGCTCTCCACCTTTCCACGGAAATGGATTATTCGAGTCACTATATAAAATAGTAGTGATTATACCTCGAGGAAGGAATTCGCGTAAGGAAGTCGAGTGAGCGAGTCAGTCGGGAATTTCCGGTATTGCACCGGAAGTGTTCTATTAGTCAATCTATCACGTCTCTACGACGATACTAATTACCTTGTTCTGTATTCTACTAATCTTTACCTCTTGTAAATACTTCTCTTTCCTCTCAATACACCTACTCTTATACTATTACGTTGTTTTGTATTATTTCAAATAATTCTGTTACTCGACGTAACATATACGAGTTTGTTCAAAAAATAATGTCCGATTTTAGAAAAAAAAATATTATAAGTGTTGCACAAGTTCATGTAACTCCTTCTAAATGGCTCAAGTATCTATGGTGGATAGAAAATTAAGAATTAAAAGCAATTTTATTCTGCACTTTTACAAAAATTCACAATGACGTGTGAAATCCTGGTTTTGTGAAATATAAAAAAGGATTGACCATGTTATTAAAGAAAAAATCGAAACCTAATTAAATTAAGTTTATGACCAATGCAAGCCATTTGCAAGACTTGAGAAGAATTAGCAATCCAGTGCAAAAAAATCTAAATGACTATAAAAGGCTTCGGTCAGTGTCAGTCAGACAGTCAGATGGGATCAGAGAGACGACACACTAAAATGTAACGGGAGAGACTTCAAGTCGACACGGACGTATGGTTGCGTCGCACATTCGTCCTCTTTCTCCTTTTTCGTGTGTAGATTCCTTTTACTTCTTCTTCATTCAAAGACATTCTTACCAAACAAACGCTCATACATACATACATACATACATACATACATACATTCGTACGTGCTCATAAACTCTTTCCAAGAAATTACTACTACGATCATTTCTATAACTCTTGATACCCTTAACTTTCTCACTGAACATTAACTTCTACGAATTCTTGTTACTCTTTTTCATCAATGAATCTTTATTTTAATATACAAAATGTACATTTTTGTTCCTTCACTATTCCACACAAATCCACACATTCCAACCTGATGAAAAACTTCTGATGAAGAAAACGAATAAATATCCTAAGTTATAGGGAGTTTAGTTATTTATGACACAAGGCAGAATTAATAAACATTAACCAGCTCCCTATTCCTTGTGCCCGCTTAGTTGATTTTATCTTACAAGGCTGTTCGGAAACAGTGACCGATTTTAGAATAAAAAGTTTAATTTTATTTTAATATATTATTATAACTGTTAACCAAAAAGCATATTACTCTTTCTTAATGACTAAAGTGTTCACTTAGTCAATCTTATATTAATCTTGTCTGAAATTTATATTATGAAACTGTTTAAAATGTAATGTCCGATTTAGAAGAAACCATTTAATTGTGTAAAAAATGTTGTAAAAATGTTGTAAATATCTTGTAAAAAATGATTACCGAAAAGTATAGCTGCACAAACGGACAAGTAACGAATTCAGCAAATATACAAAAATAGAAAGGGGCGTAAAACAAGGATGTGTCATTTCGCCGTATCTGTTCAACTTGTACAGCCAGATTATATTTTGAAGACCCTAGAAGTTATGTCTGGATTTGTCATCGGAGGCAACAATTTAAACGGCCTAAGGTACGCAGATGTTACAGTGCTGATAGCAGACACAGAAAAGAAACTACAAGACCTACAGAACAAGAAAGGACTACAAACAAACGGCAAGAGAACTGAATGCATGGACATCAGTAAAAGGGCAACCCACTATGTCAAATAGAGATCGGGGGTACTAGAATCAAGCAGATACAAAACTGTAAATACATGGAAAGTGTTACAACAGAAGACGGAAAGTGCAACACAGAGTTCCGAAGGCGAATTGGCATGGCAAAGAAAGCATTCCAGAAGTTGTGTAAAGTATTAAGAAAATTTCGCTAGAAACAAAGAAGAAAGTACTGGATTGCTAGGTGTTGTCAGTTCTTCAATATGGAAGCGAATGCTGGACAATTTCATCAAATGTGAAGGAAAAACTTGAAGCAACTGAAATGTGGTTATACAGGAGGATGCTGCGAATATCATGGATCGAGCATGTGAGCAATAATGAAGTCTTGGAAAGGATGAAAATTAAAAGGAAATTACTACTGAGCATCAGGAAGGGACAGCTGAAGTTTTGGGGACATGCAATGAGGAAGGAAGGCTGGGAGAACCTGATACTAACAGGCCAGATAGAGGGAAAATACAAGGGAAAGCAACGGATAACATATTTGAATGACCTAATCAGGTGGATGATGGAACGAGAGTTGTAAGGTGTAACAGGAGAAGGCGTGCTAAGAGCCACCAGAGAAAGGGAGACGTGGAAAGTCATGATCGCCTACGTCCTAAAAGGACAGAGCACAAGAAGAAGAAGAAGAAGAAGAAGAAGATAGCAGCACAAAAATATATTGCTAATTACTCATGCGTGAAGTTCTTTTTTGTTAATTTTATCTCAAACTTGTTCGGAATTTAAATTATTAGGCTGTTCAGAAAATTATCTCCGATTTTCGAAAAATTTATATGTGTGTTCTAAGGTATGATTGTTGAAAATATAAATGCACAAAAATATATTCATTCTTAAAGAATAAGTGCTCTCTTTCTTAAATTATAACAATCTCGTTCGAAATTTAAATTATTAGGCTGATGGGAAAATAATATCCGATTTCAGAAGTAACACTTTAATTATTTTTTAAGAAATCACTGCAGAAATATATAATTGCATTAAATATATTATTCATTTTTAATGCTTAAAGTGTTTAATTTCTCAATTTTATAAAAATCGAATTCCGAATTTAACTTGTGGGACTGTTAAAAAATAATGTCAGATTTTAGAAGAAAAAAATTAAGTGTGTTCTAAGATAAGATTGCAGAAAAACATAGTTGCACAACAGCATAATATTAATTCCTTATTATTAAGCGTCCTCCTTGTTTATTTTATATCAATCATGTTCGCAATTTTACATATTAGGCTGGTGAAAAAACAATGTCCGATTTCAAAAAGATATTTGAATTATTTTCTAATAAATGAGTACAGAAAAATACAATTACGCTAAAATATATTACTCATTCCTAACTATTAAAGTGTCCTCTTAATTTTATATCAATCATGTTCGCAATTTTACATATTAGGCTGGTGAAAAAACAATGTCCGATTTCAAAAAGATATTTGAATTATTTTCTAATAAATGAGTACAGAAAAATACAATTACGCTAAAATATATTACTCATTCCTAACTATTAAAGTGTCCTCTTAATTTTATATCAATCATGTTCGCAATTTTACATATTAGGCTGGTGAAAAAACAATGTCCGATTTCAAAAAGATATTTGAATTATTTTCTAATAAATGAGTACAGAAAAATACAATTACGCTAAAATATATTACTCATTCCTAACTATTAAAGTGTCCTCTTAATTTTATATCAATCATGTTCGCAATTTTACATATTAGGCTGGTGAAAAAACAATGTCCGATTTCAAAAAGATATTTGAATTATTTTCTAATAAATGAGTACAGAAAAATACAATTACGCTAAAATATATTACTCATTCCTAACTATTAAAGTGTCCTCTTAATTTTATATGGATCTTGTTCGGAATTTGATTCATTAACTTGTCCGAAAAATAATGTGCGATTTCAGAAGAAACATTTTGTTTATTTTCTAAGAAATGACCACAAAAAATTATAGTTGCATTAAAATTTATTATTGATTCTTAATTATTAAAGTGTCTTCAGTTTTAACTTTTCTATCAGTCATCAATAATAATCCGTAAGTACTTGTCACCTTGAACATGAAAAAAGAATAACGTTTTCATGAGTTCAGTCTTTGACATAATGCTTATGAGACTGCGGGCAACATTAACAGAGAAAAATGTTTCAGAGATGATCGGAGTGTAGACGTTTTTTTTTTCTGAAATCCCGCAATTGGGATACAGGTCTTGAGAGATCAAGGTGGTAGGGGACGTCCATCGATAATTGACTATCAACATGAAATCACTAGTCGAAGAAAATATCAAGCGTCAGCGCCATGTCTCGTATTCTAAAGGATTTCAACAATGCGTTTTTTTAAAGAGATTGGCAAACTGGATAAACATGATAATTGGGTCTTACATGAAGTTATTAAAAATCAAATGGTTCGAGGTTTTGAAGTGTGCTTATTTCTGGATCTGAGAAATTATTATGATCTATTTCAGGTTTGAATGTTGATTGTTATCAGAAATAGAACTTTTATAAACATCATAAACATGATTGCTTGATTACAACGAAGAAGGCTATGTGTTTCCAAAATAAAAATTACATAGGCACTAAATAATATTGACTCTGGTAACCTGCCAGTTGCATCATCAATTGCAGATTCATGGAATCTAACGAGAGCATCACTGCCAGCAACTGGATGAAATGCACATTGATTTAAGAAATATGCAACCGGTTCTTGTTAATCAACAAAGTCCAGTTATACGCTATGATAATTCTCGACAACATGTTTCCAGTATGACACAGAAGAAGCTTACTGATTAGGGTGACGAAACTGTGTCACATTTTCGTTATTGCCGTGATCTATCACCCACAGACTAATGCAAGTATGAGTCTTGACAATTTCTAAGCCAAAAAACATCCTATTACTGTTGTGGGGTCTTCCCTTTTTCAGGAACATAGACTCATCTAAAGTATACATACACTCCTGCCATAGAGAGTTACGTCAGATCAATGAGATAAGGACAGATACCGAGAGATACCGGAAGATACCGAGGTTTAACGGAAAATACAGCGTCAGTAGTTCATAGTAGCTCTGAGCTTCACTCAGGAAGAAGATAAATACACAACACTTGTCAGCTTCCGACGCGGGCATACTAAAACATACTATGGCTTCACTTCAGAGACTTGTATAGATATTTCGTACTAACTCGTATTTCTGGATTACTAACCTTCGTTCAAGTTTGTATCTTTTTCGTTTATATACTTAGTTGTCTGTTTCAAATTCTGGTTGCTGTTCCTTTATTTTGTGCGGTTCCGATTCCCGTTATCCACAACAATTACAAAGAAGATATTTATAATCATTTCACTCCAAGTAAGGCAGAAATGTCACCCAATGTTACAGAGAGAGAATTAAAAAAAAAGGTACAGCTGAAGAGACGGATTAATACCGTTGGGAAAGGTATTAATCCGTCTCTTCCCTCCAGTTATGGGTTAAATAACTGGACAGACTGGGTTCTATAACCTTGGCAGGCATCCAGTCTACCGCAGAAATTAATGGCAATCTACTGCAGGATAATCATCTGCCCGGTCAGTCATGTCTCTTTCGAGACATGATCGCCTAAGCGTGTATCACGTATGGCACTTAACTGACAGCGGAAGCCAAACAAAAGAAAAGAAATGGATGGGAATCACGTAGACAAAAATGGCAATTGTCTTTGCATTTAAACTTTTGGAGAATGTAGCTATCAGGGAAGTAAGCAAATAGAAGTGAGTTGCACTAACCGGAAGAGCGAGAAAATAAGCTGTTAGTATAGAAGAGACGTTTATATTTAACTATTTCAACGGTAAAAGGGTGAGATCGTCATTTCAATCTAGTCGACCGTGTGGTTGTTGTAGCAGGAAAAAGGCCCACATAGCAGTTGCCATGAAAACACAGAGGGAAGCCACGTCACATCCGTGAGAAAGTGGCTTAAGGCGACCTGCCAGGTCAGGATAGATTATATTGCAGAAACTCCTTAGGATTTCTTCGAGAACTCTAGATGAATAGCAGGAGCATCCGGATTGGCTGTGAAACCATTAGAATGATCGCAAATGCAGAAATAACATTTTCACTCAATGGAAATATGTTAGCTGTTAAGGTGTTTTGTTTGCCTCCCAGAGAGTAAAACACTACGCCTCAGTGGACTCACACTCTCGGCGGGCCCCAAATGGAATGACTATATCGAATCCATTGCTAAATCAGCTGCTTTGAAGGTCAGTTCTCTGTGCAGAGCCCGGAAGTTTTTTCTGTCTGAATATATCCTGCACATATATAACTCTACCATCCGCCCCTGTATTGAATACTGCTGCCACATCTGGTCGGGTGTCCCTGCTATTCTCCTCGGGGTTCTTGATAAAATACAACAGAGAATCCGTAATGTGATCTATACCGACTTTGCAGACCGGCTGCAGTCACTCTCTCACCGGTGTGATGTGGCTTCCCTGTGCCTCTTCTATAAATACTTTCACGGCTTCTGCTCCGATGAACTTAGATCACTGGTGTCCCCAAGTAGGAATTTGCGCAAGATACTAAATTAGCAACTAGGTCCCGCCCTTTTACAGTGAAACCGATAAAATGTAACCGCAATTTCTACTCCAACAGCTTCGTTTCTCGCACTTCCCGACTGTGGAATACCCTTCCACATACTTGCTTCTCCGACAGCTACAATCTCCAGGAGTTTAAATGTAAGGTCAATAGACACCTCCTAACACACTAACTCGCATCCATTCCCTCAAACACTCTTCCCATCTACCCCAACCTCATCGTCGATATCCTTACCCGTCTATCACTCTCCTTCTGACATTTCCTATATCTAACCACTCTTTCTCATCACCTTCCCCTATGTAATCCCCTGCGCAATAGTGGCAGTGGAATGCCTTGCTTGGGGTGAAATGATTAAAAGAAACAAAAGCGTTCTTGGTTTAAAATCAGTTAAAATAAAAAGATGAATCGGCAATCTTATGAATCCTTATCTAGTATCTCGGCTTCAGTCATTTTTTCATCACCGTAAAATTGATTCCCTGTGCCTTTTTATAAATAATTCCATGGTAATGGTTTAGATGATCTCTTTATAGTATATGTAATTTTTAATTTAAGTTCTAGACTGGATGTGCATTTTGAAGCATTGGATATCGACTCGGAATTAAAAATCAGAGAGACGAGTTCGAATTCCACTTGAATTTGTTGTATTCACTTACGCTCAAATATCTGTGAGAAAGGTATTAATCTGTTGCTTCTCCTTCCAGCCATGGCTTAAATAGCAGGCAGATTAAGTTCTATAGCCTTGTTTGGCAACCAGTCTACTGCCGAAACTACGAGGGACATTCAATAAGTAAGGTGAATTTTTTGGTATAAGGACTTATAGACGCTTACTTTTATATTTTAAACGTAGTATCTCAGCACATCTTTTCCTATCTGTATACAAGCTTCCGTATTCCCGCAGTATAAAAATCTTTGGACTGATGTCTCAGCCAATCGCTCACAAAACTTTGGACTTCATCGTCACTTTCAAACTTCGTGTCACTCGTGAATGCTTTCAAGAAACCAAACAGTTAAAAGTCTGAAGGGGCAAGGTCTGGGCTGTAAGCGGGATGAGTGAGCAGTTCCCAGCCCAGCTCGTTGATGGTCTGCCCCACGTTTGGGCTGCTGTGTGATGCAAGACGACTCCAAGTGACTGATGACCCCTGCGTTTGTTCTTTATGTTTTTTTATCTGTCTCAGCATTTCACAGTTGTTGGCACTGTTCATAGTGCTTCTTTTCTCAAGGAATGAAATGGTGATTGACTGATTCCGATCACCTCAGGTGACCTCACTTCTGTAGGCCTCCCACACCTTTCTTCATCCTCAACACTGCTCCGTCCTTCTTTAAACAATTAAGCCCACTTGTAGATATTTTTGGCTAAAACATGTGGCACCATACACAGTTGACATTCTTCCTATGAATTTCAACTTTTTTGCACCCTCCAGCAACCAAAAAATTGATAACTGATCTCTGTTCAATCCTTGAGCATGCTTCTTGGTCGGCCATCTTGGTTAATTTTCCAAACTCTCAATTTTTTTTCAATCAGCAAAACATATTAAACCCTTTTTAAAAAAGAAGTAAATGAAAAAAAAAAATTAAAAAAGTAAGATTCTATCTGTATTAGAAGTCCTTATACCAAAAAATTCACCTTATTTATTCAATGACCCTCGTAGATATCCTTATACCGAAAAATTCACCTTATTTATTGAATGACCCTCGTAGATATCCTTATACCGAAAAATTCACCTTATTTATTCAATGACCCTCGTAGATATCCTTATACCAAAAAATTCACCTTATTTATTCAATGATCCTCGTAGATATCCTTATACCAAAAAATTCACCTTATTTATTCAATGATCCTCGTAGATATCCTTATACCAAAAAATTCACCTTATTTATTCAATGATCCTCGTAGATATCCTTATACCAAAAAATTCACCTTATTTATTGAATGACCCTCGTAGATATCCTTATACCGAAAAATTCACCTTATTTATTCAATGACCCTCGTAGATATCCTTATACCAAAAAATTCACCTTATTTATTCAATGACCCTCGTAGATATCCTTATACCGAAAAATTCACCTTATTTATTCAATGACCCTCGTAGATATCCTTATACCAAAAAATTCACCTTATTTATTGAATGACCCTCGTAGATATCCTTATACCAAAAAATTCACCTTATTTATTCAATGATCCTCGTAGATATCCTTATACCAAAAAAATCACCTTATTTATTGAATGACCCTCGTAATGGCAACCTACTGCGGGATAATCTTCTGCCCAGTCAGTCATGTCACTTTCGAGACATGATTGTTCAAGGATGGTACATAACTAACAAACTGACTAGACTGGCGTCGAGATTTCATAATTTTAGAGTGTTTTTATTTATTTATTTATTTATTTTGTCCAAATGAAATTCCATGCCAACCTATTTTGTTAAAAATTGTTTTTCTCTTTTGTTAAACTTGCGGTTTGTTAAACTCTTTTCCGGTTCCATAATTTTCAGCCAATCTCAATCTTCAAAAATTTAAATGCAATGTCAATCGCTTTCTACTCTCCTTTTAAAAACTTTTTTTTCTCGTTCCTGGGTATTGTTCTTTATTTCCAATTGTTCCACGCCCATTAACGCATTGTGTCGAATTGACTTTACTGTCTAGTACAAAGTGAAATAAAATTTTAAAAAATAGATTCTCATATTAAAAAATTTAAATGCATTCCTAAAAAATAAAATCAATTACAATTTTGTCTAATTAAATTTTGTCTAATTTAGTATGAATCTTTATGTTAAAATATTTTACAATGCGTTTCTCCATTAAAAACTTTCGATTACATTAGTTCATCATTTATAATGCACTTCTGAGATAAAATATTTTACAATGCATTTCTACAGTAAACACTTTCCATTACATTAGTTCGTCATTTATAATGTACTTCTGGGATAAAATATTTTACAATTATTACTGACACTGACAACGTTTCTCTATAGCAAAAACATTTAATAATAATTTCCGTTTGACAAGTAATTGAGTGAATTCCTACTGCAAAATGATTTACAATGCTTTAGGTCCTTGATATGACGGTAAACTGCATTCAGCAACAAGGCTCCTGATTGAGACGTTTTGAAGAGCATGGACCTATCACTTAATTGTTGTTGTTCCTAGGTCTACCCTAAACCGGAGTGGTATCACCTGTTAGGGTCCTAGCTATGTGTAAATAGTTAACCTCCAAACTATGGTCAAAACACTATGAAAGTATAAAAATATAGAAATATTTTATAGAAATATTTACATAAAAATAGACCGCTATAGAAAAATATACATTTTTAAGGAAAAATAATACCAACAATACTTTTTTGAAGGAAAAAATTATTCTCAGAAAAACATTTTTTTTAATGATATCACCCTAAGCAAGGCAGTCCACTGCCACTATAGCTCAGGGGGTTACATAGAGCGATTGGGGATAGGGAATGTCAGAGGGAGAGTGATAGACGAGTTAGGAGGTACGTAGGGAGAGTGTTGGAGGGAATGGGTGCGAGTTAGTGTGTTAGGAGGTGTCTATTGACCTTACATTTAAACTCCTGGAGGTTGTAGCCGTCGGGGAAGCAATTATGCGGAAGGGAATTCCACAGGCGGGAAGTGCGCGAGAAGAAGCTGTTGGAGTAGAAATTGCGATTACATTTCGTCGGTTTCACTGTAAAGGGGTGAGACCTAGTTGCCAATCTAGTATCTCGCGCAAATTCACACCTAGGGGGCACCAGTGATTTAAGTTCATCCGAGCAGAAGCCGTGAAAGTATTTATAGAAGAGGCACAGGGAAGCCACGTCACGCCGGTGATAGAGTGACTGCAGCCGGTCAGCTAAGTCGGTATCGATCACATTAAGACATATTCAGTTTTCTCAAATAAAAATAAAACATCATCAAAATCAGACTAAATCCACCTTCTTACTATAACCAAACATTAAAAAAATATCTTAAACCCTTGCCTTTTTGGCATTACATAACACACAGAGGTTGTTATACCGTTAAACAAAACTCAAACTCAAACAATGCCTTACTATATTAAAATCAGGCTTTTGTCAAGATATGATGGAATCTGTACTTTACATTTGAAATAAGTTGATAATTAGATTTACTCAAATGATTGAATGTAGCTGTAAAAGCATGAATTGTCGGAAAGTTATGAACATTTGAACATTGGGCATGGAAATAGCGATCGAGAAGTGACAGGCCTGCGACATTTTGTCCAGGAGAAAATATGGCAGACCACAAAACAGCGTAAAAATGTTTTGAAGTCTTGAATTTAAAGATTGTGCAGCTCCAGTCCAGACATGGCAGAAATATTTCAGTTTTGGTCTACTCTGACTCCTGATAAAACCTAGCAGAAAAAGTTAAATGTTTCCTGGAGCTATAGAAAAACTAACAATTTTACCAGCATCTTCTGGCTTACATGTTTAGAGAAATTCCGTCTTACTTTTTAAAATTGTATTCCCCTTCATTTTTCATGCATCCTACATTGGTTAAATACTAATTTAGTGAGACCAGTCGATGAACTAGAATCGGACACTCGTATATTAATATTGTTAGTGCCTACAAATGAAATCTCTTGAAAAGCATACATCTCCGACGCCTACGACACTTCCACGGCATTACATCTGAAAGCACTGTTGAACTGAAGTATACATCTATCCCTTTTTCAATGATGTTAAGATAAAAAAAACTATGTCACCAATTTATTGTGAGATTTTACAGTGTTGATGCGAGTTTGTGGACGTTTAATTAAAAATATTTATAGGGTTTTGGACAAATTGTCCGGAAAACAATACTGATGGAGTCATGCAAGTTCCATATAAAATAATTTACACAAAAAATGAAATTCTAAAATGAGGAAAAAACTGGAAGCGGCCGAAATGTGGTTCTACAGAAGGATGCTACGGATATCGGGGACTGAGCATACAAGCAACGACGAAGTGTTAGAAAGAATGGCAACAAAAAAGGAAATTGATGCTGAGCATCAGGAAGAGACAACTGAAGTTCCTGGGACATGCAATGAGGAAGGAGAGCCTGGAGAACCTGATACTGACTGGTCAGATAGAAGGAAGGCGAGACAGAGGAAGGCAGCGGATAACATATCTGCAGAGTCTGATCAGGCGGATGACGGAACGGGGGTTGCCAGGAGCAACAGGAGCAAACATACTAAGAGCCACAAGGGATAGGGAGACGTGGAGATCCATGATCGCCTACGTCCTGAAGGGACAGGGTACATAGAAGAAGAAGAAGTTGGTCAATTGCTAAGTCGAAGACATCCCTAAGGCTTCCTCCTCTTCGTTGATAACTTTTAGTAGCAGTGACCGCGACTCATTTCCCTGGATTTATCCAATTACGCTCGACCCTTTTCTTTGTTGCTGAGTGCCCAGTAGGGAGGCCCATTTTTAAAGTTCTTGGTACGACCCAACTGGGATCGAACCCACAACCTCCCACAACGTAGGAGAGAATTCTACTATTGCGCTCCGGTCGGTATGTAAGTATTGACAAAAGTAACTGCGCGTGTATACAAGTGAAATTTAAGGAAACGACTAGATGTAAGATTATGCTTCTTTGCATGAGTTTGTGTGAAACAAGCGGATGCGATGTACGTGCGTACGTGCGTGCGTGCGTGCGTGTGTGTGTGTGTGTGTGTGTGTGTGTGTGTGTGTGTGAGTTTTCATTTAACAGTGGGCCAAGAACCTGAACACGCCCCTAACGCAGCGTCTTCGCCTCCACTCGACTAATCTGGAAGCAAGCAGGGAAAAGACAACGAGAGAGAATATGCAAGCCTTTCTATTAGAATCACATAACGCCACCCAGCGGGCGCCTTTAGTAAAGTCAAAGAATTCCCCCAATTTAGGATTTTTTTTTTTAATATGCTTGTAAAATTCGAGCATGTTCTGTTCTGACTTTCGTCGGCTGAAAAGAAAAAGGTGATTTTCTAAGCGCAGCTTGGATGTGGCACAAGGACGAAAGTATGGGCACCCGGTGAAGATCGAACTCACTACTGTAACTGTAATGATTCTAGCGAGACAAGATTGCTAACTATTAAACCACCTCGAAGTACCCAAAAACTGAAAAGAAAAACATTTGAAAACTGTAGTTGAGATTAACGTGATTAACATGCCGATATAAATTTACTGATCTGAAGTACTGTGTCATCAGTACTGTAAAATTTCTTGTGTGTCAGAATGTTAGACCATCTGGAAAATGAGTAGGTAGTGTGTTTTAACACCGAAAAAAAAAGATAGCGAGAAATCATGGTCGTTAAAATTTGGGGCTATTTTCCAATGCTCACCAATTGAATTTAAATTTGTTTGGAAGCATTGTTTACTTTGCGTAGGTCTATCTTGGCGACACAAATGTTTAATCGTTAGAAAAGGCGGGGTAATTGAAGTTGTTGAGCTGATACTGGTGAAATTTATAGCGAGTTTTGAATCATGTTTCGTGAGAACTTTTGAAGATATCTGATCGCTGAAGACAAGTTTAAATCTTGTTATGTCTGCCGGGGTCAGGTGTAACTTTGTCTGAAAGAAAGAAAAGGTTAAGCAATGGCAGTAGAGTTGATTAGTGTGCTGCTCGCCTGCTGTCCGAGACAAAGGGTTTAAAATTGAGTAGATGTAGAGGTAATGTTAGATATTGGGCACATACGCCTCCCTACAAATGATTCTCACAGAACTGAATGTTTGACGAAACAGAGTGCTACCATTATCTCACATGTTAAAAGAGGTCTGCTATTATAGGATACAAATTCTATATCATCCAACAATTAACTCAAATGAAAAACGTAAAATTGGACACCCTGCAAAAATGGATGAAAACGAATTAAAACAGTTTTGAAAAACCCAGACCAAGGCAAATTTCACAAGTCAGTGTGAAAAGTAAGATTTGGGATCATGATTGAATAAGAAATAGTAAAATGATCTATGACCACGGTCAATTTTGTTCACAACTAGAAAATGGGTATGCTGTTCATAACCTAACACATGTCTAAAATCCAGTACATATTCACGACTTAACTGGTCAAATCATTCCGATATAAGAAAAAAGTGCGAGAGGTTGTGAACGTTCAATTTAAAGTGCAGAAATATTTATGTCATCATTATTAATATTAATGCTTTTTGTATAATATATTAAGTGTCCATCATGGTATTTGTGTTGCTACGTAGAGTGGAGAAAGGCTGATTAAATATAGGAAATGTCAGAGGGTGGGTGATAGGCGGGTAAGGATACTGAGAATGAGGGTTGGGTAGATGAGAGTGTTCTGAGAATAGTTGGGAGTTAGTGTGATAGGAGGTGTCTATTGACCCTACATCTAAACACCTGGAGATTGTAACTGTCGGGAAAGCAGACTTGTGGAAGGGAGTTCCACAGGCGGGAAGCGCGAGAAAAGAAGCTGTTGGAGTAGAATTTACGGTTACATCTTATTTGTTTAACTGTAAAAGGGTTGGGACCTAGTTGCTAATCTAGTATCTCGTGTAAATTCGTGCTTAGGCAGTACCAGTGATCTAAGCTCATCGGAGCAGAAGCCATGAAAGTACTTGTAGAAGAGGCACAGGGAAGCCACATCACGCCGGTGAGAAAGCGGCTGCAGCCGGTCTGCCAAGTCAGTATCAACCACGTTACAGATCCTCCTTTGTATTTTATCAAGAAGCCCAAGGAGAGCAGCAGGGGCACCCGACCAGATATGGCAGCAATATTCAATATACGGGCGGATGGTAGATTTGTATATGTGCAGAATAGATTCAGGTGGGAAAAATTTCCGGGCCCTGCACAGGGATCCGACTTTCATTGCAGCAGATTTGGCAATGGATTCAATATAGTCATTCCATTTGAGGTCCGCCGAGAGTGTAAGGCCAAGGAGGCGTAGTATTTTACTCTCTGGGAGGCTAGCCTGTCCCATGCTAATGGGAGGTAGATGCGATTGTCTATGGTGGTTATTGCACTAATAACTCCATTTTCTCTCAAAGTCTTTTTTCATGCTAAAGCATGACAATTCAACCCAATGTAAAGGCGCACTATGCCTCATAATGAGCAAATCACTTTTAGTACATCGTGTTTTTAATTTCTTACAATCACGTGAATATTTTATATCTGGCTGAACATTCAGAAATAAAGAACAATTTGTAAATAATTTCTTAAAATTGCTTTTTGAGAAAAGATCAGATTTCTCTAAAAGCGTTATCCAAACATTAGTTTGTCAATGAGCTGCTGTTTTTCAAAAAGGACATGGTTACAGTTTATTTGTATTTTAGTAAATAATTAAAAATATTATTTTAATGTAAATAATGAAAACAGATAAAACTAATCTAAATTTTAAATTTATTTTGATTATATTTATTTAGATGAAAAATGAATTCCAAACCTTTGAGAATCAGAAAAAAAAACATTTCTCTATATTTCCCAAGATTCCTAGAATATATAGCAATTCTCAGAAAAGAAATTGTAGATGAGACGTAGAATTTTAAAAGTTTTGTTCGTAAGAGATATGTTTTAAAAATATAATCTGTTTTAAAAATATATATCACGAAAAATATAATCATGTTTTAAAAATATATATCACGAATCAATCTGTAGAATTGAAAATATGTACAGTTAAAAATTTCTGTGATGAGGTATTGTAAATATTTGCTTTATTTACATTGTTAGGATTGCTGTCTTCATCTTTCTTGCTATCTTTCCAAAATTTCGGGAGGTGGACGCTCAGATCTTCTTTAGATGATCTGAATTTCGGAGAGAACACTCATTTCTTTCACGGGGGTAGATTAATCTGATTCCATGAGTCATGTCACTTCCGCATGTCTCAACTTTCTTTTTTGTTCACCATTGTCTTAGTTATTGAACTCACAGCTCTTTGAGTCAAATCACTGAATCTTATCATTGTTTTTATCCACTTGGTTAGGTATCCTTAAGGAACGAAATAAAGGGTTTAGTTCTAATCATCTGAATAAGGCCGCAGCTTACAACGGCCGAAATATCGTTAACATAGTAACAAAGATGAGCGCAACACTCCCAACAATGTAAGTAATATAAATAATTTCATTTTTTTTTTCTTATAACAAGCGCTGCTCTATATATACGGGCTCATGGGTAACCGTTTCTTCTCTACTTACCCCTTTATATATATATATATATATATATTGAATATATATATATATATATATATATATATATATATATAGAGAGAGAGAGAGAGAGAGTGAGAGAGAGAGAGAGAGAGAGAATCGCCGAGTGACGCCACTTCGGTCGGGTTTCAATCCTGGGTTAAAAGCAATCGGAAGTCTAACCTTACTAATGAGCTGTGATATAGCGAAACAGATCTGTTTGAGGATGATTACATATATATATATATATATATATATATGTGTGTGTGTGTGTGTGTGTGTGTGTGTGTGTATATATATAAAATACTATCTATATATATACATATATATATGTATATATAAAATACTATATATATATATATATAGTATTTTTAAATATTAAATATTTAATGATCATCATTTACATACTTTATTATTGTCCATCTTTGCTGTTATTACATGATTTTGGCCAGTGTACTCCCCGAAATTCATCGGATTTAATCAAAGGGGACAGTAGCCAAATGGATTAAAAAGTTGGTTCATATGTCTGACAACAAAGTAATTTTGAGTTCAATCACTAGTCTGGGCAGTGTGATACATTTTTTTATGAACACTTTAAGAATTAAATTTAAGCTACAATTTTTTTGTTTTAAATTTTCAGGTATAACATGATTGCTTTTCGAACAGCCTAATATCAGTTTATTCTTCTCCGAATTGATCGTAAATCCAGCTTCAGTACTAGTAAGTTATTTACTTGCATATTTCGGGTGATTATATTGGTTGGGGGCCCAAAATTTCTTCACAAGAAAGGGTCAACCTAACAGAATCTTCCTTGTATTGGAATCCACTGATTACTTTCCCTTCAACATCGATCTGGTTAATCGATAAAAGATTTTGTATTGCCCGCGGCCACAACGAAAATTCCCTACGTGAAGCGTACTAATTCGATTTTTTATTTGATTCATGACACAACTTCGATGGTAACCTGATGTTGCCCGGTCTTATATATAACATTTACTCTCTATCGCTTTTTATATATTCTCTCTCTCTCTCTCTCTCTCTCTCTCTCTCTCTCTCACACACACACACTCACTTACTGTCCTTATAGATAGGTTTAGAAGATACGATGTTTGCCATAAAATGACATTTCTATGTTATTATGGAATACAGACTGAGAATGCAGACTGACACTTGCAGGAATTTAATAAATGAGACACACACCTTGTGAAGAAGATTGGTGTTTTGAACGAAAAAGAATGCTTTAGTTATAAAAATCACAATGAGGAGCCCGTTTTGAATAAAAGTTATTAACAAAAAATTTTCATATCTGAGAAAAAAATATCAGTAAAAAAAAAGATAAGTGAAACAATAAGCACATGTTATACATGAATAACATTCTAAGCAGTCTAAGCGTAAAAATATGCTACATATGTAAGAACCTGGTCCAGAAAGATAAAAGGATAAAGAGAGAATATTATGATTCAGCTGTAAAAAATAAATTGCAGACAAAACAATCCGTAATTACCATTCACAGAAAAAATTGTAAAAGTTATTGTTTTAAATTTAATAAGAAAGCTAGAATTAACATATCATCACAGTTTATTCAAATTTGAATTCGACAATTATTTCAGCCAGGTTGTGTGTGAGTGCGTGACTTTGATTTTTTTTTTAAACGTAGATTCTACATTTTCACCAGAATTAAAGATATTATCATTTTCCTATAGGGTGGATGTTTATATATCTACCTGTACAAGTGCTACCCACGTATGAACCTCCTATTAATAGAAGTTGGACTGACCAAGGTTTAAACATGTCAGTGGGGAGATACTGACGTAGAGTGATGTCCGGGTCTGCAACTCGTGCCACGGATTGATTGTCTTCTTAGGAGAAATTGTGTGTAACATCTATTTTACCATTACGTGACAGTCCCATACTAAAACATTAACTGAGAAACAGGGCACACCCAGAACCGTCGATGTTTCTAAACTCGTATTCCATCTATTTTAATGTTTTAATCCTGATAAATGAATCAAATATTAAACCCATCTGGTCAGTACCGTGTTGATAATAACGTTACGTGCCGTATGGGTTACTCGCTTGGGCGATCTTTTCTCAAAAAAGACCCAACTGATATTGCAGATAAATTTTTCGCAGTACGTATCCATTTCCTTCTGCGGCAGAGCAAGGCTATAGAATCTAATCTGTACTTATATTTAACCTATAGTTGGAAGGAGAAGAGATGAATTAATAACTTTCCCACGGTTATTTACGTGTAAATGAATGCAACAAATTCAACTGGAATTCGAACTCGGCTCTCTGATTTCTCGGTCCGAGCCGATATTGCTATTAATAATCAGTCAGTCAGTAGAGTGTCATAGGTGATACACGCTTGGGCGTTCAGGTCTCGAAAGAGACATGACTGATTGGCCAGAAGATTATCCTGCAGTAGGTTGTAATTAATTTCTGCGGTAGACTGGCTTCCAGCCAAGGCATACAGGCCAAACTGTTCTGTTATTTAACACATAACTGGAGGGAAGATACGGATTAATACATTTCCCAAGGGTATTTGTGTGTAAGTGAATGCAACGAATTCAACTGGAATTCGAACTCGGTTCTTTGATTTCGCGTTCTTAGATATCCACTACACCACAACACATAATGTTAATAATACTTGACGGAATTAGAGTTAAATCATCCAGTCTGGTCGTGCTAAAAATTTACATATTTTTTCATAGAATGAAATGGACCACAGAGTATGTTGATATTTAGACATTTTAGAAAACACCATTGCTATTGGTATGAAAGTAATGGCACCAACAATTAGATTAATGGCATTCTCGCAATGTTTCAGCATTTACATATAAATATTGTCTGTATGTACAGAAAATACCTAATTTCTACATTTTATTTTGCAAAATAATATAAACATACATTATTTTAAGAATAAATTCAAATAAATGTTGTTTTTTTTTATACATTGAATTGAAAATATAAGTAAATAAGAATTCTGTATCACCACAAGCAAAATATACCATTTTTATTGAATTGTATACGTTAAAACCTTTTTTTAAAAATTGTAAAAAATAAAAAAAAAACAATTCAATGTATAAGATTTGTTGGATCATTTCTTAGATCAAAATCAATTTAAAAAAAAAAGCAAAATATGAATAAAAGTATATATAACGCCATAATACTGCTGGGCAGAAATTATAAGACAAAATTTTTTAATTATTTACAGCGTTCGGGCTGTTGTACTCATTCTTATTGTCATTTTTACAACGTTTTAGCCATTGTATGCTCCGGCCTTCTTCAGATGCTAGGAATTTTGTGCAGTACGCTTTGTTTTGATCACTGATTTATATCATTATATGTGTGATTTCCTTTCCGGTTTTCATGTAGTTATCTCCCTTAAACTCAACTCTCTTAGTTATTGCTCAACACTGGTGTAGCCAGGTATTAAAATAACAACTTTTTGGCTCAGAACATCAGTATATGATGAATATCAGTGATCAAAATAAAGGTTCAATTCAAAATTTCTAATTCCTGATGAAGGCCGGAATGTCATAAACATTGCAATAAAGATGATGACAACACTCCGAACAATGTAAATACTGCTTGATTTCAGAAATATAAACAAATACAAAATTTGCATCGTGTATTGAATATCGTATTAAATTTATATAATATATTACATTTTAATATAGCCAAATTATTTACTATAATTTCATGTCGAAGGAAATTTCTTATTTGATGGCCCAATTATTTCGTAATAATATGTTTGTGCCATGAATTTTGTCCATATACAATTCGTAAGCTTCAGAAAATTTGAAATTTTACAAAACTTTGCTTTAAGTCTTTAATGGTCTAAGATGTTCAACCTAAACTTTATTTGCAATCTGTTTTCTCAAAAATTGAAAAAATAATTTGAGTCATTATTTATCATGTCATAGCCCAAATTTGAAATTCATGGCAAAACACGGTTTTGAAATAGACCCATCCTAGCAGAAAAGTGAAACGAAAGGTGAATAAGACAGGGAAGCATTAATTAAAATTAAATATCCCCTAAGCAAGGGAAATGAAATGTGAACATTTTACCTACGCAGACTGAAGGCAGACGTCCGCTATCAATCATACCCGAGATGTAAAGCTCAACATCTTTCAAAAAAGACTCGAGGAAACCGTCTGACAAAACTAAGAAATTCATAAATTTCCCCTGAACAATATAGAAATTCCTGTTGATCCACAGACAATCTGGTTCTTCTCTATTGAAAATATTTCTACAATTCATATGACGTTGATCATGTAATAAAGACCAAGTTTCACCCAACTGTGTTGGTTTTCGGTATCAGTGAGTCTGATGTCATGCCACCTCACTTTTTTTTTACAGGGATTCATACTCCATTTGAATAGTTATGTGGAGTTGTTAAATAACATGGTTAGGCCTTGGTTGGTGAGGATATCTGCTGGAAGATCATATGTGTGGCAGCAAGATTCCTCCAGGGACAGTCAAAAGATGTTTTGAGGGCCGCTAACCCACCTGATAGCACTCCTATAGACTATTGTGTAGGAAGCAGCCGAGAAATACACCAAGAGCAATGTCTATAACACCAAGGTTGAGCTGATAGACAGATTTAATGAGTTTGAGGTTGTCCATAATATGCCATATTCTGGAGTTAGATGAAGGTCATGGAAGATGCTGAGGGAAAATTTTTATAAACCGCATGCCATTTTTCTATTTGTCCAATATATATATATATATATATATATATATATATTGTATCGGGACATCAGATAAGTTTCTAAACATATATTGTTAAACATAACAAACAATGAATGTCTATTATGTTTAATCATGAGTTGTTTCAAGTAGCGTATATTCGCTCTAGTTTCAGGTGAAAATAAAGACAAAGATTGTCCAACATTTGGATATTTTTTATTATGCTGGTTCTAAGCTTTCGGTTTAGATGAGCCATCTTCAGAGAATTTACAGGGACATTATCATAAAGACATCCACAATCAAAGATGGTTTTATCTTGTGTTAAGATAAAACATTGCTATGCAACCATAAGAGTCACCGAATAGTAGACGCAGTTGGTAAATTTGTAATGCGGTTCTATGACGTCACTTCGCATGAACGACCGAAATGTTAATATAACCATATGTCTAAATGCAATGTAATGTGTTGTGACTAGATTGAAATGTGATTTTATTAAGTATGGGTTGTTTGATTTAATTTAGATGATCTCTAATATCTGAAGGTTCTTTTTACTGTGTGTATGAGTGAGTATTATTGTGTTATCGACTAAAATCTCTCTAATATTACCTATATGGCTATGTATTTTTAAGAAATATTGTTTTATTAAAATATAATCAGCAAAGTGGCAGGTAATTCTACGGGAAAGCGTGGTTTTAGTAAAACCAATATATATATTGCGTTTGTTATTAGTACCAGAGATACAATCTACCATCTACTGACAATCCTAAAAAAGAAATCCTAATCTATAATCTTCTGAAAACTACAATCTCTAAGAATTGAAATGTAAGGTCAATTGCCATCTTCTATCTCTCGGCCTCGCATCTTTTCCCTCATGTTCTTTTCCACGTTCACTCTACTTTCATCACTCACCTCTTATCTCCTTGTTCTTTTCTTACCCATTCTCTGGCGCCTCCTGTAACTTGTTCTCCTTTCTCATCACTCACTCTTATCTCCTTGATTCGCATCCTTTCCCTGACGACCCTTGATTCATGTACTTCTCCCGGTCCACTCGACTCTCATGCAGCTCTCTACACACCAGTGTTCTCATCCTTTTCTTACCCATTCTCTGACACCTCCTGTAACTTGTTCTCCTTTCTCATCACTCACCTCTTATCTCCTTGATTCGCATCCTTTCCCTGACAACCCTTGATTCATGTACTTCTCCCGGTCCACTCGACTCTCATGCAGCTCTCTACACACCAGTGTTCTCATCCTTTTCTTACCCATTCTCTGACACCTCCTGTAACTTGTTCTCCTTTCTCATCACTCACTCTTATCTCCTTGATTCGCATCCTTTCCCTGACGACCCTTGATTCATGTACTTCTCCCGGTCCACTCGACTCTCATGCAGCTCTCTACACACCAGTGTTCTCATCCTTTTCTTACCCATTCTATGACACCTCCTGTAACTTGTTCTCCTTTCTCATCACTCACTCTTATCTCCTTGATTCGCATCCTTTCCCTGACGACCCTTGATTCATGTACTTCTCCCGGTCCACTCGACTCTCATGCAGCTCTCTACACACCAGTGTTCTCATCCTTTTCTTACCCATTCTCTGACACCTCCTGTAACTTGTTCTCCTTTCTCATCACTCACTCTTATCTCCTTTATTCGCATCCTTTACCTGACAACCCTTGTATCATGTTCTTCTCCCGGTCCACTCGACTCTCACGCAGCTCTCTTCACACTAGAGTTCTAATCCTTCTCTTACCCATTTTCTGACATCCCCATATCTTGTCCTTTTTTTTCATTACACTCCTCTTCTGTAACCCCCTGCGCACTAGTGGCAGTAAAGTTGTCTTGTTTAGGGTAAAATGATTATTTACAAAAAGAATGATGCAATTTTTTCACAAAAGTAACTCACGTAATCAAGAATCTTTGCGAGCAGTAAACTGCCTGCATACGGGCAACGAACAAATTCAGCAGATATAGAAAAATAGAAAAGGGCGTAAGACAAGGATGTGTATTTTCACTGGATCTTTTCAATTTTGTACAGTGAGACTATGCTAAGAAACCTAGATGTTATTCCAGGATTTGTTATCTAAGGCCACAATTTTAACCAAATAAAGTTCGTAAATGATACAGTGCTGATAGCAGACACGGAAAGAAAACTACAAAACCTCCTACAGGGAGTAGCTAAAAAGAGTGACAAGAAAAGACTAAAAATAAACTGCAAGAAGGACGAATGCATAATCATCAGCAAAAAGCGCAGCCCAAAATGCCAAATACTGGAGGGGGATACTAACATCAAGCAGAGACAGAAGATTAAATATCTGGGAAGTGTTCTAATAAAGACGGGAAGTGCAATACAGAGATCCAAAAGCGAAGGACGTGTACCTGAAGCTGCGTAGAGTTTTAAAAGACAGGAACATTTCGCTAGAAACAAAGAAAATACTACTGGAGTTCTATGGAGTTCTTCAATATAGCAGTTAATATTGGACAATATCATCAAAGATGAAGGAAAAATTTGAAGCAACTGAAATATGGTTATACAGAAGGATGCTGCGGATATCATAGATCGAACATAAGCGCAATGATAATGTTTTGGAAAGGATGGAAACGAAAAGGAAATTAATACTGGATATCAGCAAAAAACAGCTAAAGTTCCTCATACATGCAGTGAGAAAAGAGGCTTGGAGAACCTGATACTAACATGCCACACAGAGGGAAAAAAGTGACACGGAAAGGCAGCGGATAACATATTTAAAGGGCCTGATCAGGTGGATGACAGAACGGGGGTTGTGTTGTGTAACAGAAGAAAGCGTGCTAAGACTTACTAGCGATAGGAAAACGTCGTAAGCCATGATCGCCTACGTCTTGAAAGGACAAGTCACATAGAAGAAGATTAAGTCACGTAATTCAAGGATTAGTGGATGGTGTAAGAAATCGGTGAACTGTCTTATAATAATGGCTCGGTGAACTGTCTTATAATACTGGCTTGGCATTTTGCATTAATTTTAGGATAATTTTTGTTTGGGGAAGGGGTTAATCCATTTTTCTCGCCCGTTCAACTAGGTATGGACTAAATATAAGTGTAGAAGCATATCTTTAATATTGGGCGGCACCTTTTTTAAGAAAAAAAAGAATTACATGCCTTATAAAAAGTCTTTCCTGGATGATAAAATTAATTTTGTAAAGATTATTTGGTTTAGGATATCTCCTGATGCTGTTCATTCGGTTATCCATAACAAGATTTTGGGATTCAGAAAGGTCAAAATATGTCCAATTATAAAATGCCCTGTTTATCTTTGACTTCCCTGGATAGGATCCAAGTGTGAAAGCATAACTAGACAGATTTTATCTGATGTCCATCCTTGTTTTTTTCTCGGCTGAAGTACGTATAATATTTAAAACTCGGCCTATGTTATGTTCTGGATGCAAGAATGCTCTCCTTCCTTCTCAAATTAATTCTATTATTTATAAATATAATTGTATTTGCGATACCGACTACATCGGGAGAACTACTCGGCGCCTGGACATGAGAATTAAGCAACATGTCCCCACTAAGTTCAGGAATCACACCTTGCCTCGGAATGAACTTGTCCCAAATACTTACGGTTCCTCATTTTGTGAGGACACATTAAATATGAGAAAGTGTGCTGCTAAAATTTAGCATTGACTGGTTCACTTTTTATTTCATCTCAAGGTGCTGGAGGCTCTATATATGTCCCGCAAAGCTTCACTGTTTAAACAACGTGAATGTTTTTGCTAGGACTCGCTATTGTTAATCTCTAGCTCTTTGGATACATAATTTTTCTCTTCTTTCTTCATCACACATTCCCTTATTTTAAGTGAAGTTCAAATGTCTTGTAGAGGCCTGATGAGCGGGATCGAAACCGGTTGCTTCGCTTTTATATTGTTTTATGATGTCGTGTAACATTAAGCTACACACTTTCATATATATATATATAGTATTGTAATGGTTGTTACAATGGTTTATGAATTCATAGTATCACTATACAAAAGTTTTCCCGAAAATGTTTGTGTAGTGATACTATGAATTTATAAACCATTGTAACAACCATTATAATATAAGGCTCTAAGTTGAATCGAGCACTCTTTATAAAACAAATGCATGAACAGCAGGTCAAAAAACCTAGGAGTTCTCTAACTTTGTTACAATACACTATACACACACACACACACACACACACACATATATATATATATATATATATATATATATATATATATATATATATATGGAAACAACAGTTTTAGAATTCCGAGTTCTCCGGCAATTACATTTTTAAAAATGTGCTCAATACAACATATATTGTAGAGCATAATATAATTTATTTAGCTTTTTTTTTATTTAAGTTAATACAGTTTACATTGCAAAACGGAAGTTTCTATGCTTCGAGATGTTTACCTCATCATCAGGCAATATTAGCTCATTGTTGTAAAAATGATTTTCATTTGAACCTAGCAAAAAATGTTTTTTATGGATGTTGGAAAAAAGAAAATTCATTTGTGTGTTCAATTTAACTAATCAGAATAGAGATTCACTCTAAACTTGAAAAAAGTTTACATTATTGGCGAATACATGATTTCATTTTTTAATCTTAACGCAAAAATGTAAGTCGATCAAATCACTTGTCTAGACTGCATCTCCGTTGATGTATCCATAATTGTTACAAAATTATTATTTTAGATTTCTACTGCATCCCTCATTTTTTAAAACAAAAAAGAAAGAAAGATTTTATATTTTTGATCTGACTTAAAGGGATTTTGAGTCTAACTACACCCAATTTATTCGATTCAGAATGCATATTCTAATTTTTCATAAAACACTTAATTTGTAAAAAAATTCAATATCTACTTATTAAGAATGTTAATATCCATTTCCTTTTAAATATTTAATATTTTGACTTTTGTATCAACCATTTATTAAGGAAATATTATGAAAATTCCTATGCTTATTAAGCACGTCTTCATTTGAGGAATTTCTACAAATTCTATATTTTATAGATGAAATTTCTCTGTTTCAATGTAAGGTATATTTTAGATAATAAAAAAAAACACTTAAAAGTAAATAAAATTGCCTTTAGCTTCATCCACAATCTCCAGATGACTTCAGAATCTCCTACATCTACTCTAAAGAGTCTCCTTAATC
Source organism: Ascarosepion bandense (assembly GCA_037127315.1). NCBI lineage: Eukaryota > Metazoa > Mollusca > Cephalopoda > Sepiida > Sepiidae > Ascarosepion > Ascarosepion bandense. The sequence continues at coordinate 141,979 of JBBBDQ010001012.1, forward strand.
TCTTCTGGACGGTCTCTTTGGTTGACTTAGTTAATGCTGCCATATCCTTGTATTCAGTCATTCTTTGGTATTAAAAGGGGTTTTGCTGGTCTCTTTCAGTCCACCGCGACTCAAGCATAATAATTTTCGTGAACTCGTTTAAAGGTCCAGGATGGAAAATACAAAACAAACAAAATAGGAAATAACGAATATATATTAAACACGGTAAAATACAACAACTTTGTCAATAGAACGATAATACGGTTAAGTGTGTAATCCTATAATTAAACTGGGACTCGTAATGGTCGTTACGCTAGTAGTGTTCGTAGACGACTCTCGGCTGAGTTCAGGGTGCTCTCCTCAGGCTACTCTCTCAGGCTACTCCCAGGCTATTTAGGATATCTATCTGGCTATCTGCTAGCTACTCACTCTCACCTCTTGTGAGCGGAGGTATATGTAATGGTTGGAAGAGTTCATTCCGTTGTGGCTGATGCCGCCATGACAATAATCAACGGGTTTGGAGCCTGGGGAATTAAATGGCCATATATAATAGGCGATGTAATTGTAGAAATTGTCTGACAGGCATGACTGTGTTGTTCTGCTTGTGTTGTATGTTGCAGAATCCTATCGCATAATCGTCGGTCTTCAAGCACTCGTTGCCAAAGGGAAGCACTACCTCTCTAAGGATCTCCACCAACAAATTTAGGAACTCTTTGCATATCATAAAAATCAGAGCGAGATATTTGAGCTACCGTACCTTCTTACTCATCATATAATTCACTTAATGTTTTCTGAAATGTTTGTATTGTAGGCTTTGTAGCTCGAATTCTGGTTCTAATGTCAAGCAAAATATCCTTCCATTTTCAAACTTATAAAACATTGAAATCCCCCTTGGTGCACTTTTCCTCGCATACGGAGCCCAACTGACACGACTACAGAATGCAATCGACAACATTAAAAACAAACAACCTGCATTCTAGAAATAAAAATCATAAAATGAGAAAAATTTACCAGGGTACTCTTTATATACGAGGTAAAATAAAAGAATAACCGCATTTTGAACATTGTATATCTTTAGAAAAAAGTAATGAAAGTTTAAATTTTTTACTTTCCGTCGAGCATATATATATATATATATATATATATATATATATATATATATATAGCCCGCTGTTGCTCGGGTGTAATGAAAGCTTTAAAACTAATCTATGGTCATGGAGCTCAGATTCTTTGGATTTTGGCACGAAAGACTAAAAAGCAATAGTTGCTTCCAGTTAAAGCGAAACTTTAGACTGAGAGGAAGATGAATGGATGTAAGTTAAATTTTGATTTCCTGGTATCGATATCAAATAAGTTTTTTTCGTCGCAAACTGAATTTTGAAGGCTAAGTAAGTCCTCTGGGTTAATGGTATCATGGCTGAGACTAAGAACTACAATTATACCTACTTAGAGCCAAACCTAAAGCAAAAACTAAAATAAAAGGGCTGAAAAAATACAGACATAAAGGCAGATAAACAGACACACACACACAAATAATTGCGTTTTATATATATATATATATATATATATATATATATATATATATATATATTATCGATTTTATGCACTATTGTTTCGACCTGCAATCTTGAAAGTTCTGAATATCGTTTCTTATGTCTTTGTTCATGAGTGTATGAAATTTGATTAAAATCGGACCACTCCTTCTATAACCCGATTTTTTCGATTATCGATTTTCGATATTTGTCTGGGGTACCTCGACACAAAACCTAGCTAAGAACACTCGCAGACGCTTATAGTACAACTGTGTAAATTTTCAAGAAAATCGGTTCAGCCGTTTCGGACTCTATAGGTAACGGACACACACATAGACAAATTTCCATTTATAAATAAGTTGATATATATATATATATATATATATATATATATATATAATATTACGAGCACTATATTTTAAACGAGAAAATCTTAATATTAATACATTTGTAAAAAAAAATACGAGTCAAAACAAATAAATCTACCGGCCTGTTTATTTACGATAATATGGTTGTTTGCGATTAATCGAAAATTGTGTTATATAGGCTTGATTAAAACCTTCTTTAGACCAGAGGCCATTCGTTGTGGAGAGGTCTAAGACGTTGTCATATCAAATGGTAGCTTCCCCTATGTAAATAGGGGTCGCAGATTCGAATCCTGCCGATGGGCACACATTTTCGTAATAACAATTTATCGTAAATAATCAGGCCGGTATATATATATATGATGTTAACGTCCTATAATGTGACATTTACGTTACATGTACGACGTTAACGTCAACAGGTGTATATATGTATAATGTGATGTTTACGTTCATGCATATAACGCACACAGGATAACACATATTACAATCTTTTAAACTTAAATATTTTTTAAACATATTTTTTTTTATTTTCCTAGTGGTCTGAACAAAATTTTTATCGTTTATAAAAATTTATATATATTTTTCTATCATATTCATTTTCCTATGTATACATAAAATAACTTTTAATAATATTGTGTACTGGTCTAATATAATTATATTTATATATACGTTCGAATTACTCTTCAGAAATGAACTGAGATCTTTTGGTGACTGGCGTGTACATACACTGCTTATATACAACACTATAAAATTTCCCTTCTTTAAATCTATGGTTTAGCAAGTAGCGCCTCTAAATGGCACCAAATCAGCCGAGTTTCGGCCCGGATGTGTCTAACTACATTGATGAGCTCTGATACTGCGAAACAGGCTATATATATATATATATATATATATATATATATATATATATATATAGCGGTGGTTAACGCAACGAGGAAAGAAAATGAACCCAGTCCTTTGATCGGTGCTCTCCACATAGATGAGTTAGACGTGACTCAGATCCTGTTGATTCACAGGTGTAGTACGGCGCACAACTTAATTCGTCAGGTGTGTGTGACCAGTAATGACAAAAGCTGCAGTTAAATCAGCCATATGGGGGTGCGAAGAAAAATGCTAATCAGTAGACCCATTTCACTGGGAGAAGGG
>JBBBDQ010001012.1:150000-362500 GCA_037127315.1 Ascarosepion bandense
AAATGCTACAAATAGTATGAAATACATCGTTTTTTAATAAAAAAACTGGGTTGGCCTAATAATTATGGCCATTAGTGTACATACAAACATACATACATATAATGGCTGGTCATTCGTATTAGATAATACAAGGCTACGAGGGCGGTCAGGTAATCCTAATTACCTGAGTTTGTTTAACAACCACAGAGCTCATCTGTGGTTGATAATGCAACTATGCTGAGCGAACTTTATTTAAAGTTTCTCGGGGAGAGAACGTTCTGTCTTAACAAGGCCAGGACGCTCAAACCCCTGCTCAAGATGACTTCTCACTTCGAGCTTGCACGACCATCGACGACTCCTCAATGAAAGCCGTTTACCCAATTTAACAAACAATACTTGTTTTCACCCCGGTATTGTTTTCAGGCACTTTCTAAAAGTGTCACATGGTAGGATTGCCTCCTCCAGCCCGATAACATCAAGAAGTCAGCTTCCTGGCAAATCGACCATGTGAGATTTGAACGCGGGTTTCATGGTGAGAAAGCAAACGTTCTAACCACTCGGCTAGACTTATAAACATATATACATAATTTCCATCGTAGAAACCTGATCAGTCAAACATGTGTTTGTTTAACACCTAGAGAGCCGGACCTGTGATTTATACTGCAACTATGCTAAGCGAACCTTAGTTACAGTTTCTGGGAGAGAGCGTTATCTATCATGAACAACAGACTGAATAAAGCCAGAACGTTCAAAGCCTCGTTCACGATTATTTGTGACTTCGGGGTAGCTCAACCATCCACGACTTCTCAAAGAGGCCGTCTAGCCAATTTAACTCACAAGTCTTGGGTCAAAACGTGGTATGGTTTTCAGGCACTTTCCAAAAGTGATGCACGCTGGAATTGCCTACTACAGAAGGATAATATCATGAAGTCACTCTGCTGACATGTTGACCATGGTGAGATTTTTACGCCAGTCTAGTATTGCCCTCAAATTCATAAAATCTAGTTACCATAGCGGAAACCTTCTTTGGAAAATTACCATGAAAGTATTTATAAAAAAGCACAGTGAGGCAAATTTAATGTTGCGGGTAAATGAGTCAGGTTAGGACTAATAATACTGCCGATTCTTCTTTGGGTCTTATCGAAGATATAAAGGTAAATAGCAGGGACAGCGGACCATATGTGGCAGCAATATTCTATGTATAGACGAATAGTAAACATGTAGATATGTGATATAGATTCCAGAGAGAAACATTATCTTTGAAGACACACTGAACCGACTTTTTAACAGCTGAACTAGCCAAGGATGTAATATAGTCTTTCCACCTCATGTCAGTTTAGAACATTAGCCCGAGAACGCACAAAGATTTACCTTCTGGGAGGTTAGCATCAGACAGTTTGATGGCAGGAAGAGATGGGGTTAAATGATTATTGATTTGGTTTTGGAGGCGTTAAAAGTGACGTATTTGCACCAGTTAATGACTGTCGCGAGCTCGTTTGTGGCATCAGATGATATTTTGACCGTGTCGAAATTATCAGCTTTACAGTAAAGCGTAGATGCATAGTTGGGAGCTGATTTCATCATCATGAAAAACTAAAAAACGGCTTATGATCGAGAATGGTGACATCAATGTAGGCCTTTGTGTGATTCTAATCACCTTCGTAATCACAATGAGACTCATCTAAATCTGACCAATTCCTCTATACTGTCCTCAGCTTAACATCCAAACACTCTGAAATGTTTGTAATTGAGATTCTGGTACAACTACCATACAGAATGCCATTTCTTAATTTTAGGCAGAAACAATTGCGTCATAGCGCCCTTTTCTTCACAGATGGCACCCAACTGGCTTGTCTATGCTGTGCAGTCGGCAAAACTAAATATAAAGAAAGCTCATGGGCGATATTAAAATATAAAACGTCAAAACTTTGCTCATTCTATTCTTGTATGTACCAAAAATACTTGTAAAAATTTTACAATCGGATTACTCACATAAAAGCCAAGACAAATGTTTATAATAATATATATCTCTAAACATTGAATTTTGAAAGATTAAGTTTAAAGACAATTTTCATTAGATGAAGTGTTGTTATAATACAGTACGTCTAGAATATATATATATATATATATATATATATGAATTAAAAAGGATTAATTCATTGATGTTGAATGACCATTTCGATATGAAAATCCCCACGGGGAATAACACATCACCTCAGCACGAGAAAAATCCTTTCAGAAACTGGAGAAAAATCAGTCTAAATTCCTTTTTAAATAGATTTGCAAAGAAATTAAAAAAGAAAAGAAAAAAGAAAAAGGAAAAAAGAAAAAGATAAAACAAAATAAAATCAAATAAACAAGAAAAGAAAAAAATGACATCGTCTGGGTTCGCAAAAAAAAGGAAAGAGAATTGTAACTTAAAATTAACGGACGGCGTGTTGAATTGATGTAAGGTTAAGCAACACGGAAAAAAGTTGGGAGATAAGAAAGATAAAGGAAGGAAGGGAGGGAAAAAGAAAAGAAAAGAAAGAAAAAAAGTTTATATATTACAGACGCTGGACATATTAAATATATATATATATATATATATATATATATTCCTATTATGTTTAATCATGAGCCGTTATAAACTGTATATTTAACTTTATATGTTTAGAAAATTATCTACTGCCTCGTTACACACACACACACAATATATATATATATATATATATATATATATATATAATAAGGAGTTGAAAGAACAGATAGAGGAAAACCTATTGTTCATGCATTTACTTTAATAAAGAGTGCCCAATACAAAGTAGAGCTTAATATTGTAATTTTGTTATTACAATAGTTTATAAAACATTATATCACTTAACAAAAATTGTCATGTTTCACAACAATACTGTTCTTCTTTAGGTAGTAATTTACGTAAATGGTGAAAATGATTTATTTTGAAAATATAAAATGCATTCATGGTTACTTAGAAAATTAATGAGTGTTGGTTGCGAGAAGTTAAACAATATGCTTGTAGGTATGACAATACTGCGCAATCAAATGAGAGAATTAGGTTGAACAATGGAGTTGAAAATATGGGTCACAAATGATTACAAATTAGCATAATATCAAGACATAACGCTATTTAATTTTGTCTGGGTAAAGTACATACCCGGACCAAATATAAATGGGTAGACAATAAATTTGAACAGCTGGCTGGATTTTAGTTAGTTTTATAAAATTTGATTCTGTAATACATCATCAATTATTTTTTTTATCTTCTCACCCCAAGCAAAGCATTCTACGGCCACTGTGCCCAGAGGGTTACGTAGGGGAAAGTGATTAGAAAGACGGGTAAGTTATAGGAAATATCATGGGGAGGGTAATAGACGGATGAGAATACCGAGGATGTGGGTGGAGTAGATGAAAAAAAGAGCTTGAGAGAATGGATGCGTGTTAGTGAGATAGGAGATGTCTATTGACCTTACATTTAAATTCCTGGAGATTGTAGCTGTGGGGAAGCGAGTATACGGAAGGGAATTCCACAGAAGCTGTTAGAGTTACATTTGCAGTTACATTTTATCGGTTTCACTGTAAAAGAGTGGACCTAGTTGCTAATCTAGTAGCTCGTGTAAATTCATACTTGGAGGTACCAGTGATATAAGTTCATTAGAGCAGAAGCCGTGAAAGTATTTATAGAAGAGGCACAGAGAAGCCACATCACGCCGGTGAGTAAGTGACTGCAGCCGAGCTGCCAAGTCGGTATCTATCACATGACAGATTCTACGTTGAATTCTGTCAAGAACCCCGAGGTGAACAATAGGGGCACCCGAGCAGATGCGGCAGCAGTATTCAATACATATGCGGATGGTAGATTTATATATGTGCAGGATGGACTCAGACGGGAAACTGCCTGGCCCTGCACAGTGAACAGATCTTCTTAGCAATGGATTCGATGTAGTTATTCCACTTGAGGTCTACTGAGAGTGTGAGACCAAGGAGGCGTAAAGTTTTTTCTGTCAGGGAGGCAAGCTTGTGCCATGCTAATGGGGAGTAAGAGCGATTGTCTATGATGGTTAATAGAGAGCAGCTTCTTTTCGAAAACATTAAATTTTACGAGCCATTTCTAAACCCAGTCTACCACGGATTAGAAGTCGTTCTCGAGCTCCGTAGCGAGGTTCGCTTTGTCAACCTCAGCAGATTTTTGGTCGAGGCGAGAATAAACGGTGTTGTCGTCCTCGTACATGCCTACTTGGTACCTGATTTCGTTGAGGAGATCGTTAATGTAGATCAGAAAGAGCGTAGGACCTAGATTAGAGCCTTGAGAGACACCCGCGTTCGTATGGTAGCTTTGGGAGGCATGTCAGTTTAATACTAACTTCCTTGTGCGATTAGAGAGGAATGAATGGATATGGTCTAACAATTGTCCAGTTATACCACAGCTCCGCAGCTTGTGTAGAAGGCCAGCATGCCAGACTCTGTCAAACGCTTTGGAAATATACATGGCAACAGTTCGAGCTTCGCCATTCTTTTCGAGAGCTTGGTATATATACTTAGTGATGGTCGTTAGCATATCAGCAGTAGAGCTGGTGAAGTGGAAACACAAATATATGGGCAGATGGATGAGAAGAAATGACATTATCGATATTATTGGAGATGATATCAAGTACTGAAAAGTCAGGAGATGAGGGGAGCGGTAGAGAAAGAAGAGATGCCTAACCGAGCTAAGAAGTGAGAGACGGAAGCACATGAAAGAATCGTCTAGGGATTCAAGAGAGATCACCCTAGCTAGAGGGAGAAGTTCGCTGACATAAACACAAAGCCCATGTATATGGATAAGGGAGACCTTCCTGAAGAAGGGAAGGTAGCCAGAGATAGAGAAGTCAGATAAGAGAATTGAGGGGTTGAGATTAGTCTCACAAAGAGCTAGGATATCAGGGGACTTCTGATGAAGGAAGATTCAACGCTGCAGAAGTGTGTTCGGATAGTGGATTGTTTAGTCTAGAATTAGAATTTACTAATTATGTTATACTAAGGCCTATTGGAGTTAAGAAAACCAAATAAATATTGAGTGGGTCATTTATTGTAGTGAAATATTTTTAGTAATATTAGAGCATAAGCTATCAATGAAAAATATTAATTTATTAGAGTTTAGAGAAAAATATTTTTGGTGTTTAAATAAAACCGTTAATTCATCCCTAGGGTTCAGCAGCACTTTAAATAAACTGATTCTCACTTTTGATTGGGCAATATTGACATACCTACAAGCATATTGTTTAAATTCATACAACTACCACCCCTTACTTTTCTAGATAACCATAAATTCGTCCTTATATTTTCTGAGTCATTTTTATATTTATTTATATCACCTTGGAGACTGTAGCTGTCGGGGAAACAATTTTTTGCATTGGATGCTTTCCTTGATAAATTTAATTCTGAAGACATCCTCAGCCACATGAAGACAGACATCAGTGATCACCTAAATGGCCTCTTGGAAAACTTACGTAAGTACTTTCCAAACTTGAATAATTCCAACAACGAATGGGTAAGAAATCCATATCTTGTGAGTGAAGATATCATTCCTGATAAGGATTATCCAGCAAAAGAAGAATTTCTCACACTCAGGATGAACAATGCATGGAAGCTTTTTTTTGATACCAAGTCTGGTCTAGATACTTTTGGATCTCTCGTCTGCAGAATATACCAACACTAGCCTCTAGAGCAGTACAAATTCCCATAGGATTTTCAAACACTTATCTATGTAAACAAGCTTTTTCTACTGTCCTTGGAATAAAGACCAAAAAACGTAGCAGACTCAACGTAGCAAACAACGCCCGAATAGCCCTTTCAGTCACAAAGCTAAGAACTAACAAACTGGCACAGGCATTCAACACTCACATTAAAAATCACGGCTGGGTTACAGCTACTATACCTCTGATTATTATAAATTGGTATTAATGTATTGAATAAATTTTATTAATTTTGTCTTCTTTTGATGTATGAAGATATAATTACTTCTTTTCGTGTATTACGGATATTTGTTCATTGGGGTTATGGATAATAGTGAAATTGTATTTAGGGGTAATAGCAGCAAAACAGTTGGGTACCCATGCCCTAATAGAATCACGTGAGCAAACGATACCAGAGATACTAAACAAACTAATGTCCACTTCTGATATTATAGGTCTACCATCAGTTTATCAATCGCATTTTTCCTAGGCGTTGTTAGCCACACAAAAATATTTTAGCCCAACCAGTCTGGAACAGTTGGCGGATGAGTTAATATTTTTAACACAAGGCATTATGAGAACAAACACTTGCTATCACATCGAGTCAAAAGGGGGGCCTAAAACTTCAGCAATACCGTATGGTCTCAAAGCTTTTCAAAGGGAACAGTTAAAGAAGATATGTAGGGCACATATTTACTATGCAGACCCAGAGCGCACATGTAAACACTGGCGCAAATGGATGAACAAATTACAAAGAGACTTAATACAACAGACAAGTTTGCGTTCATCTTTGCCTGCTCGAAGTGAAATGGGAAACTAATTGAGCGGATAACGGTTTCCATCCTCACCGAAGTCGGCGTTTATTCCAGATACCAGCAAACAAATTTTCATTCACTATAAATACCTGCCTATCTATCAATGACGTATGGACAAGATGTTTCAACACGTTGACTGTGTGTTTACATACATTGATGATATTCTCATATTTCAGCGATGATACTTCAGTCAGTCAGTTACGTGCATACGTGATACACGTTTTGGGCGATCACGTCTCGACAGAGACATGACTGTCTGGGCAGAAGATTATCCCACAGTAGGTTGTCATTGCTTTCTGCGGTAGAATGGTTGCCATCCAAGGCGATAGAACCCAATCTGTCCTGTTATTTGACTCATAGCTAGAGAGGGAAAAGATGTATTATTTTATTAAGTAGTAATTAGTGGGGGATCATTTTATTACTTCATGACAATATAAAACTGATCCCCCACTTTATGTCCATATATGCCTCAATCATGTTTTCAACTGTTATATTCAGTCAGTCAGTTAAGTACCATACGTGATACACGCTTGGGCGATCATATCTCGAAAGAGACATGACTGACTGGGCAGAAGATTATCCTGCAGTAGGTTGCTATTGCTTTTTGCGGTAGATTGATTGCCAGCCAGGGCTAGAGAACCCAATCCTTCCTAGTAGTTAAACCGTAACTGGAGGGAAGAGACGGGATAATACCATTCCCAAGGGTAATTATGCGTCAGTGAATGTAAGGAATTCAACTGAGATTCGAACTCGGCTCCCCGATTTGGCGTTCCGAGCCGATATCCACTGCACCACAACGCACATACTAGCGTTGAATTGCTTGTATTCACTTACGCACAAATACCCTTAGGAAAGGTAATAACCCGTCTCTTCACCTTCAGTTATGGGTTAAATAATAGAATAAATTGGGTTCTAAAGCCTTGGCTGGCAACCAGTCTACTGGAGAAAGCAATGGCAACCTACTACGCGATAATTTTCTGCCCAGTTAATCCTGTCTCTTTCAAGACGTGATCGCCCAAAGCATGTAATATGTATGGCATTTAACTGACTGACTGAATATAATAGTTGAAAATATGATTAGGGCTACTACGGGACATAAAGTGGGGGATCAGTTTCATATTGTTATGAAGTAATAAACTGATCCCCCACTAATTACTATCTAGTAATATAATACATCCCATTCCCCTCTTGTTATAAGTCAAATAACAGGACAGATTGTGTTCTATAGCATTAGCTAGCAACCAATCTACCGCAGAAAGCAATAGCAACCTTCTTTTTCTATGTTCCCTGTCCCGTCAGGACGTAGGCGATCATGGCTCTCCACGTCTCCCTATCCCTTGTGGCTCTTAGTATGTTTGCTCCTGTTGCCCCTAGCAACCCCCGTTCAGTCATCCACCCGATCAGGCCCTGCAAATATGTTATCCGCTGCTTTCCTCTGTCTCTCCTTCCTTCTATCTGTTCAGTCAGTATCAGGTTTTCCAGGCTCTCCTTCCTCATTGCATGTCCCAGGAACTTCAGTTGTCTCTTCCTGGTGCTCAGCATCAATTTCCTTTTTGTTGCCATTCTTTCTAACACCGCGTCGTTGCTTGTATGCTCAGTCCACGATATCCGTAGCATCCTTCTGTAGAACCACATTTCGTCCGTTTCCAGTTTTGTCCTCATTTTCAATATTGTCCAGCATTCACAGCCGTATTGAAGAACTGACATCACGTAGCAGTCTAGCACTCTTTTCTTCGTTTCTATTGAGATTATCCTGTGTGTTAGTATTTTGCTCATCTTCTAGAACGCGTCCTTTGCCATGCCAATTCGCCTTCGGATCTCCGTGTCGCACTTTCCATCTCCTGTTAGAACACTTCCTAGGTACTTAAATTCTTGTACTTGTTTGATTCTGTTATCCCCCACCTGTATTTGGCATTTTGGGTTGTATCTTTTGCTGATGACCATGCACTCAGTTTTCTTAAAGTTTATTTGTAGTCCCTTCTTGTCACTCTCCACTGTTACTTTCTGTATGAGGTCTTGTAGTTTCCTTTCCGTGTCCGCAATCAGCACTGTATCGTCCGCATATCTTATGTTGTTCAGGTTGTGGCCTCCAATAACAAATCCTGGCGTGTCATCTAGGGTCCTCAAAATATTCTCGCTGTATAGGTTGAACAAATCCAGAGAAAAAGACACATCCTTGTCTTACGCCTTTTTCTATCTTTGTGTATCTACTGAGGTCGTTACCTGTCCGTATGCAGGCCGTTTGCTGCCAGTAGAGATTCTTGATTATTCTTATGTCTTTGCCGAAAATGTCGAGATTGCCCAGCATCTCCATCAATTCTTTGTGTCGTATTTTGTCGAATGCCTTCGCGTAATCAATGAAGCACATGTACAAGTCTTTCTTCATTTGCAATGCCCTTTCAGAGAGCATCCTAATCATGAATATGGCGTTCCTTGTTCCAGTGTCCTTGACGAACCCGCACTGTTCCTGCCCTATCTCTGGCCTGATTCTGCTTCTCGCTCTGTTCATCAGGATTCTGACAATCAGTTTTGTAATGTGACTCATTAAGCTGATAGTTCTGTGTAGTTCGCACTCGTTTACACCAGGTTTCTTCGGCAGCGCTATAAATATCGACTTGCATAGGTCGTCTGGTATTATTCCGCTGCTAAGGGCATCTCGAGGTGGTGTAATGGTTAGCAAGCTTGTCTCGCTAGAACTATTGCAATTAAGTAGTGAGTTCGATCCTCACTGGGTGCCCCATACTTTCGGCCTTGTGCCACATCTAAGCTGCGCTTAGTAAATTACATTATTCCGCTGCTATAAATTTCGTTTATTATGTCGGTAATCTTTTCTATGCCATATTCTTCTAAGGCTGTCAGCAGCTTTATCACTATGCCATCTGGGCCAGGTGATTTCATTTTGGCCATTGCAGCTTCCACTTCGGATTTTAGTATTTCCGGTCCATCCATCTCCTTGTGTATTCTCGCTTGTTCTCTCTTGTCGCAAAAGAGATCCTTTATGTATTCTTCCCATCGCTGGAGTATTTCCTCTTTCTCTAATATGATTGTCCCTTCCTTGGATTTTATGCATCCTGTTGAGGAGCATGTTTTTTGTCCTGTCAGTTCTCTTATCTCTTTATGCATCTCTGTTTTGTTGTTCCTGTTCAGTCTCTCTACTTCTGCACATTTGTTGTTGAGCCATTCCTCTTTGGCTTGTCTGCATTTCTTCCTTATCTCCCTGTTAAGTTTTTGTACTCTGCTCCGTGTCTTGGCGTTATTTTTTGTCTCCTTTGTATCATGTGGAGGATCTCGTCGGTCATCCACTCGTTTTTTCTTCTGCGTCTGATTTCTTTTGGGGCTATGTTGTTCGCTGAGGTCACCATCGCTTCTTTTAGTGACTCCCATTTTGAGTATCCTTTTCCAATTTGTTCTTCATATTTCTTTCTCACGCTGTTATTATATTCTTTCTGCAGGGTGAGATTGTCCTCTAGTGTGTAGTATTGCAACCTTGGTGATATGCTGGACTTCTTCGGTCTTCAGAGTTTCACTTTTAGTTTGCAGATGACTGGGACGTGGTCACTTCCGCAATCAGCACCTGGGTATGTTTTGCATTGAGCTACTGCGTTCCTGAATCTCTTGTTTATAGTTATATAATCTATTTGGTTCTTCGTGTCACCTTCTGGACTTCTCCATGTCCATAAACGTCGTGGGTGTTCTTGGAACCAGGTGTTAGTAATGACCTGGTCATTGGCTGAGCACCATTGGATCCATTTTTCTCTTCTTTCGTTGCGCTCTCCTAGTCCGAAGTTGCCGTTCGTATCTCCCTCTCTATCTTTACCTACCTTTGCATTTAATTCCCCCATTATTATCCTAACTTCTTGGCTTTTGAACTCAGCCTTAGCACTGTCCAGTATTGAATAGAAAGATTCTATTTCGTCCTCCGAGATTTGAGTTGTTGGCGCATAAACTACTATAATATCTATATTGAGGGGCCTTCCCCGCAGTTTAACCAAGAGGAATCTCTCTGACAGTTGCCAGTATCCAAGTACACATCTCTTCACTTGTTTGTTTAGTATTAAAGCCACCCCTTTTTCGTGTTTTTTTAACCTCCTGCATATATTATACTGTGGGTGTCACTCCTGAAATCTCCATTATTAGTCCATCTTGTTTCACATATGCCAAGGATGCTGATATTCTGTCTGTTCATCTCCTGTTTGACATTCTCTAGTTGTCCACAGTTCAGTGTCCTGATGTTCCATGTTCCTATAGTGAGTTCGTCTTTGATACGCACAGTTTCAGGATAACGGTCCAGAGACACCTGTTGCTCATGTCGTTCTTTCCCGGGCGAGGGACAAATTTTGGAGTAAAATGTCCCCTTTACGCCGTTGGTGCTAACAGTCGCCGGATGACGGTCAGGTGGCACCTGGTTGCCCATGCCGGTCCTTACCGAGCGAGGAGTTGCTTCCTTGGGAAGTGACCCCCTTCACGCTGTTGGCTTTAATATTTTTGTTGTAACTATCCATGATTGAGTGGGGGTAGATAGTGGAGTGGTATCCCGTTGCCTTCTCCAAGATGATTTATTGAAACATTACCTCTAGTTAGCTGGCCGTTGACTCTTTGAGAGTTCTTCCGCCCTTTGTAGGTTTATATTTTTTGACCTACAGGGATGCTAACGTCCCAATTAAATATACATATAATTGATGTAAAAAAAAAATACTAAGTTTTAACTTAAAGTCGAAACGGCCTTCAGACAACCGAAAAATTTAGTATATTTTTATAAAACAAAAGTAAATGGTTAAAAGAAAACAGATACAGACTAGTCTAAATTATAAGAACCTCACAGCAGTAATTACGATCAGCATATTTACCAGTAGTCACAAGAAATAAGATGCATATTCGACATTTTTGCAGAGATCTTTTGACTTTCTTTGGTTCTTTTATCAAATTCATACTGATACGGTGCTGGTAGGAACACGTGTGGGTTTTTTTGAGGGGGTGAGGAAAAAGGATTGGTAGGAGAGAAAGGACGCTAACCTTTTTTTTAGACTAAGGACGGAGAGAGAAAAAAAAGTTCATTTTAAATTCTATAGAATCCTATTTTTATGGTAGCTACAGACAAAAAGAAAAAAAATTAAAAATATAGTCATTCTGAAAGAAAATATATGTAATAAAATATACATAGCATAAAGTAAACGAACATTTTCTTTAACAATTCTAAATTATAAGAACCTCACAGCAGTAATTACGATCAAAAATGTCGAATAGCAACCTACTACGGGATAATCTTCTGCCCAGTCAGTCATGGCTCGTAAGAGACTTGATCACCCAAAGCGTGTATTAGGTATTAATTGACTGATGATACTTCATCAGGTATAAAAGACTAAGAAACTATTGTAAAAATTTGCATGAAAGGAATTTTAAAATTTCACTACAGAATTCAACATTTGATGTAACTTTAATCCAATTTTTGGGATATAATATTAACTCGGATGGTATTAGATCTTCACGAAATAATCTGAATATCTGAAATTTCCCCCTTCTAGAGACATTAAGAATTTTTGTCGTTTCTTAGGTTTGGTAAACTTTTATAAGAAAATTTATCCTTAATTTCGCTTATATAATCATACCATAAACAGAGAAAATACACATGTACAGTAACATTATGTTTAAATTATGACTGAGAATTGCAATCATATAACAATATCAAAAACAAAATTAATTAATTTCCATCCCTAGCTCAACAACGATCTGAATGTAATAAATATCAGTTAATTACTGCTAGCAGTAATTACACTATTGATGCAACCCTTCATCAATTAGTAGAAGAAACGCTTACTATGTTTCTTCTAGAAGGAGTTCACGCAAACTCAAATGACGTATACTACTTTTGATAAGGAACTTCTGCAGCCTATTCAGCTACCTTATAAGAGGGTCATTCGATAAATAAGGGGAATGTTTGAGTATAATGACATCTACGAGGGTCATTCAATAAATAAGGTGAATTTTTCGGATATAAGAACTTCTACGAGGATCATTCAATAAATAAGGTGAATTTTTCGGTATCAGAACTTCTACGAGGATCATTCAATAAATAAGGTGAATTTTTCAGTATAAGAACTTCTACGAGGGTCATTCAATAAATAAGGTGAATTTTTCGGTATAAGAACTTCTACGAGGGTCATTCAATAAATAAGGTGAATTTTTCGGTATAAGGACTTCTACCAGGGGCATTCAATAAATAAGGTGAATCTTTCGGATATAAGAACTTCTACGAGGGTCATTCAATAAATAAGGTGAATTTTTCGGTATAAGAACTTCTACGAGGGTTATTCAATAAATAAGGTGAATTTTTCGGATATAAGAATTTCTACGAGGGTCATTCAATAAATAAGGTGAATTTTTCGGTATAAGAATTTCTACGAGGGTCATTCAATAAATAAGGTGAATTTTTCGGTATAAGGACTTCTACAAGCGTCATTCAATAAATAAGGTGATTTTTTTCTGTATAAGAACTTCTACGACGGTCATTCAATAAATAAGAAATGTGTAATTCAGACATACTAAATATGCCATTCACCTTCTTAATTTTTTGATTATTCGCTTCATACGGTACATCTAGATTTAATCGGTCCTCTCCCTGTGACTAACAGACGTCATGAAAAATATAATGCTCCTTACAAATCCGTATTAACTTATATTGACAACACTACTAAATGGATAGAAACAGAACCACTACATGACATCATGAAATTGACTGACTCCTGGATCGAGAATAATACATTTCAGTGGTTGAAATAAATGGATCGATTATAAATTCCAAGCACCAGAGCGTACAACGGCTGATAAGTTGTGAATATGGCAATAAAGATGATGACAATAGTTCGAACAATGTAAATAATATAAGTATTACCCCATCTGCAGAAGTATAGACAAACATATCTGTAACTGAATGCCTAAAATTACGAACTAAATATTTAGATATCGGCATTAATTAGCCCACAGAGGTGTTGGTATATCGTTAAACAATTTCAGACAATCAGCTATTTACATTATCCGGACTATTGTCGTTATCTTTGTCACCAATTGTACGACGTTTCGGCTGTTGTACGCTCCGGCCTTTGTCAGGTGCTAGGAATTTTGAACCAAAACTTTTATTACAATCACTGAGGTTTATCATCCTAATTACTTGCGTGGAAGTCCAATTATGCAAAGAATTACGATTATGTATACCACAGTAAGATTGTAATAAAAAGTTTGGTTTAAAATTCTTAGCATCTGAAGAAAGCAGGAGCGTACAACGGCCAAAACGTCGTATAAAATCCCATAAGCATGGACCAAGCGATTCTCCCGGAGAGTAATACACTACGCCTCCTCGGACTTACCCTGTCCTCAGACCTCAAATGGAACCACTATATTGAATCCATAGAAAAATCTACTGCTAAGAAGGTTGGGTCACTATGTCGATCCAGGATGTTTTTTCCACCTGAATCCATCCTGCATATATACAAGTCAACCATCCGTCCGTGCATGGAGTACTGCTGCCATTTATGGTCAGGTGCCCCTGCCGTTCTCCTCAGTGTTCTTGATAGGCTCCAAAGAAGAGTCTGTAATGTGATAGGTACTGATCTGGCGGCTCGACTGCAGCCACTCCCCCACCGTCGAAATGTGGCCTCCCTTTCTCTGTTCTATAAATACTTTCATGGCTTCTGCTCGGACGAACTTAAGTCACTGGTGCCTCCTCTACAGGTGTTTACTCGTGCAACCAGACTGGCAACTGGGTCCCACCCATTCACAGTCAGGTTAGCCAAATGCAGACGACAATTCTACTCCTGCAACTTCTTCTCTCGCACTTCCCGCCTGTGGAACTCACTCCCGTATTCTTGCTTTCCTGAGGGCTACAACCTCCAGAAATTTAAATGCAAAGTCAATACTCATTTACTAACCACTGGACTCTAGCTGTCTCCCCACCCCCGTATAACCTTCTCTTTCTTTCCACCTCTGTATCTGTCATCGCACCTGTTTTCTCAGCTTTCTATTGTTCCTTTCTAACTAGTTTGTACTCCTCACTCTTTTCTAATTAATCTTTTTACATTTATGTAGCCCCCTGCACATCAGTGGCATTTCCGCCTTGCTCGGGGTGAAATGATTAAAAAAAAGTACTACCTCATTTCAGAAATAAAGACAAATAGAATGATCTATTATTAAACGTCGAACAAATGGCAACAAAGGTGAGGACAAGAATCTGAATAATTTAAATACTCTAAATACCTCATTTCAGAAATAAAGACAAATAGAAATATCTATTATTAGACGTCGTAAAAATGACAACAAAGATGAGGACATAGTCCGAATAATGTAAATACTTTAAATACTACCTCATCTTAGAAACATAGACAAACAACCAGCTGTAATAGATTTTATTATTTTCGTATTCCTACACATTCAGTAAATCATGTCTTCGTTGCTTTGCTATATTTGGGATAAAACGCTTACAATTATAATGATTCGTTAACTTATCTCTTCTTTAATACTACCTTGTACCATACATGATTATGCCTAACGATTAGACATTGTTATCTTTCCGATGGAAAGCATCTGCTGATAAAATGAATATCACTGGGAATAATAATGATTCATTATGAGATAAGAAGCATCTCGTATTTGTTAACTCTATTATAATTTCGGATATTCATTCTTTCATTCTCTTTCTTTCTTTTTTTTTTTCTGTTACACAACATTTACTTTTTTCTATCACTATCATTTCTTTCTTTTCTTTCTTTCATTCAACATCCGTCTTTTTGCTTACTATTCCTTATTCCAATTTTATTCTTTCTTTCTTTCTAACATTTGTCTTTTTCTTGCCATTAAAATATATTTCTTTCTTTCTTTCTTTCTTTCTTTTTACTTAATAATATCTCTTTTTTCCCTTACTTTCTTTCTACGTATTTTGTCTTTTTGCTTCATGTTTTACAATCTTTTTCCTTTCTTTCTTTTCATTTCTTTCTTCTTGCTATTAACATTTCTTTCTTTCTACTTGATGTTAACCCTTCTTTCTTTCTTTCTTTCTTTCTTTCTTTCTTTCTTTCTTCACATCTGTGTTTTTACTTCTTTTATTTCTTATTTCATTCTTTTTTCTTTCTTTCATTCTACTTGTTATTATCCCTTTTTTCTCTCGTTATCTAATTTTTATTCACAACTCTCTTTTTGATTCCTGTTATCCCATCTTTCTTTTTTTTCTTTCTTTCTTTCTTTTCGTTTTACCCAAATCTATCTTTGTGCCTACAATTATCACTTCTTCCTTTTTTCTATCTTTTCTCTTTCTTTCTTTCTTTCTTTCTTTCTTTCTTTCTTTCTTTTCATTTTACCCAAATCGATTTTTCTGCTTACAGTTATTACCTCTTCGTTTTTTCTATCTTTTTTCTTTCTTTCTTTCTTTTTCATTTCTCTTGCCATATTTATCTTTTTATTTGCAATTATCTCATATTTATTACCTTCTTTTTTCCTTTCTTCACATCAGTCTTTTGCTAGCAATTTTTTCTTTCTTTCTTTCTTTCTTTCTTTCTTTCTTTCTTTCTTTCTTCATTCCTTCCTAGTTTCTTTCTTATTTCTTTGCAATTATACTTTGTTTCTTTCGATATTTCCTTTCTTTTTTAATTTATTTCCTTCATTTTGTCTTTCTTTATTTCTTTCTCCACATCTATTATTTGCTCACTATTATCCGTTCGTTTTTTATTTGTTTCTCCCCATCTCTCATATTCTTTGCAATTTCCTTCTTTCTTTCTTTCTTTCTTTCTTTCTTTCTTTCTTTCTTTCTTTCTTTCTTTCTTTCTTTCTAACCTCTTACCAGCGTTTAATCTTTTCCCTGTTTTCTTTCTTCTCTGTCTTTGTTTCTTTCTTTTGTTTTCCCTTGTCTTTCTTTCTTCTTTCCTTCTTTCTTTCTTTCTTTCTTTCTTTCTGTATTTCTTTCTTTCTTTCCCCTTTTCTTTCTTTCTTTCTTTCTTTCTTTTATCTTTCCAATTTCCCTCTTTCTTTCTTTCTTTTTATATAAATTTCTCTTTATATAAATTGTTTCTTTATTGATTTTTTCTTTCTTTTTTGTTTTTCGCTTTTCTTTCGTTCTTTCTTTCTTTCTTCCTTTCATTCTTTCTTCCTTTCTTTCTTTCGTTCTTTCTTTCTTTCTTTCTAACCTCTTACAAGCATTTAATCTTTTCCCTGTTTTCTTTCTTTCTGTCTTTGTTTCTTTCTTTTGTTTTCCCTTGTCTTTCTTTCTTTCTTTCTTTCTTTCTTTCTTTCGTTTCCCCTTTTCTTTCTTTCTTTCTTTCTTTCTTTATCTTTCTATTTTCTTTCTTTCTTTCTTTATTTCTTTCTTTTTATATAAATTTCTCTTTATATAAATTGTTTCTTTATTGTTTTTTCTTTCTTTCTTTTTTGTTTTTCCCTTTTCTTTCGTTCCTTCTTTCTTTCTTTCTTTCTTTATTTCTTCCTTTCTTTCTTTCTTTCTTTCTTTTTAACCTCTTACAAGCATTTAATCTTTTCTCTGTTTTCTTTCTTTCTTTCTTTTGTTTTCCCTTTTCTTTCTTTCTTTTTTCTTTCTTTCTTTCTTTCTTTTATCTTTCCATTTTCTTTCTTTCTTTTTTCTTTCTTTTATCTTTCCATTTTCTTCCTTTCTTTCTTTCTTTTTATATAATTTTCTCTATGTATAAATTGTTTCTTTATTGTTTTTATTTTCTTTCTTTTTTTTGTTTTTCAATTTTCTTTCTTTCTTTCTTTCTTTCTTTCTTTCTTTCTTTCTTTCTTTAACCCAGCCATCAACATTATTTATTCAGTTCCTTTCCTTCGTTATTTTTCCTTTGTTTCCCTTATTTCTCTTTCTTTCTTTCTTTCTTTCTTTCTTATTTCCTTTCTATTTTTCTTTATATTCTTTCTATTATCCTTTTTTTCATTCTTCACATCTGTAATTTTGTTTGCTTTCAGCGTTGTTTCTTTTTGTGTTCCTCCATTTATTTAATTATTTACATTTTCGGTCATTCCCTTCTTTTTATTTTGAATTGCTTCTTTCATATTCTCATTCTAACTCTCTATCATTAATATTGGACTCGTTTCTCTCTCTCTCTCTCTCCATCTACATAATTCATTATGCTCTCTTTCTTTTGTAACCCTTTTTCCTTTAATTTCTGCCGTTTCCTGTTATTACTATCGTGCACTGAGTTGAGAAGCAACGGTCAGAAATGCAAATCAATCAAAATGGTTTTATCTGTCGAAACCTGAATATACTTTCAGCTGTCATGGGACTTGTAGACAAAAAGACAAAATGCACAGAAACTTGTTACACATGCATGAAAGCTAGCGAGAGAGAGAGAGAGAGAGACAGAGAGACAATGAGAGAACTGGAAAACGCGATAGAGAGAGAGAGAGATAGAGAAAGAAAGAGAGAGAGGGGAAATTTGGGAAAAAGGAGATAGAATGTGATAAAGAGAGGAAGCGAGAGAGTGGGGAGAAAGCGATATATATACAGAGAAAGCTAGACAGAGGGTGGGGAAAGCTAGAGAGAAAGAGAAAGCAAGATGGAAAGGGAAAAGCAAGAAAGAGAGAGAAGGGATAAACCCATACGAAAAGTGAGAGAGTAAAAGTAATAGAGGGAGAGGGGAAATTGGATAGAGAGAGAAAGCGAGAGAGAGAGAGAGAGAGAGAGAGAGAGAGAGAGAAAGGGAGAACGCGATACAGAGGGATAAATCAGAAGAAAGTGGAGTAGAAAGCAATAGGGAGAAAGTGAGAGATAAAGAAAGCGAGAGAGAAAGAGTAGAAAGCGATAAAGAGAGAAATAAAAAGATAGAGAGAGATAAATTTAAATAAAGAGTAAGTTAGAAAGCAATAGAGAGAGAATGTGTCAGCAAGCGATAGAGAAAGAAAGCGAGAGAGAAACTAAAAAGTGATAGACAATGAAAGAAAGAGAGGGGAGGTTTGATAAAGCTAGAGAGAGAAAGAGAAAAAGAGTGGGAAGGAGAAGAAAGCAATAGAGTGAGAGAAAGTAACAGTGAAAGAGGGAGAGAGGGAGAAAGCGGGATAAAGAGATGAAGAGAAAGTGATTGATAGAGTGTGTTGAAGAGAGAGAGGCAAAGATAAAAAGAATAGAGGGGCAGGTGTATGCCGGGAAAATATATTTCAGCAAAATCATTTCTTACACAAATACCCCCAAATCCCACTCTTGTCCGAACACAGCAGAGAATAAGTGATGAACAATCCCCGAAAGATGCCGCTGGTGTTCATATAGAAACCTGCATTTTGTAAGCTTGCATATTTCCCCCCCCTTTTTTTTTTCTTAATCATCTCATTTCGTGTTTGTAGCTTTGATCATATCACGAAATGGACTTCGCTATTCCAGAATGCAACAGATAAATCGAAAGAGAATGAAATGACTGCAGTATATATATATATATATATATATATATATATATATATATAAACAACGTGGAAAAACTAAAAATATTGTGATAGCTTTGATAGTCATTGTCGAAGTGCATGATGGACGGTCCTGAACCACAGAGAAAAAATAAAAAAATACTGACTGGAAATTTGAAAAAAAAAAAAAAAAAAATGGACGAAATCCTGATTATGGCATTATCAAAATAAGATAGTAACAGAATGCTCGAATTTTGTGGGGTCTTTCTCTCAATTAGTCACAGTAGTAAGCTACAGTTTATTACAGGAGTACCAACACAATAGACTTCTTCTTCTTCTATGAGCCTTGTTCTTTCAGGCCGTAGGCGATCATGTCTTTCCACGTCTCCCTCTCCCTGGTGGCTCTTAGCACGCCTTCTCCTGTTACACCATGCAATCCTCGTTCCATCATGCACTAGCACAAGCCCATAAATCAAGAATATAAATATATAGAAACTAGCATGGCCACAAAATGAGGGATCAGTTTATATATTGATTATAATATAGAATTGATCCCCCACATTATACCCACATTATAATTTCTTCTAAACAGTTGGCATATATATCTTCTTCTATGTGCCCTGTTCTTTCAGGCCGTAGGCGATCATGTCTTTCCACGTCTCCCTATCCTTGGTGGCTCTTAGCACACCTCATGTTACACCACGCAACACTCGATCCATCCTCTACCTGATTAGGTTCTTCAAATATGTTATCCGCTGCTTCCCTGGTTTCTTTTTCCCTCTATTTGACCCGTTAGTATCAGGTTCCCCAAGCACTCATTCCTCATCGCATGTCCCAGGAACTTCAGCTGTCTCTTCCTGCTACTCAGTATTAATTTCCTCTTCGATTCCATCATTTTCAAAGCCTCCTCATTGCTCATATCCTCGATCTATGTTATTCGTAGCATCCTTCTGTAGAACGACATTTCAGTTTCTTCAAGTTTTTTCTTCATCTTTACGGATATTATCCATCATTTACTGCTATATTGAAGAACTAACATCACATAGCAATCCAGTACTCTCTTCTTTGTTTCTAGCGATATTGTCCTGTTTCTTAATAATTTACTCAACAGGTTCATAAATTTTAATACCTCCAAAACGACGTTGCTATCAATTCGCCATCATAGACAAGCGCTCCTACCTCCCATTAGCATTGAACATGCCTGCCTCCCTGAGAGTAAAACAGTACGCCTCCTTGGCCTCACACTCTCAGCGAACCTCAAGTGGAATGACTTTTTCGAATCCATTGCTAAATCTGCTGCTATGAAAGTCGGTTCTCTCTGCAGGGCCCGGAAGTTTCTTCCGCCTGAGTCCACCCTACCATTTATAAATCTACCTTCCTCTCGTGTATTAAATACTGTTGCCACGTCTGGTCAGGTGCTCCTGCTGTTCTCCTGGGTATCCTTGACAAAATACAACGGAGAATCTGTAATGTGATCGATGCCGACTTGGCAGCCCGGCTGCAGTCACCCTCTCACCGGTGTGATGTGGCTTCACTGTGCCTTTTCTATAAATACTTTCACGGCTTCTGCTCCGAAGAACTCAGTTCACTGGTGACGCCTAGGTATGAATTTGCAAGAGATACTAGATTAGCAACTAGGTCCCACCCTTTTACAGTGAAACAGATAAAATGTAACCGCAGTTTCTATTATACAGCTTCTTTCTCGCATTTACCGCCTGTGGAATTCCCTTCCATATACTTGCTTCCCTGACATCTACAATCTCCAGGAATTTAAATGTAAGGTCAACAGACATCTATCACACTAACTCGCTTCCATTCCCTCAAACACTCTACCCATCTACCCAATCCCCATCCTCGATATCCTCATCCGTCTACCACCCTCCTTCCGACATTTTCTATAAGGAACCACGCTTTCTCATCACTTTTTTTCTATGTAACCCTCTGCGCAATAGTGGCAGTGGAAGGCTTTGCTTGGGGTGAAATGATAAAAAAAGACTAATTGATAAAAAAAAATCAAAATTCTGACAACACCAAAAAAAAAAAATGAGCAAAATAGGAAAGGTATCTCAATCTAGTTCGAATTCCCTATGTTATATACAATTTTTTCTGGAATCGCCCGGTTCACACTCCACCCACGTCTGTTGAACAGGTGAAGAGGCTCATCCCTTGTTCCCTGTTTAGGATGTGGTTTCTGGTTTTCTCTTTTCCAATCTTCTTACTCTTACGTAGCCCCGTGCGCATCAGTGGCTTTACCGCCTTGCTTGGGGTGATATGATTAAAAAAAATATGCCGCTTCGTCGAAAATAAACTTAAATAACTGCTTTTTCGTCGATGAAATTAAACTGCAACCAATTCGGCGAGAATACAATTGAATGCCTTCAGCATGAATAAGCTTGTACCGAATGTTGATTATTTTTCATCTGAGGGAACATAAATTGAACCAAAATGTTCACTGTTATAAAATCGACGATCGTTTTCACTTCAAAATGACAAACTGCAACACTTCATATATAAATAAAAATATTCAGTATTTTTATTCGCTTTCCCGTTGATATGCGTGAAGTGGTGTGGTTCGGGTAGGATTAGTACTCGCGCATACGATCAGTCATTCCGCTGGCTCTACCTCATGTTTTCTTAACTCGACTGCTGTCTTCCAAACTGCTGAACTTATCTCACTCTCTCTTACTCTCTTTCTCTCTCCCCCTCTCTATTTCTCTCTGACAACTGACCTCACTTTAATAGTTGTCCCGCAAGATACGTGTTATTGTGTTGCACTCTTTCACACCGCGAGTTATGACTTATTCTTGATACTGGTCATCAAAACAAAATTCTAGGTGGACATCAGTGTTTTACACCCGATGACACCACCTGCGTCGCCCAGTACAAAACACACTTCCCGGCAAATTTTCATGCCGACCTAATGATATATACATCATTCCTTCTATCGCATCTTTTAAATTTTAAAATGTTTAGCCATGAACATTTTAATTGCTTTTTTTTCACGAGCGTAACTCCTCCACAATAACCACGCCACTGTAGAACCATTTAGATAATATAATTTTTAAAAATCAACAATAACACATGCAAAATTAACAAAACAAAAATATCAGTATCAAAGATGACATCTTTTTCTCTCCACATTGTCCGCATTTTTTTACATTGTTAAATTTTTTAAGAAAACATTAAAATAGTCTCCTATGTTAGGCATCACTATGAATCAGGCCAGAACACGATTTGCATAAAAAATGTTATTTTTCTTCTCTTTTCTTTTTAACTTCCAGAGTAGGTCGCCCGTCTATACATACTGATACACCCGACATGGAACAATGCTTAGCGCCAGAACTATTACGGCCGGGGAGTAACTTTGAACTTCACTAGATTCTCCATGATTTCGCCCATACACCACATTTAAGCTGCACCTAGTAAATCACCATTCCGAGACATGTAATAATATATCTTACAATCATAAGAGTATTTACCTTCCTCATACCTTTGTCAGCTTCCAAAGTTTCCTGAACGTCTTAGACTCCTCATTTTACAATTGACTTATAGCATTCTCTTGTCACTGCGATAATTTTTTGCCTTTTTCAGTTGGATATTAACTTGTTTTGTTTATTTTTACTTTATCATTTCCTTTTGTTCCTTTAATCTTTTTGCATTTATCTATTCGTTTATTCAAGCGCCAATCACAAACTACATACTGGCCCCTAAGAGACTGATTTGCTTCAGTTATTCTTTGCCTTTTTTAATTTTTTATATTTTTTAATAAGTTTGTTATCAACTTTGTGGCATCAACTAATTCTTTTATGAGACCATGAAGAAAAATTTTAGACCAATAAACAGTAACGCACAATACACTGAAAGAGAAAAATGAAGATAACTTAATCTTTGCTTTATTTTATGTTTTTTCATCTTTGTCACCATTATTATTTTTTCTGTTCTTTTTCTGTTTTTCTCTCTTTTTCTTTCTTTTTAAAACTCAACGTTAGAGAAAGTTTTGTAAAGGCTGAAAAGTTCTTTTTTTCTCTTCTTTTCGAAGAGCACACACAACAAGAAGTTTTCTATAATATTAAAAGTTACTTTTTTCTTTTCTTTTCAAAGAATATATACATCAATAAAGTTTTATACTTTTCACAAGTTTGTTTTGTCTGTCCTTTCCTTCTCCCTTGGAATTTAACCGTATGTCGTATGTGGTAACCGCATCTTAAATTAAAAATTAACATCGGGCTAGTAAGTTCGTATAACCATGTGAAACGGAGCTCGAGTTTTAATCATTTCCGCAATTTCAATCATACTATGATTGAATACGGAAATAATATCACTTTTTGCAGTGCATATCATTTAAGTCTATCTGAGGAGTAACAAAAGTAACTAAACGATAGAGAAAAAAATCAAAGAAAACTACCGAAGATCTGACTGTATCTGATGATATAGTTTGGAGGATTAGTTCGCCACCTCTATAGTTCTAAGCTTCAAACGAACTTAATATAAAAATGCACCTGTCTTACTTTGAATACGACATCTAAAAGTGTTTTCCAGACGGACAGCAAATCTTATCAAAATTGGCATAAGGAAGTTAATTTATTCTTCTTTTTCGAGCAGTTTTCTTCTCCGTAAAACGTCTTAGCACACAACAGATCTTTCCACACATGTCTAACTTTCTTATTTTTTTGCGGTCCTTATAAAACCCCAAATTATTCACACAGAACTTAATTATCGCTCTTTTCTTATATCTAACAAAGCGGCGATAGGAGGTAATTTCTAATGAAGGCTTTCACCTGAATAAAATTGAATAGGGCCAAAACCGAACTTACCGATTCGAAGAGTCTGAATGATGTTTTCACATTTTATAATGACTTATCTCTACCGTTGACTCTAATTTCTTTGTATCTTCATTTTTTTCTCAAACCATGATTCGCTTTTCAACATTAATTATAATTATTCTGAAAGATCTATCCCATGACGTACTTTTTTTATGATTTTACTTCAAGCAAGGCAGTTTTAGTGCCCCTTTGCGCATGGGGTTACATAGGGAAAAAGGGATGAGAAAGAAGGGAAGGTTATAGGGGTGTCAGAAAGAGGGTAATAGACGCATGAGTATACAGGTGTAATGGGGTTGGAGTAGATGGTGAAAAGACCTTGAGAGAAAGGATGAGAGTTACTGAGACAGGAGATGACTATTGACCTAACATTTAAATTCTCGGAAATCGTAACTGTCGGGGAAGCAAGTATACGGAAGGGAATACCACAGGGGGGAAGTGAGAGGAAAGAAGCCGTTAGTGTAGAAAATGCGGTTACATTTTATCGCTTTAACTGTAAAAGGGTGGGACCTAGTTGCTAGTCTAGCAGCTCGAGTAAATTCATACATAGGGGCACCAGTGAACTAAGTTCAATGGACCAGAATCCCGTGAAATTGTATGTAGAAGAGACACAATTAAGCCACTTCAAGCAGGTATGAGAGCTAGTGCAGCCGAGCTGACAAGTCGGTATCGATCACATTACAGATTCCCCGTATGCATTTCTTAACACTCTTAAATGCGACAGAAAGAACCGCGTCCCCAAACTACACAATCAGACTCTGCACACAGGTGCAAAAAAGCATGCTGTTAAATTATACATAGTTTTTATCTGAACTAGAAACTTTTGTAATAACAAAAACAAGAATAGGGCACACATAAACAAACGGAAAATATCAGCTATCTTGACTTGATGTCTTTCTCGCGACCGTCTAGTGTTTTTCTTTTTGTGTCGTGGTAACAGAGGATCGATTAATCTGTTAAAAAAACAAAAGTAACAGCAAATCGCTTCAATAAATGTTGTATAAAGACTATAAAGACGACGAAAATAAACTTGGGACTAAAATGACGGGAAAACAAAACTTCATCTCAAATTTCTCGACGTTATAACCTGAAACCAATTCAACGATATCCAATGCACCACAACGCACATCTCCGTTGTGGCGCAGTGGATATCGACTCGGAGAGCCGAGTTCGAATTCCAGTTGAATTCCTTGCATTCACTAACGCGCAAATACCCTTAGGAAAGGTAATAATCCGTCTCTTAACCTTCAGTTATGGGTTAAATAATAGAATAGATTGGGTTCTAAAGCCTTGGCTGGCAACCAGTCTACTGCGCCATACGTACATCCAATATTTTTCACCTGGTGATTGGTACTGTGCGTTGTGGTGCAGTGGATATCGGTTTGGAACCAAGAAATCGGGAAGCCGAGTTCGAATTACAGTTGAATTCCTTGCATTCACTAACGCGAAAATACCCTTGGGAAAGGTATTAATCCGTCTATTCCTTCCAGTTATGGATTAAATAACAGGACAGATTGGGTTCTATAGCCTTGGTCGGCAACCAGTCTACCGCATAAAGCAATGGCAACCTACTGCGGGATAATCTTCTGCCCAGTCAGTCATGTCTCTTTCGAAATATAATCGCCCAAGCGTGTATCACGTATGGCACTTAACTGACTGATACTATATGTACAAATCCAAAAGACAGTTGGTCTAACCTCAACTTTAAATTCATTACAACTACATCAAGAACAATAAATGACTTACTCATCTCAAAACAAAACAACAAGCCAAAATACTATGGTCAGAAAGAGTACATTGAAGATATCTCAAGAATTTTAATATGAAAGATTATATTAACACAAAATATTTACCAAAACCAACAGAAAAACGCTTTAGTTCCTAACCGTAACCAGATTGACCTCAAAGCTATTCTAATTAAAGAGAACATAAATCAGTATGACGAAAATGTCTATAGATCGTTTTAACCGATAGTACATCCACAGTAAATTTACATCCATGTTCTTGCAACATTTAATTATTGGTAAAGATGTTCTGTTATCACAAAGTGGGATAATGAAATAACAGAAATGATAAAAGAAAAAAATGACTACAGTGCATATAACAGGCTAAAGTTTGTTTTCACACGTCGTGCACCGATAGCTTAAAAGTAGAAGTTCTGACTCAATCCAAATCTGTCTGGCTGAATACTGGCAGTTGTCTAACAATACATATAAGCACTGGTACAGCGAAACATGAATATATGCGGATGACTATATGTCTTCAATATTATAATAAAGACCGTTGTGTATTTATATATGTTTTCCTTCTCTCACATTCATCTCAGTTCAGTTTATTAGAGAGACAATAGCGAGTCAATGTCAGCTGGATTCATTCTCTTTACTTTTAGTAATAAAATTACTTGCCACGTGTTTGCTCCTTAATGGTACCTCATTATTTGAATTCCTTCGCAATAACACGCACACACACAAATATTTATATATATATATATATATATATATATATATATATATATATATATATCATCAAGCTTAATTCGTTACCTCTTTCTCACCAGGCCCGTGATACAGTTGGTATGACATCAGCTTAATAACCTAATTGTAGGGGTTCGATTCCTGGTAGTGGATGCGCATTACTGAAGAGTCCCACATATAGGACGAAACGGCCGTCCAGTGCTTTCTATTGAGGTCGGATATAAAGATCGATGATTGACTTAATAATATATATATATATATATATATATATATATATATATATATATATATACATATATATATGTTCTCAATTTTCACTGCAGGAGGACACTGGTTCTCATATATATTATTTATTTTAACATTGTTTTTTAATCGATACTCGTATTTGAGTAAATATTCTGTTTTCAATGAAACAGTATATTTATATATTTATTTCTTCAGGCCTGATTATTTCCGAATTATTTTTGTTACAAAATTATGTCAGCTGACAAGATTCGAACCTGTGACCTCTATCAGCCAAAAATAATGTACAAAGAAATAAATTAAATATGTCGACTGTTAATACCATTTTGTTAATCTTCGGGGTTTTCCTTAACAGTATATATATATATATATATATATATATATATATATATATATATTAAATTAAACAACATTTATACAAAATCTCTTAGAAAAACATAGCCATTTAGGTAATAACAGACAGATTTTAGTCCACAATACAATAATACTCACTCATACACACAGTAAAATGAACCTTCAGATATTGTAGGCCATCTACATTAAATCTAAACAACACACACTTTATAAAATAACGTTTAAATCTGGTCATAACACATTACATTGCATTGAAATATATGGTTCTGTTATCGGATGGAGCTTTCACGCGATGTGACGTCATTGAACCGCATTACAAATTTACGAACTACGTTTGCTATTTTTTATAATTTAAAAGTTTTCTTGGTCGAATGACAACGCAGATAATACTAAATACCGAGTGTATTTCTCTCGGGGAGACTCGCTTGATCCATGCTTATGGGAGGCAGGAGAGTTTGCCTGTGATGATTGACAGATAGCAGCTTGGTCTTAGACTCATTGAAATTTGCAAGACACTTCTTAGCCCAATTCACCTCACGTAGTAACAAATAAAATAAGATGCACGACTCATTTGACCCCTAGGAAATGTTTCGTGTGAACTAGAAAATGGCCTAGTAAAAGCGAATTTATTTACAGTAATAATATCTTTTTTTATTTAATTTTACTTAATTTTCCCCAAAACGAACATAAAATTT
Organism: Ascarosepion bandense; assembly: GCA_037127315.1. Lineage (NCBI taxonomy): Eukaryota > Metazoa > Mollusca > Cephalopoda > Sepiida > Sepiidae > Ascarosepion > Ascarosepion bandense. The sequence continues at coordinate 177,470 of JBBBDQ010001012.1, forward strand.
TTAATAAACTCATTTAAAATGTATCCTCTCTTAAATACGATAATTTATCACGTAATTTCTTCTTCAATATATATATATATATATATATATATATATATATATATGAATTCTTCCTGATAACAGATATTCCTTGAATGCATAAAAATCAATAATATTTTAACCTTTTAAAACCAGATAACGTGATAAAATCCGTGTTCAAGAAGGAATATATTTATTTTAACCTCATTAAGAAATTGTGACATCTTTAATAAATTATATATATATATATATATATATATAGTTATATTTTCTGAAAGAAAGCTCATAAACTGCTACAATGATCAAACTTTTGCTCAGGACAAAGATTTCATGCCATTCTTTCTCTCTTCTCCTCTTCTTCTCTCTCCTTTCTCTCTCTGCCTCTCTCTCTCTCTCTCTCTCTCTCTCTGTTTATGTATATATTTTGTGCTGATTTTTCATGAAAAGTAGTGTTTTATTTAGAAAATCTACTAAGAAACATGTTACTGAAAATATTTTCTATCGCTAACCAATAATATTTATCATCTTTTTGGCAGCATTTGAATTCAATTCGAAAAAACAACATACCTTTTGTGGCCATGAGTGGACACATGTTTTTCTTTTTTTCATCTTCATATGAATGAAAGTGTTGCACAACTAAGTCTTGTGCCATCAATCGGAACAAATGATAATTGGAAGTGGAATGTCTGAGGAATACGGCGAGTGGGTAGCATTTTCTATTTTAGCGTTTTCCACTAGGTTTTCAGCCATTTTGCAACATATGGCCGAGCGTTTTCATATTACAAAATTACTTTGTCGTATCACTGCTCGTATAGCGGTCGTTTTTTTCTTCAATGCTCGCCTCAAACTGATCAGTTGCAGTCAACAGCAATCTTCCGTTATGATTTCAGTCCTTTTGAGTAGCGCATCATAAACTATACTAAGCTGATCGAACCAAATGCAGAGCAGAAACTTCGAAACATGGATATTCGGTTTTCCCCCCGATGTTGGTGCAAGGCGTGGCTTACCCTACGATCTTAGAGTTATCGTAGTGTCTCCACTTGTCATCGCCGGTCATGATACGATGCAAAAACCTAACCTTTTCTAGCTTTGAAGCAACTGTACAGACGTAACAAGATGCCGTTCACCGTCTTATATATATATATATATATATATATATATATATATATATGAGTTTGTAACCCTGGGTTTCACGCTTTTGGATCGTCAGACAAACTGATTATTTTCTTTTTAAAAATTGGTTATATTCATGTATTTTTGTGGAAGTGGGGGAAATCGGTCGTCGTATATATATATATATATATATGTATGTACACCTATCAACGCGCGCAAGGACACGCGCGTGCGCGTTCGGTCACTGACACATACATACTCATTCGGTTGATGTGTGCAACGGGACACATATACATATATATATCAAACTCCGCACGATTCGCATGTGTATGTTTATGCAAGCCTCAGTGACCGAACGCGCGTGCGTGCGTGTGTGTGTGTGTGTGTGCGCGTGTGTCCTTGCGCGCGTTGATGGATGTACAAATGTATATATATATATGTCTGCGTCTGCCGTGACGACAGATTTTTCCCCCTCTTCCACAAAATTACACAAATATAACCAAGTTTTTTAAAAAATTAATCAGTTTGTCTGACGATAGCAAAAGCGTGAAACCAAGGGTTACAAACTCACACCTATGTATATGAATGTCTGCTCTATCACTGATATTGAGCGCTTTTAAATAAGTACCACGCATATATAATATATATAACAAATTGCATATATATATATATTGATAATTATATACATACACTTTCCACATATATATGTATATATTGTCATCCGAAGACAGACCTGTTTCGCTGCATCACAGCTCATCAGTACGGTTAGACACCGTTTGCTACATAACCCAGGCTTGAAACCCGACCGAATTGGTGTCTGTCGGCGACTCTATCCCTGGGCCACGGCGCGTTCGGTGGAAGAAGGCAATCTTTTTTAGCGCATATCATATTACGCGCCCAATAGCTAGAGTGCTCCAATTCTTTTTACTGAATGAACGATGCGTACACGCTAGAGTGGCTACTGTTTTTCAAAGTTTACCCTTTTTCTAGAGTGCTCAATCAGGGTGTGAGATAGATAGATAGATAGATAGATAGATAGATAGATAGATAGATAGATAGATAGATAGATAGATAGATAGATTAGTTACCTTTTGGTTATAATTAATTTGACTAGTAGTCAGCTGAATTAAAGTGTTCAATGCGTTTATATTGTAGAACATTTTAATATTTTTAATTTGGAAATGAGTTATTTGCGCAACCTAGTTTTCAACATTTCGGTATCTTCAGATCATATCTATTTTTCAAACGTACAAAGGGACATTTTACGAACGCTCAAAGGGAATTGTTAAACAACACAAAACTTTCAAAATAAGGGAGAAAAAATATATATATAGTCATTCACTTGCAAGCCTGATTCGCTGTGTCATAGCTCACCAGTGTGGCAAGACATCCGCCTGGGTTGAAAGAGGAATGATTTGGTATTAGTCGAAGAGTCTACCCCTAAATAAATAAGTGAGTATATATATATATATATATATATATATATATATATATATATATATATATATGTAATAAAACAAAGAATTCGATATTAAATCCGTTGGATAGCCGTTTCTCCGAGGAAATCCTCGCTTTTTCAGCAACGGTGAAACCAAAATTTTATTCTATTTTATTTATAAAATTTTCGTTTTGCCGTTGCTGAAGAAGCGAGGATTTCCTCTTCGAAATGGCTATTCAACGGATTTAATATCGAATTTTTTGTTTTATTTTTATATTTGGCTCTGTAAATAGAATGTAATATTTGCATCGAGCACTCCACCTTGAACAATTTCAATATTAATGAAATTAATATTAATAGGATTGGGTTTGGGATTCACCTATCTGATCATCCTTTTGGATTATATATATATATATATATATATATATCGATTTCTTCTATTTGGCCTGTACTCTAAGGATGTAGACGATCATAGATCCTGAGCTTTCTGTTCCTTGTAACTCTTAGTGTAATTTTGTCATTGTGATATATGTTTCTTTAGCTTTCTATATGCCCTATGATTGTCAAATTTTCAAATCCCTCCTTTCTCAATATAAGTACCAGTAACTCTTTACGATTCTGTACTTTTTGTTTCCGTTTTTCTGATATATCTTTAGAATTCTCATCATACTTCTGGAGAACCAAATTTCTAGTGTTCAGTTTTCTCTACGTCCATGTAATGGAAAACAGGTAAAAACAGGTAAAAAATAGAAAGAGAAAATGAGAGTGAGTGCAGGAATGAATGTAAAACAATGTGTGGGAGAGGGAGAAAAAGAGAAAAAGAGAGACTCTGAAACAAAGTCTGGAATGAGGTGATATGAATAGGAATCTTTTCCGGTTTTATGTATGTTGCTCTTCAAAGACAAAGCAGATTTTGTAGAAGTTAAATAGGATATCGTGGGCGACAAAAATATAAGCACGATGAGGAAACAATACGTAAAAATATTCACTCACGTCATCACGAGTTTTATTTTTTGTTGTTGAATCTAATGTTGAATGAACGTCGAAAGTGATTCTACGCTTTGCGTGGCACAAAAATAAAAATAAATTGTTTAAAAAGAAATACACGAGGAAAGAGAGTAAAACAATTTTTTTTATTAAATTCCGACGCATGGAAGTTGAAACTAATGAAAACTAAATGCTAAGGGAAAAAATACTTGCTTGATTTAAAATCTACAAAAATAAAACAGAAATGTTCATTAAAAAAATGTTTAAAAATTGATATCGTGCTGGGAAAAGTTAAAATATTCATTGAAAGAATCGTTACATAGAATTACAGCTGATCGCTAATTGAGTCAAGAAATGGATTTTATAACGTTAGCCATTCAACATTTACAAAAAAAAATATATCTTATCTTAAACGTTGTCAGTAAAAAAAATACCATACTTGATAAAAACTTCGAAGATCATGAATCTTTTGTTCCGTGATTTACTAGCTAGAAGACTTTCCCTTAATAGGTTGCCATTTTTCTCATATAGACTGGTAGCCAGTCTAGGGTATAGAACCAAGTCTGTCCTACTATTCACTTTTATTCAGATCAGTCAGTTATGTGACATATATGATACGCGCCTTTTGATCCATGACTAAATAGATAAATTTTCCCGGACTAGGTTGTCATTTTTTCTGCGATAGACTGATAGCCAACCAGGGCTATAGAACACAATACGTCCTGCTATTCAATCATTTTATCCAGATCAAATCATTTAAGTATCATATATGATATAATCTTGGGAGATCATGTCTCTTTCGATCCCTGATTCACTAGGTAGTAGATTTCCAAGGCTTAGGGTGGTAATTCTTTGTGAGGTAGACTAGTTGTCAACCATGGCGAAATAACCGAATGTGTCCCGCTATTAAGCACATATCTGGAGGTAGAAAAGATAATTCCTTTTCTAAGGTTATTTGTACGTAAATAAATGCAGAGAATTTAGCTGGAATTTGAATTTGGCCCCTTTTTTTTTAATTCCGAGCCGACTGAAGTCAGATTTAAAATAAATTACGTGAAATGGTGCACGTTCACAAACTAAAATCTCTACACCCTGTTTTTTTCAGGACGTTGGCGATCATTACTCTCTACATATTTTTATTACTATCCGTGAAACACAATGTAAATTTTTAATGGTAGATTAAATATGGTAGAAGGCCAGAGAATGGGGTACCCAGGGAGGATCGAATTCAGTCGTAGTTGTTCCAGTGATACAAGCTTGCTAATCATTACACCATGTGGTGAAACGCTATGACTTCTTTAAAATTGAGGTGGGTTTCCTATCTTGACATTCTTCGCAGTCTGCAATTCAAATATATATTGTTTCAATCAAGCCGTAGTTGATCATGGTTCGCCACATTATTTTCTGTATTATCTAGAAATCATCATACGTTTTTCGGAAAGACATAAAAGTGATTTTCAGATAATTTCTTTATACTTCCAAATTCAAATTAGTCTTTAGTTTTCGGAACACTGGCGGTTATGGCTCTCCACATATTCCTTTTCTTTCTTATCGGTCAATTGCCATTATTTCATAGGAAAAACAATGACATGGTTTTCCCCTGCATACTCGATAGTTTGGAAATCAAACTTGCTGTACTTCCCTCGGACGTGCGTTGTGGTGCAGTGGATATCGACTCAGAACGACAAATATGGTAGACGAGTTCGAATTCCAGTTGAATTCTTCGCATTCACTTACGCACAAGTACCCTTGGGAAAGTTATTAATCCGTCTTTTCCCACCAGTTATGTGTTAAATAATAAGACAGATTCTTGGCCGGCAACCAGTCTAGAGCAGAATGCAATGATAACATACAGCGGTATAATCTTCTGCCCAGTCAGTCATGTCACTTTCGAGACATGATTGCCCAAAACGTGTATCACGAATGGCACTTAAGTGAATGACTTTCTTCCCTCAATCCGTAGGCGGTCATGATTCTCTACATATTCATCTCTATATTTTCTCTGAATAAAATCTTCAAATTAAAACAACACTTTCTACTTTTGAAATAAAGGCGGATATGTCTCTCCACAGATTCTTTTTGTTTGTTATATGTAAATTTTTATGTATTTTGATGAAAGATATTAAATGGATTTCCAGTTTTGTCCATTGTTTTGAGTTCAAAATCGTCTTTTGTCTTTCGAAACATAGATGGTTGAGGCTCTCCATAGATTCTCTTTCTTGATTATCTGTAAGTTATCATGTTTCTTTGGAACGATACTGCAGTATCCATGGTTTTAAATTCAGACTCGTCTTTCTTCTTTTAGGCCGCAGATAATTATATAACCATTTCACCCCAAGACAGTCAAAAAGGCCACTGATGCGCGGGAATTACTTTGAGACAATGAGAGGTTACAGGTGATGTTGAAGAAAAGATCAGAGATGAATGGGTATCAAGTAGATAAAAGATGGCAATTAACTCTGCATTTAAAGTTTAAGGGATTGTAGCTATCAGGAAAGCAAGCAAATGGAAATGAGTTCCACAAACAGGAAGTACCAGAAAAGAAACTGTTAGAGTAGAAGTGGCTGTTATATTTACTGCTTTTAACGGTAAAAAGATGGGACCTTGATGCTACTCAAGTATCACGAGTAAATACATGTGGCCGGGGTCCCAGGTAAATAATCTTATCAGATCAGTTACTATATAAATATTTATAGAAAAGACAGAGGGAAGCCACATCACGTCAGTGAGAAAGTGACTGAAAGCGAGCTGCCAAGTCAGGACCAATTTTATTGCAGATCCTCATTTGAATTTTATCGATAACTTCAAAATAAATAGCAGGAGCACCTGACCAGATATTGCAACAATATTCAATGCACGGACAGATGATAAATTCATAAATGTGTAAAACATATTCTGATGAGAAAAAACATCTTAGCCGACACAGTGAACCAACCTTCCTAACAGTAGATGCAGCTAATGATTCAATTTTGTCGTTCCACATTCAATTTGAGAGACTGTAGCCAAGGAGTCGCAGTGCGTTGCTTTCTTATTAAAAATAATTTTAACACTCAATTTCCATATTAAATAATGTCAGATTGATGGTAAGAGAAAAATCTTTTCTCATATAGCGAGATGATTCTCATATTTCATGTGCATAAAAATCTTGTGTTTTCAATTAGACCTTTCCTTAAGGTTTCTTTAAATTATAGATTAATAAATTTTTACAGCACTTGAGATAGATTAGTTACATGTAAGGCGTTCTGTCAAGGAGATGGTGGTGTATCCGATATATGTAATTGATTTATTAAAAGAAACAGTCTATATATATATATATATATATATATATATATATATAAAGAGAGAGAGAGAGAGACAGAGCGAAAGAGATACAGAAACAAAGGGATTTACTAAATAATATTAATAGATATATATTTTAAATAATAATGAATATATGGAGTGGCATGTCCATCTGTTCTTGATATCTCGAAAGCATTTAACAGGGTTTTGCATACTAGTCTTATGTGCAAGCTTCAGATCTACGGTATTTCTGGGCGATTTTTTGATTTAATCCAATCGTTCTTTGAGAAAAGTGTCATCCATTCTAATGTTAGGCAGGAATGTTTCTCTTTGAATGTTAAAGCAGAACAGCTTTGTTTAGGAGGTATTAAAATTTACTACCCATTTCCTATTCCTTTCAATCTCAGATTAGAGTTCCTTTTAAAGTGCAGCAGCCAGGTTTACTTTGTAAGTCTTGGCGGACTTATTGCAGTGGCAGGTGTAAATGGTGGTGTCATCTGCATAAATGCCAACTTGGGAATTGATTATATCAGAAAGATCATTGATATATATCTGAAAAGACGTAGGACCTAGAATAGATCCTTGAGGGACGCTCGCGTTTGGATAAAACGATCTGCAAGCTTGGGCATTCAAAACAACCTTCATCTCATGTTTTACATGTAAAACATGACATGAAGTGCCGTAAAAATATTAATCAATAATTTAAGAGAATCCTTAAAGAAAGGTCTGACAGAAAGCAAAAGATTTCTATCTACACGAAATATCAGAAACATCTCGCTATACGAAAAAGATTTCTCTCCCACAATCAACCTTTCATTATTTAATATGAAAATTGAGTGTTAAAAGTTTTTTTTTTAATAGATTTATTGTTCACGTGCTCTGCAATGAAGGCTTGGAATAAACACACGTTTTTAAAAAAAAACAGCAAAAAATAAATTACTACATAACATTCAAAACATGAAAGAAACACAAACGACTCCAGATATACAAACACCCTTGAATATTTCTATAAAAGTGGCAGGAAGTGCTTGGGAAAATAGAAATTATTGATAACTTATATATTTTAACCCCAACACAGTGGAAAAAATAGGGAGGGATTTCTTAGCTACAAAATTCTATTAACTTCTTAGTCTGTGTTTTCTAACTAGTTTCTAGTGAAATTAATACAGATTAGTAGGTTTCAAGATATAGAGGAATAGAAGTCTATAATTTCAAAACTTAAGAAGTGTAGTTTCTAGCCTTATTAGCGATATTGGTATACTTATGGATAGTCTCAGATAAATATTTCCAGTGGTTAAGACGGAAGGTAGATATCTTTGAGAATATTTTTCGAGATTAAACCTAATTTACTTTTGGTTGGACTTATTAACCTATATTTTACTCTATTCTTAAAGTTAGGTTTATGATCTTTAAAAAAACGTTAAGCGTTTGTAGTACTGATATTCCCTATTTTATCGATAATATTTAGCTTGCTAACAAATTTATCACGGTCGGTTTCGGCAATTATATTGCCCGCTTTGTCTTGGCTACAAATGCAAGTAATCTTATTAGTCAGAAGTTTAAAGTAGTGAGAGGGGTTATACATTTGTCAGTGTTTTTAGATTTATCAGTTTTAACCGGTCCTCGGCATGACGGTAAACTGTAAACTCAGCAAGGCTTCTGATTTGGAAGTTGAGAGGAGCATGGAATCACCTCTTAATTCCTGTTGTTCCCATGGCTACCCTGTCCAAGAGTGGTAGTATCTGTTATGCTCCCAGCTATGGGCAAATAGTTAGTCCACAAACTGGGGTCAAAACACTATGACAGTGTAGAAATAGACTTTTATAGAAATATATACATAAAATAGACTTTTATAGAAAAATATACATTTTTGAAGGAAAAAATATTCTCAGCAAAACATTTTTGAATACAAAACTGCAAGACATTTTCAGTTTTCTAAAATAAAAATGAATAAAAACAAAAAAATGTTCATTATAATCTGTCTAAATCAACTTTCTTACTGTAACTGAACATTAAAAATAAAAACATAAAATTCCACCCTTTTGGCATTAAATAACGCACAGAGGTTGACATGCCGTTAAGCAAAACTTAAACTTAAACTCAGTTTTAATTCAAATGTCTTAATGCATTTAGTGTTTTTCTCTAACATCATTTGGAAGGAGTTAGAATGTCTTTTTCTAATTTCATCTTGAACACAATACTAAACAAACCTTTCTCAAATGGATCCCGGAATTTGCAAGACGGTGGTGTTTTTGGAGATATCAGATTGTAGGTATCCACGTTGTGGTTTCAGGTGTCGGGTGTTAATATGTAGAAAGGCTTTTTCAACATAAATCTATTCACAAAGCCGATAATTTTACACTGGGGGGAAATGTTCGGTGATTATAGATTGGGGTAAGAAATATTTTTTCAGGGAGTAATCCTCTCAGAATTTATTCATGATGGGTCAGTGAGAAAAATCTTGAATTCATGAAGGGTTAAATTCGAGAGAGCTCAGCCACGATTACAGGAGAAAATAACAGCAGTAAATAATCCAGGAGGAGATTGGTAAATATTCACAAAGGATGCTAGTAATATCGGTTAAATATTAAAAGTGATCCAACAGAGACTTCGATATATATCTAATTCACAAAGCAGATGTACATTTACTTATCTGTAAGTTCGGATTACATATGGGGGATAGCTATTTTAGAGATATGCATTGTCAATCCCAGTCGATTGTAAAATGAAGAAAATTCTCATACTAGGTTAGTAAAGGAAGGGTGAGAAAGGTTGGCCAGAAAAAATTCAAGAGGATATAGGGGAAAGATAATACTAATCTTCCTTTCAGAGTGGAAGACAACCAATTTGCTATCGAGATCAAAGAATAACTGTCCTGTAAATTAAATTTATTTCGAGCTCTCTGTTGGATCAGTTTTAATATTTAACCCTCTAGGGCCATTCGTATCATATTTGATACAGTATGAAAACAAGCCTTGAAAGAAATATTTTCCTGAAAAATTTTTTAAGAGAAATATCTTATAAATTTCAAATGAAAGCAGTACTGACTGCTCAGTCAATGAATACCAAATGTTTCCTTATAGGGAAATACCAAATGTTTCCTTATAGGGAAATACAGTATCAAATATGATACGAATGGCCCTAGAGGGTTAACAGATATTACTAGGATTCTTTGGAATTATTTATCAACTTTCACCTGGATAATTTTTACTGTTATATATATCTATATATATATATATCTATAAATAGAAAAGGCAATCTGTGAGTCTGTATGTGACTGTAAGCTATGCACTCCTACAATTTAAGCTATGCCATTCAAACTTTCTAAGGACACATATCTACATTTATTGACATTGAAACAAGTGAAAAAAAAAAGAAGTTATTTGCGTGTATAAAAAGTTATTTGCGTCTGTCTGCATATATAAGGGATATTAGCATTCGGCTCCTTAAACGAAAATTTACCATCTCTACATTTTTAAATATTTTTCGAAAATTTCTGAAATTTATTTAGTCAACAAAAAATTTAAAATTTTTTCACCCCGTAATTTAGAAACAAAAATAAACGCAATGTTGTTTGCAATGTCACCCAAAGCATCAACTCACGTTTACAAAAAACAAAAGAAAATAGATCTTTTTAATGGAATTTTTGAACAATTTTTAAACAACAATTGTTTATATAATTATTTTTTTTATATAACTGAGTTTTAAAGTGAGGCGGCGACTACAAACGCTCGGAAATCCCGACACGCTGCATTAATCATCTAATTAAAAATGTTCTGAGTTGCACGGGTAACACCGGGCTATGATGCTAGGATATATATATATATATATATATATTGAAATTATTTTTATTCAATACTCGTATTTGAGTAGATATCCTGTTCTTAATCAAACAGTATATTGATATATTTTTTTCCACCGTCCTTGTTATTTAAGATAGATTTTTGTTACGAAAATGTGTCATTCGGAAAAATTTGAACCTGCGAACCCTAACAACATTGTGAAAGCCACCAATTAATCTGGTGCGTCTGAGACCTCTCGACCACGAATGAAACCACAGTCTTATCTGCGTAGAATCGACAATTGTTTTATATAGGCTTCATTTGACTGCGCTTAGACTAGGGATTCATGGTGGGCTGTTTCATCACATGGGATCATTGGACCTTATTTTGTTTTAAATGAACCGGGGATCTTAGTCATTGTCACTGGATGCATTCATACAAGAGGACGCAATCTACAGGAGGTAAATTAAAAAAAAAATGAAAATTCCATCATTGTTTCTTAAATGGGATATTTTAAGGTTTCAATTAGTTTGAATAAAATATTTTTCTTCCATCACTCTTGCTTTAATAAGATTGTTAAAAAGTTCCCGTGTTTTATGTTACCCTGTATAATCATTCTTAAAAGAAAAAATAGCTCAGTGCTTAACGAGTTGCTAATAAGATAGTAACGAAACACAACAACTCTTGTGTTGTAGTAAGCTATATTTTTCTTGCGTACTTTGACTGATGTTCAAGTGCTTTGCTCGTTCTTTTTTTTATCACCATTTTTCCTTCCGCGTATGTGCTCGGAATTTTTTCGAAACGAGTATAACGATAAGTTTACATTTATATATATATATGTATGTATATATATATATATTTCTTTCAAACACAGCTTTTGCGTTATTTGTTTCTTTTTTTTTATCCCCCATTACACATTTGGTGTTATCTTTTGGGTCTGACGACTTTGTTTAACGTTTTGTTAGTAGTAGAAACTTTATGATTTAAGTCATTAGTGATACTGTTTTCTTTGTACGTTTTTCTATAATATATATATATATATATATATTCAATTTCAATTTGTTCATATCTATCGTATTCCTTTCATATCTATCTATGCTTTACTTTCATTTCTATCCATCTATATATTTATCAAAGTCTGTTATTTTTTACTATATATATATATATCAATTGATCTATCTATCTGGATAAAATATGTTGCTATATATATATGTTTTTTGTTTACTTCTATCAATCTTCTTGTCCATGTAATTCTTTTCATATCTATCTATCTATCTATCTATCTATCTATCTATCTATCTATCTATCTATCTATCTATCTATCTATCTATCTATCTGTCTATCTATCTCAGTCCCTTCTTTATCTATCTATCTATCTATCTATCTATCTATCTATCTATCTCAGACTGTTTATTATCTATCTATCTATCTATCTATCTATCTATCTATCTATCTATCTATCTATCTATCTCAGTCACATCTTTATCTATCTATCTATCTATCTATCTATCTATCTATCTATCTATCTATCTATCTATCTATCTATCTCTGTTCACTTCTGTCTATCTTCCTATGCATGTAATTATTTTCATATCTGTATATCTATCTATCATGATCCTCACTGGGTGCTGCATACTTTCGCCCTTGTGCCACATCTAAGCGGCGCTTAGAAAATCATCTATCTATTTATCTATCTATCTATCTATCGATCTATCTGTCTATTTCTGTTCACTTCTATGTTCTTATCCATGTAATTATTTTTATATCCATCTATCTATCTATCTATCTATCTATCTATCTATCTATCTTTTCTGTTCACTTCTATGTTCATATCCATGTAATTATTTTCATATCTATCTATCTATCTATCTATCTATCTATCTATCTGCATCCTCTGTTTATATCTATCTATCTATCTATCTATCTATCTATCTATCTATCTCTGAGCTATTCCATTTGTCACATCTATCTATCTATCTATCTATCTATCTATCTATCTATCTATCTATCTATCTATCTATCTATCTCTGTTCATCATATCCATCTAATAAGAGTCTCTTTTTCTCTTAGCTGATCTTCTTTTCTTTCCCTTATCTCGGCCTATCAAATCCAGAATGTCTCTAGGGAAGCATTGCGTTGCTTCTCCATATCAAAGCTTGATCACTGACTGCAACAGATGCTCTAAAACTCTCTTTCGTTTCGTAATTATCCCGATTTTGACTAAGTTCCATTGCAAGAAGACAGTTAATGGAAAATTGGGGTGAGGGCGTCGAGTTTTTCAAGGGGACATTTCGTGGATTTTGAGACATGCCGCCCCCTACACCCCAGCTGTAATCGAATGGACAGTGTGACTCAAACAGAATTAATAACGTGCCTCAGATTGTATTGGAAATGTTGTCATCAATGTTGTTGCTTAGCTGAAAAGATATTGATTAATGACAACCGGGCGTTTTTTAATGAAGATTGGGGAAGGGACGTGCTAACCACTGCGGTAAAAACAAAACCGTCCAACCGGTTTCTGATTCCACTTAGGATGGCTTTCATTACTTTTGCCCTTTTAACATTTATTTTATTTTCTATTACTGACCCAATAGAAGCCACATGAGCCACTCAGTATAGGGGCTTATTAAATTGGTTTATTTTATAAACGTAAGAAAAATAACATTTTCTGTGATCATGGAAATAAAACGGTTAAATAGCTTACGGCCACATCATTTTGAATCAGCTGTTAAGCAAAGTCGAGCGTGGTCGATATCTAAAGTTGTGATCGTTTGGGTAAAGCAGGTCCTGTAACATTTAGTGTGCAGGTGGTGGTAAGGTTAATGCCTCGGAATTGCTAATCGGAGATCCGAATTTCAGTTTCCGTTCGGTTCGTTGCATCCAGATGGGAAAGGTTTGACTACATCTCTTCTTTATAGCCATGTGTTAATTAGCAACACTTGTATATTTTTCTTTATTCTCTACTAGCAGTATAGCCCGGCATTGCTCGGGTGTAATGAAAGCTTTAAAATTAATCCATGGTCCTGGGGCACAGACACAGCCTAAAGATTATTTGTGTGAAGTTTGTTGAGAATCGGATAAAAATTGTGGATTTGTATAAAGGACATACAGACAGATAAACAGAGACACACACAAACATCTTGCCTGTTATATATATATATATATATATATATATATATATATATATATATATATTGTGGATTTTCTGCACTATTGTAAGAATTGCAATCTTGAAACTTCTGAATATCGTTTCTTATGCTTTTGTCTATGAGTGTATCAAGTTTGATTAAAATCGGACCACTCCTTCTATAATCCGATTTTGTGATTATTGATTTTCAATATTTATTGGGTGTACCTCGACACAAAACCTAGCTAAGAACACTCACAGACACTTATAGTACAACTGTGTAAATCTTCAAGAAAATCGGTTCAGCCGTTTCGGAGTCTATAGGTAAAAGACGCACACACACACACACACACACACAAAGATACAGTTCCATTTATACATAAAGTTAGATAGATGTGTCTTGTCCCTTTCAGGCGTAGAGTATCATGGTACTCCACATCTACCTATTACTAGTAGCTCTTAACAAGCTTTCTCCTGTTACCCCTCCAAAAACCAGCTCTGATATCCATTTGCTCAAGCCCTGTATCTCTTTCTATCTGACCTGTGAGTATCAAATTATCCAAGCCCTTCTTCCTCATTACATGTTCTTGGAACTTTCGCTGTCTAGCATTGAATATTAATTTTCTTTTCATTTCCATTCTCTGCAAGACCTTATCGTTGCCCACATGTTTGGTCCATGGTATCCTCAGCATTCTTCTTTAGAACCATATTTCAGTTGCTTCAAGTCTCTCCTTTACTTTTGAGGATATTGTCCATCATTCACTGTCAGATTGAAGAACAGGCATCACATAACAATCCAGTACTTTCTTCTCTGTTTCCAGTCGTCTTTCTATACCCTACTCAGCTTCTGACCATCCAATTCACCTTCAGATCCCAGTGTCCCATTTTCCCTCCTCAGTTAGAACACCGCCTGTTGTGACGTAGCTCGAACGCATGACATACGATTCACAATATATAAAGGACTAATATCGAATACCGACAGTGAAGTCGGCAGCTGACGGCTAGTACGGACGTTGTCTACTCAGCTCACTAGTTGTTGCCAACCTACACGGACGTCTACTACTGTATCTACCGAACAGAAATGTTTTACATACATATAACTGTGTATTGGCATTCCTCCACAATACAACACTTCTCAGATATTTAAATTTCTGTATCTACTTGATTTTATTATCCCCAGGTTGTAGTTGGCTTTTTAGGCCGCCCCTCTTTTTACTGATGACCATGCATTCAGTTTTCTTGTAGTTTTTATATATATATATATCTTTCTTTTTTTTTTTTAGCTACCGTCTGTAGGGGGTTTTGTTGTTTTATTTCAGTGTCAGCTATCAACATTGTATCATCTGCGTAACTTATATTGTTCACATTGGGGCCGAATTAAACGATTATTTACTTACCCACAAAAAATAAAAACTCGTATTAGTTTCTAAAAATATTTTCTGGCTTTAAATAACCTGCAGTGGATTGTTAAGCCGTAGAAAACGAATCAGTCAATTAATATAAAACTTAAGGCTAGGCTTAAAGATGTTATTATTGCGTTGACTGAAGAAACATTCACAGATGAGTCAGTTTTAAAAAGTAGAGTATCTCGAGATGAAAAAGGGAATTTCTTTCATGTTAATGCTAATGCAAAAGGACTAGGTATTATTCCTTTCAGTGTACATCGGGTGGAAAAAGTATTAGCTGTGAAGGTCGGAACTGGGGGAACAAATGAACCTAGCTCATTAAATTATTTGCCATAGAATTAAAGATAGTTTAGCGAGGGGCTTGTAAATTTTCGAATGCGTGAAACAGGTTATGGAGTAGAAGATATTTCATTTCTACATTTCTGTCCGCTACTGTTCTTTCATCTGACTATAAATCAAGACATAAATCTTTTCTTTTTTTTTTTAATCGTTTCACCCCTGACAAGGTGTAAATGCCACTGATGTGCGGGGGCGGCTACATAACTGAAAGAAATTTGAATTAGAGGAGGAAGAAGAGGATTACAGACCAATTAGAAAGAAGCAATAGAAAGATGAAAATGCAGGTGTAATGACAGTTGCAAGGGAGGAGAGAAAGGGAAGGATATACGGGGTGGGGGAAGGGCTGGATTCAAGTGGTTAGTAGATGAGTATTGACATTGCATTTAAATTTCTGGAGGTTGTAGCCGTCAGGAAAGCAAGAATATGGGAGCGAGTTCCACAGGCGGGAAGTGCGAGAGAAGAAGCTGCAGGAGTAGAATTGTCGTCTGCATTTGGCTAATCTAACTGTGAATGGGTGGGACCCAGACGCCATTCTGGTTGCACGAGAAAACACTTGTTGAGGAGGCACCAGTGACTTGAGTTCGTCTGAGCAGAAGCCATGAAAGTACTTATAGAACAAACAAAGGGAGGCCTCATTATTTGATATTTTTTCATCGCCAAACTTATTGGGATCAAATATAGATCAAATTTGGATCGGAATCCCACAGAATAATATTTTTTTTTTTAATCATCTCACCCCAAGCAAGGCATTCCACTGCCACTATTGCGCATGGGGCTACATAGGGGAAGGTAAAGAGAAGGAGTGGATAGACATAGGGAATGTCAGGAGAAAGGTGACAGATGAGTAAGGATAGCGAGGATGAGGGTCGGGCAGATGGGAAGAGTGCTTGATAGAATGGGAGCAGGTTAGTGTGTTAGGAGGTGTGTATTGACCTTACATTTAAACTCCTGGAGATTGTAGCCGTCGGGGAAGCAATCGTTTGGAAGAGAATTCCACAGTCGGGAAGTGCGAGGAAAGAAACTGTTGGAGTAGAAGTTACGGCTGCATTTTATCGGTTTCACTGTAAAAGGGTGGGATCTAGTTGCTAATCTAGTATCTCGTGCAAATTCGTATTTAGTGGGCACCAGTGATCTAAGTTCATCGGAGCAGAAGCCGTGAAAGTATTTATAGAAGAGACACAGGGAATATGATAAACAGTGAATAATATACGCTTATCAATCTGACATGTTTCAGTTTTTTAAACGTTTGAATGTAAGGTTTTCTCGTAAGAATCCATCTTGCATATAAATCTGACTTTTATCCGTGCACTGAATACTGTCGCTATATCTAATCGAGTGATCCTGCAATTCATAATGAAGTTTTCGATAAAATCAAAAGAAGGGTATAAAACGTAGTGGATTCTAACTTTACAGCTCGCTTTCAGTGATGTCTTCACTCTGTCTTTTCTACAAATATTTTTACGGTTTCTGCTCTGACGAGCTTTCCAGGTGCACCGACTACATGAATTTACTCTCACTACTACATTCGCATCAAGGTCTCACCCATTTACGGTAGAATATTAAAATATAACCGCCACGTCTACTCTATTAACTTCTTTTCTCGCACTTCCTCTCTGTGGAATTCACCTCTCACTATATTTTCTCTCACTATAACCCACTGAGAACCATTTGCAATCTTTCCTTCCTTGAAATGATTGATTGGCTGGTTGTTTTGTTTTATGGCATATCAAGCTCGGCGGGTCATTTATTGCCAACTAATTTATTTATTTATTGCTGGTAATACCTTTTCTTACAACAATTTATTGTTGTTTTTATATAAGTTCTTGTGTCTAGTAATACTTTTTTCTTTTCGAGTATCAAGATTCATTGGGATTTGTTTTTTAAGGGCAGGCTCACCAAGTCCTACCCTGTTATTTAACCCATAACTGGAAGGAAGGGACAGATTAATATCTTTCCCAAGGGTACCAATGCTTCAGTGAAATCAGGGTATTCAACTGGAATTCGAACTCGGCTCACCGATTTCTCTTTCCGAGCCGATATCCACTACACCACAACGCACATCCGTCACTAAACGCTTACAGCAGCTGGTATTCCCAAGCGGTCACCCATCTAAGTACTGACCAGACTCAACGTTGCTTAACTTCGGTGATCGAGCAAGAACCGGTGTATTCAACGCGATATGGCAGTAAGCATCCTTCGAATGAAATGATTAAAAAAAAAGAAATAAGTTAAACAAATTAGCTTCACAAACGTAACATTCGTCTTCTTTTTTTTCTTCTATGTGCTGTCTCCCTTAAGGTAGGCAATCATGGCCCTCTACTTCAGCTTATACTGAGTAGCACTTAAACTTTCTCCTTTTACCCCTCCGAAACCCTGCTTTGCTATCTATTTACTCAAGCCCACTGAGTGTGTTAAGCGTTGCTTTCCACTATTTTCCTCTGTCTGACCTGTGAGTATCAAATTATCCAAGGCCTCTTTCCTCATTACATGTCCTAGAAACATTAGACGTCTTTTCTTGATGATAATTATTAGTTTCTTTCCTCTCCAAAACATTATCGTTGCTCACGATCGGTCCATGGAAGACTTAGCATCCTTCTATAAACCACATTTCGATTGCTTTAAGTCTCTCATTCCTCGTCGACCAAATTGTCCAGCATTCACTGCCATATTATAGAACAGACATCACATAACAATCCAGTTCTCTTTTCTTTATTTCCAGCGAAGATTTCTTATCTCTTAGTACTTTACTTAGCTTCTGAATGCATATTTCGCATGCCAATAAAAAAAGTTTTTTATTACAATTCCTGATATGTTATATATGATACCATGCAAATGAAAGATATAAAGTAAGAATGATTTTTTGTAAAAGAAAATATAAGGTTACCAGCCAGTGATAGTAATTGTGTGGATGGTTAATTTACATACAACTTTGGATGCGCCATGTTTAAAAGCGCTAATTAATATTCATGATTAAGCAGACTAATGTAAATAACGAATGTCGAATATTTTATGGGACACCCAGTGAGAGCAAAACTCTGTGCTAATCATCAGCCAGGTTAGCCTCAGAAAACATTAAGAGATGCTGAGATATGTTGGATTTTATGACACGTCAAGTCTTGTTGGGTTATTTATTGCGGAATTTTCTAATGGGCGGCAAGTGAGAATAAAACGCATGACTCAGTAGTAATGGTCAATCAGAGTAACCTCAATAACCACTATAAGATAGTGAATTTGGTTGGTTGATTTGTGACATATCAAACCTTGTTAGAATATTTATACATCGAATTTAGCAGCTGAAGAAGGACGGAGCGTACAAGGCCGAAACGCCGTACAAATGGCAACAACGAAATGGAGAATAGTCCGAATAATGCAAATACTGTAAATACTACCTCATCTCCGAAATATAGACAAATACCGAATTTTGTATTGAGCACTCGGGTAGGCTTGAGCTTACTTCTAAGTAGTAATGGTAAACTAGACTGGCCTCACTAGATATTAACGCTTACTGAATTAAGGTTGGTTGAGTTTCTGACATGTCAATCGTTATTATGTTAATTAATGCGGAATTTTCTATGAACCCCTTGTGAGGATTCATTAGTAATGTTCAATAAGAGTAGCCTCGGTAACGATTATTCAAGGCAAACTTTTGGTTTGTTTAACCCTGAAGTGAAACTGAAAGTATGGTTTAGTACTGGAATGAGTGTCGTGAGAGCACACGTCAGAATCGATCAAAAATTAAGAACATGTAATTCTAAACACTTCAATATCTCATTATATAGTAATTTTCTTCGTAGTTTCGATGTAGCACAGGTTAGAAAGTATGGGGCATCCAGTGAGGATAGAATTACCTAGTCAGGCATAAACTGATCTAGCGAAACATCTTACTTTTACAGAACGTTGAAGAGCCCGGATATAACCTTGCATGGATCCGTTAGAAGAAATGTGGTATGGGAGATAATTATACACGCGGTAAGTTGTGCAAGAATTAGCTTCACATCCCAACGAAAATATTAACCTGAGAACAAAAATTAACAATAGATCTCGCGACATGTATTTAAATATCTTCACCGTCGGCTTGCGCTTGCATTCGAACATCGGTATCGTTATCGTCACCCTCTGTTCTTATTCCCTTTCTCCTCTCTGGTGGCGTTAATGAGATACCTGTGAAGGCCCGACCTACACCTGAAGAGTCAGAAGCAAGAGTCTTTAGGTGGTCGACGCAGGCTAGGCTAGTCAGGCACTTCTGACAGCACGTCGTAGATCCCCATCATGTTGACAGTTGGTCTGAAATGCAGAGGAAGACACTTCTGGCCAAGTGTGTGTGTCTCGACTTTGGAAAGTGTTGTCAACCAAAATCAAATTCACGCGAATGCTGATAAAAAGAAAAGTTTCGCTATGGAGGTTAAATGAGAGCAGTTTTGTAAAAATTTACAAGACATTTCCTGCCCAAGTTAATCACTGATTGGAGTTCATTTTCAAGAGCAACAGCTACGTTTGGTTTGTCACTTTTGAGGGATTTGCTATTGAATCATGCAATTATTGGTGTCATCTGCATAAGCACCTACTTGTGGAAGGAAGATATCAAGTACTAACATTAAGGTAATTCTATTTCAAAAGTGTGCATTTCATAATGAACTGTTCACTCCAACACCCAGTGAAAAATACATATGGTCATTCCTTGTCATGTTAGAGAGTGTATTTGTCTCAGTGATCATAAGAGCAAATCCATCGTGAGTATCAACTTCTGTAAGAACAACTATATTGGTAAGGACGAGAAACAGAAACAAGACTGAAAGCAATCATCCCTCGAAGACTACAATGGCAAAATAGGCAAATACCTACACGATTTCAAAGACAAAAAATGCGGTAAAGGGCAGTGCCAGCCACGCTGGCGGAACCAAGGTTGAAGGACTTCCAGTCTTCTTTAAGCCATAAGGAATTTTCTTCTGGCAAAATGGGAGGGCCTCTCCGTCCCGCGCTGTTGTCCTCCATGATCAAATTCATGTGAATGGCCACGTCAAACACTCTTTGTCTTCATTTTTTCTACCACACCCCAGTAAGTCCAGCGGCGATGGACCTTCAGGCGATGGGATCAGGCTTGGTTAGCTGAAAGCCATTAATCTGCGCTCAGACGGAGGCGGCTTCATTATGGTCGCACCCCTTGTTATTTCCCAGCCATCTCCGCCACTGCCATCAGAGAGAAGAAAAAGATTAAGACAAGTAGATATCGATCCCAATGCAAGAGAATGCTGACGAAGATCACATCAAATTTTATTTCTACCACCCTGATAGCTTTGTTAGCTTATTTCGGTTTGCATGACTTGCATGTCGTCAAGCACATTGAGAATATGTCTGAACGTTTAGCTATTCAATTGAAGTAGATAGACTAAACTGTCGCCCGGTTCACACTCCACCCACGTCTGTTGAACAGGTGAAGAGGCTCATCCGTTGTTCCCTGTTTTGGATGTGGTTTCGGGCTTTCTCTTTTCTAATCTTTTCACTCTTACGCACCTCAGTGGCGTTACCGTCTTGCTCGGGGTGATATGATTAAAAAAAAAAATAAATAAAAAAAATAAAAATAAATAAACAAACATTGTATTACGATCAATAATTAGAAATGGCTTCAAATAAATAAAACTATGAGGATTTAAAAATGATACTTTATCGTCATGTCTTATAATCAGTCAGTTTAAGTGCCACACGTGATACACGCTTGGGCGATTATGTCTTGAAAGAGACATGACTGACTGGGCAGAATCTTATCCCGCACATTACTTCTGTGGTAGACTGGTTGCCAGCCAGGGTTATAGAACCCAATCTGTCCTGTTATTTAACCCATAACTGGAAGGAATGAACGGATTAATATCATTACCAAGGGTATTTGTGCGTAAGTGTATGCAACGAATTCAACTGGAATTCGAACTCGGCTCGCCGAGTTCTCATTCCAAGCCGATATCCACTGAATCATAACGCACATCCTTATAATCTTATAGACCGCTTTTAAAGAATTTCAAACAAAAGATTTTGATAAATAACAAACACTGCATTTACTGTAACTTCCAAGAACAGCCTACCTAATCAGGAAAAGACAGCTAAAATTTCTGGGACATGTAATGAGTAAGGATGGATTAGAGAATCTGATACACACAGGTCAGTTAGAGGAAAAGAGACACAGGGGAAAGCAGCGTGTAACATACTTGATGGGCTTGAGCATGTGGGTGGCAAAGCTGGGTTTGAGTGGGGTAACCAGAGAAAGCGTGCTAAGTGCCACTACGGATAGGTAGCCGTGGAAAACCATATTCGCCTACGTCCTGAAATAGCAAGGAACAAAGAAGATGTTAGATTGCGTTCTTCTGTATATTCTGATCTTTCAGTGAGTGTGCAGGCATAGCTCTCCACAACCTCCTGCTTTTTGTAGTCCTTAGTAAAAAATTTTGTTATATTTCCTAATCCCTGTTTTGTTGTTGTTTTTGTTGTTGTTTTTTAAATCATTACATTTCACTTTTAGGTAGGAACGGCACTGGCACGCAGGGGTTACAGTGAGAAAATCAAAACAAGGTACAGTGGATGTCGAAGAAATGATAATAGATGGATAGGAATCAAAGATTTAGAATATGACAATTGACGTTGCATTGAAACTTTTGAAGATTGCAGGAAAATTGTAGAAAAACAAGCAAACAGAATGAAGCTCCACAAACGAGAAGCGCAAGAAAAGAAACTTTTAGAGCAGAAGAGACGGCTACATTTAACTATTTCGACGGTAGAAGGGTGAGAGCTTGATGCCAATCTAATAGTACGCGTAAATACATGAGGTCGTGTCACCAGAAAAAAAAGTCGCCAGAGCAGTAGCCATAAAATCACTTGTCGAAAAGACAGAGAGAAGCTACATCTCGTCGGTGTCAAAGTGACTAAAGGCAGACTGTCAAGTTAGAATCATTTACAGATCTTTATTTGGATTTTGTCAAAAACATCAAGATGAATTGCAGGATAACCCAAACAGTTAAAGGCTACAGTTTTCAATGCACAGATGTATGGTAGATTTATAAATGTGCAAAATGGATTTTGAACTAATATTTTTAGCAGTAGATGCAGCTTAAGATTCGATGTAGTCATTCCATTTGAGGTGGTTTCAGAGAGTGAGGCGAACGAGGTACTCTGTTTTTTTTCTCTAACAGACTAGCTTCATCGATTCTGAGGCAGAAGAGTTTCACTGAGGTGGTGGTAGGAGATTAGCTTCTTTTATGAAGAATTAAATTTACGAGCTGTTTACTCGCCCATTCAGTCACCTGTAGGAGGTTCTTTTGAAAGGAAGCAACCAGGTTTAATTTAGTCAGCTTTGACAGGTTTATTAATCAGACGGGAGTAAATGGTTTGCCAACAATTTGCTGAAGCTCGCGAGTCAGGTTCACTCGAAACCAACCTTGTCGGACTCTCTATATTCGGAAGGAGAGCAACCAAGGCAGGTCTCCTCTGAAATGTACACAAGACCGATTCTTCATAAATGGGATCTACGGGGAATTCTTATCGAAGCGTACGCTCTCGGAATTCAATGTAAAAATGGTTTGTGTCACATTCTGCATCATTGGGAAGATTTGGATAAAGACCCAGTATGTCCTGGGAGTGTCAAATTTTTCTCATTAGGTGCGCATTTATATTTTATTATAGTATTTACATTGTGGTGCATTGGATATCGGCTCAGAACGCGAAATCGGGGTGCCGAGTTCGAATTCCAGCTGAATTCTTTGCCTTCACTGACACACAAATACCATTGGGAAAGGTATTAATCCGTCTATTCCTTCGAGTTATGGGTTAAATAACAGGACAGATTGGGTTTTATAGCCTTGGTCGGCAACCAGTCTACCGCAGAAAGGAATGGCAACCTGCTGCGGGATAATTTTCTGCCCAGTCAGTCATGTCTCTTTCGAGGCATGATCGCCCAAGCGTGTATCACGTATGGCACTTAACTGACTGACATTATTCGAACTATTGTCCTCATTTTGGTTGCTATTTGTGTACGACTTTTCTCCGTAAGACTATTAAACATAATGTCCAATAACCCTTTTTTACCTGAGTTCATATTACAATTTTTTGATGTTAATGGTTTTCATAGCATTTTTTTACCAAAGCTCATATTGCATTTTTGAAACTAATGATTTTCTCTGGCACTCTGTTATATTGGTTCCCATATTGTGTTCATCTCTATGCTTAGTCGGCTTAGGAGAGTTTTGAAGACATAGTCCGAATGATGTAATTACTTTAAATACTACCTCATCTCAGAAATATAGACAAATACGTGGTTTTTGTTTTGATTCTATCTAACTTAGTCGTTTAACACGTATTCAGTTCATGTTATTCTCAACATCCTTCTGTGGAACCATATTTCTCACATCTCTTCTCTATTTGTGATGACAAGCGTGTTTTCTGTGAAAAGGTAAATCTCTTATAAATTTGTGAAAAGTTAAATATCTTATAAATTTACGCTATTGTAAAACTAACGTTAAGATCAATGCATGCCGATTAATTATATAGTGTACAGTAGAAACAGATCCCACATTTCAAACTTTCACTTCCAGATGCTAGCAAAATAAAACAAATGTAGACTCTGAAGGCGCCAGGTGGATATCAGACGGATGTTTATATGCTTAAACAAGCAGATGACAGGAAGATATATAAGTACCCAACTGAGAGCAAAATAGTATCAGTGTCTCACATCTTTGTTAGGGCGCCGCTCCTATTTGACTACAAATGGACTGTTCCCATTGCTATATATAGCAATGGTGGATTCTCTACACGGGAGTCGTACCGAGTCTCTAGACTGACGACTCTACGACACTGTCAGCCCCCTGCCTTCGGGTAAAGGGCGCTCTCTGCTTCCGAGCAGAGAGCAGTAACCCAGTCGTGGTTCCGCCGAAGGGTAGAACCACGACTGGGCAAAAATAGACAGACATATTTTGGCCCGGCTATATGGCCGGGAATACCCACAATAAAATGACCATGTGTCACATCCAGCCTTGCGTGGGAAGGCTAGTAAATACAGTCGTACCGAGTCACGACGACTCTACGACACTGTCAGCCCTCTGCTTTCGGGTAGAGGGCGCTCTCTGCTTCCGAGCAGAGAGCAATAACCCAGTCGTGGTTCAGCCGAAGGGTAGAAGCACGACTGGGAAAAAATAGACAGATATTTTTTGGCCGGGCCATATAGCCCGGAAAGCCCAGATATAAACTGACCATGTGTCATATGTTGCCCTTACTGGGAGGGACGACTAAATAATGAGTCGTAGAGAGTCACTTGAGAGTCTCTAATGAGTTACTGAAGAGTCAGTGCGAGTCAGTGAAGAGTTAGTCACACTTCCGGTGGCGTACCGGAAGTAATCACGTATACACACGTCTTACGACGGATTGGACTCTTGTATCTTTCTATTGTAAATATTACTAATCACTTCTGTACATACTTACCGTCTTTCCGCGGAATACAACTTATATTCTGATTCTGTTGTTGAGTTATTCATTTATACTTGGTGACATAACAATCTTGTTATGAGACCTACCCTTTTTGGACTATAATGAACTTTTCCTATTATTATGAATACCTGGAGAATATGCCTCTCGCGGTGGAGTTGAATTGAGTCACCCCGGTCTAATACTTGCCAGTCAGACTGACTCTTGTAACAATCTTGTATTTGTTTCCCGTTTAATATATATAATTCACTAATTCCAATCTTCGAGTTTTCTTCCGGATCTGTTCTCGGTCCACAACACATCTGCGGTAGAAACACTCTTCTTCTTCTATGTGCTCTATTCTTTCAGAACGGAGGCGATCATGGATTTCCACGTCTCCTTATCCCTGGTGGATCTTAATATGTTTTCTCCTGTTACTCCACGCAACCCTCGTTCCGTCATCCACCTAATCAGGCCCTTCAAATATGCTATCCTCTGTTTCCTATTTTCTTCTGTCTGGCCTGTCAGTATCAGGTTCTCCAAGACTTCCTTCTTCATTGCATGTCCCAGGAAAATCAGTTGTCTCTTCCTGATGCTCACTATTAGTTTTCTTTTTGTTGCCATTCTTTCCAAAACCTTATCATTGCTCACATATTCGGTCCATGATATCCGCAGCATCCTTCTGTAAAACCACATTCAGCTGCTTTTTCCTCATCTTCGATGATATTGTCCATCATTCAATGCCGTACTTAAGGACTGATATCACATAGAAATCTGGCACTCTTCTTTGTTTCTAGTGAAATTTTCCTGTGTTTTATTACTTTACTCAGCTTCGGCAACGCGTCCTTCACATGATCGGTAAAATCACACTTTTCAGTCGATATTAATTGACCAATTCTACAAGTGATGAAGCAATAGGATGACGTATGGGTGATTTCAGTGTTTTTACTTGTCTTTGCAACGATAAACTTTCAATATCGATAAGTGAGCATTTTTTTTGTTTCTTTTGCCAATAAACATCAAAGATGTGATGAAAAAAAATTGCGAAACGAAACTAAAATCTGTTTCCCGGCGTAAGATTTCATGCGCATCGTAACCGTATTATACAAATGTCAATTACATTATGAAAGTTAGTGTTTTTTTCTTTTTTCTTATTTGGCTCAAAGGATCAAAACAGAAACGGCTTGAATTATGTTTATTAGATTTTCTTATTTCACAAATGCCAGGCATCCGCCATGCCTGCATTCAGTTTTCACGCCTCCTGGTATTAATACAAAGTAAACTGTCTAATACGAGTGAATATGCAGGCATTTAAATTTAGCACTGCGCAGAATTAAATAAGTTTTTATACACACACACACACACACACACACACACACACACATATATATATATATATATATATATATATATATATATATATATATTACATTATGATAATAATATTATATATATTCATGGGTTGATCCATATAATTGTTTTTATGTTGTCTGTTCTTTCTCACGCCCCGAGCACACACAGCTCATACTGTAACGTACACGTTTTATACAAACTTCCTATATATATATATATATATATATATATATATATATATATATATATATATAATTGTAACAATATATATACGTGGTTTTTCTAATATATATATATATATATATGTAATGGTTATGATTGGAAGTATATTCCATAGTAGGTATTTATTTAAAAGCCACACAATACAAGAGTAGAGCATTAATATATAATAATAATAATAATAATAATAATAATAATAATAATAATAATAATAATAATTGCATACTGCAACTTAATATCTCTAAAGTTTCGGTACTAAAACACCATCATCAGGCAAATGGTGATGGTTTTGTAGTACCAACAGCTGATAGCTATCAAAGTGCAGTATGCAATTATTCTAACAATAGTAATAATTAACATATATATATATATATATATATATATATATATAAACACCTAATGAGCCAGACGTACCTACCTAGGTTTCACCTAAATGGGTCGTCAGGGAAAGCTGGCTAATAAGGAAACGAAAAAACTACATATATGGAGGAAATTAAGCCAACCCACGTGATCATGTATGGAGACACCAAACGCAAGGAGGGGTGGTAACAACTTTATTGCAAAAATATTTTTCATTATTTAATTTTTTTAATTATTAATAGAGTGGTGAAAGGTAAAGACGAAACCAAAAAGGTAAGCTCTTTCTTTTTTTAAAACCATTTTGTCACTTCTTTGGATAGTTTTCGAGGAAGCTTTTTCTACAATATCACTTATATATATTTCCGCAGACAGATCTGTTTCGCTGTATCACAGCTCATCAGTACGGTTAGACTCCGATTGCTTTTTTACCCAGGATTCAAACCCGACCGAAATGGCGTCAATCATATATATATTATTTAATTACTTTAGTTTTGGGGTCATAATAAAATTAGACCAGCACACAATTCTGTTAAAAAGTGTTCAATACAGTTATATTAAAATTACTTTGAATATTATTCATTTGTAAACGAGTTATTACGCGACCTAGGTTTCAACCATGTGGTGTCTTCTGGTGATTGGCAATATCTGATTTTACATTATTTTTTGTTTGATTTTTAACAACGCTCACGTAACAGGGAATTTTTGAATGCACAACTTTTCGAAATTAAATGAAATTAAAACGTTTTCATCCTTGCTTGTATGTCCTTCATAGATATTTTATGGTATGGTTATACTGAGTTATAATTTTTGTTCTTTCATTAAGTAATTTATTTTTGTTTGGGAATAACATAATAGCTAATTTTTCTTCCTGGCACAGTCTACATATTTTGACACTGTTGTAAGTCTTAGCTGTTTTTACTATGCTCCATCTTATATCTGGGTCTTTTCCATATTTTAATTACATTTTTCACTCGTGGTTAGCCAAATGTATATAATTTTTTAAGTTTTCTATTTTAAATATAGATCTGTGATTGAGCCAGCTGGTCATAAATGTGTCTTTGGTTGATACCAACTATATTTTATTTTGCCAATTTAAGTCATGTGCTTTTTCTTTATAAATGATTTTTTTGTATTACAATATCCTTGAAGTGGGCATTTACTTTTTGTTCCTGCAGTTACTTTCTTTATAATAATCTCTTTTTTTTGTACAACGCTATTTAAATTTCTTGTGTTTTATTTTCCTTGTGGAATTTTTTAAATCATTAGTACAACTATAATTCAGTTAGATTGGATTTCTATTGAAAGTTTTGTTTAGTTCTGAGATTAATGTGACGTAATTCGATCAGTTTAAAAATATTTGTCCTATTTTGGTTCTTAGTTCTAACATAAATAGCGGCTTAAAAAGATAATGTTTCATTTTTTATCATCGTTTTTTATTTGTCTGTTTGAAGATTGTATTTTAAAATGTTCTTATCGACAGATTTTCTTAGTACATCTTTATAGCTTTTTTCTTTTTATCAAATATTGTATTCTTTGACAAATTTTTTGATAGCTGGTGTTCCATTCCTTTGTGAATTTGCTTGATTATGCTTTTGAAATGCTTATATATGATGTTTATGCACTTTAAATTTGTTTGCTTTCATGTATGGCGTGATATTGCCAGTTCGTAAATTTAATTCATTCTACATCTAAATATTGGACTACTTTTCTGTTTGTTTCTACTATTAACTTAAATTATTGTTGCTTGAATAATTTGAAAACTTCTTTCCTAATTTTATAATTTTCTCTTTTGTCGACCGGTGTTATCATTAATCCGACATCTTTATATAATCTGTTGTTGTCTGTGTGGATCATTTTATTGATTTTACTTAAATGTACAGACCCATCAATTCTGAAATGTCGGCTCCGTCATATGATCCTTGTGGTACATCAGAGGGACCGTTGTTAGATGTTTTAATCTGTGCTTTACCATTGTAAAAAAGTATTGATTTGCGGCAATTTAAGATTATATCAATATGTTCAGATGGTATGTTTACGTACTTTTTATCAAAATAAAAGGCTTCTATCAAAGCCTTTTCAGAAATTGATAGGTAAAAGCATTTTATGTCATATTTATTGAACGTATATATATTTTTACATTTGATTTTTTGAAACCAGGAAATGCAATCACTCGTGTTCTTCAACTGGTTAGCTTGAGTGGCAGTTCTTTGTAAGTTACAAATATTTTTTAAAATATTTGACGTCTTTTTTGCCCACTTCTGTTTTTGTTGAATTTATAAGTCGGTATGAGTGGTTATTGGGAAACAGCTAAATCCTCATGAAATATATATATATATATATATATATATATATATATATATATATATATATATAAATTTCATTCTTAAACGAGTTATTACACGACCTAGGTTTCTACCGTGTGGTGTGTCATATATATATATATATATATATATATATATATATATATATATGAGTTTTTTCTAAGAAAATAACGGAACTGGATATGATGCGTGCGCTATGCGCGCGAGAAAGAAAATTTCACACATACAACTTATGTCACTGGTGCCACGGCAACATGTGTTTACTCGTGCAACCAGACTGGCAACTGGGTCCCACTCATTCACAGTTAGATCAACCAAATGCAGACGACAATTCTACTCCTTCAGTTTCTTTTCCCGCACTTCTCGCCTATGGAAATCGTTTCTATATGCTTGTTTCCCTGACGGCTACAACCTCCAGGAATTTAAAGGCAATGTCAATACCCATCTCTTAACACTTGACTCTAGTTCTTTATACACCACCCAGTATATTCTTTCCTTTCTCTCCAACTTTTCGAATGTCATCACTCTTGTATTCCCATCCTTCTCTTGCTCCTTTCTAACTGGTTCGTTTTTCTCTTTACTCTCCTCCTATCTAATCTTTTTAATCTTATGTAGCCCCCTGCACATCAGTGCCTTTACCGCCTTGCTCAAGTGATACGATTATATATATATATATATATATATATATATATATATATATATATATATATAGATAGATAGATAGATAGATAGAATAAGAAAAAAACAGTTAAGAAACGTGTCTTTAATCTAACATGTTTTACTTTAGATAGACTAAACTATTGCCCGGTTCACACTCCACCCACATCTATTGAACAGGTGAAGAGGCTCATCCCTTGTTTCCTGTTTAGGATGCGGTTTCCGGTTTTCCCTTTTCAAGTCTTTTCACTCTTTTATTTTTTTTCCAATTGGAGTAGATAGACTAAACTATCGCCCGGTTCACACTCCACCTACATCTATTGAACAGGTGAAGAGGCTCATCCCTTGTTTCCTGTTTAGGATGCGGTTTCCGGTTTTCCCTTTTCAAGTTTTTTCACTTTTATTTTTTATTTTTTATTTTTTTAATTTTTTTTTTCCAATTGGAGTAGATAGACTAAACTATCGCCCGGTTCACACTCCACCCACATCTATTGAACAGGTGAAGAGGCTCATCCCTTGTTTCCTGTTTAGGATGCGGTTTCCGGCTTTCTCTTTTCCATTCTTTTTACCCTTACGTAGCCCCCTGCGCATCAGTGGCGTTATCTCCTTGCTTGGGGTGATATGATTAAAAAAAAAAAAGCCTCTTCAGAGATTCGTCTTTAAAACTTCTTAAGAAGCGTGTTACAATGAAACAAGGTTCATTTAAGACACTTTATTCCTAGCTGTTTTTTTACTTATTCTGTTTGTCCTGTCAGACTTTGTACCATATATTTAATACAGACACAGACACACACACGCATATATATATATATATATATAATTACAGCAACGCTTTTGTCTTGTAAGTGTTTATGAAGTCTATGATATAAACATAGTGTACTGAAACAGAAAAAACTGTCGTGTTTCGGTACTACTTGTTAGTACCTCATCAGGCACCGAAACATTTACTGCTAAGAATTGATCTACATAAAAATTGTAAATCCAGTGAATTGAAGAGGGGCTTGTGGAATTCAATGGATTGGGCTAGATTAACCAAGAGAAAGTAAGCTAATGATGAGTATGAGACTGATTTAAAAGGTTACAGTTGGTGGAGAGAATTAATATGGCGTGAAGAGCTAGATTTTTGCTGTCAGTTCATGAATCATTTGTGTGCTTGCAGTTGTATCATGACATGTCTGTAATTGTATCTAATGTGCTTGTGAAACAGTTACAAATTCATTGATTAATGGCCTTGGTTTAAGACCACTCAGAGAAAAACACGAACGCAAACGGTTTGGTTAGATACATATATTCAATAATACAAAGTACAGAACAACATATCATACATAAGATGGTCAAATCAAATATAGCGCTGGCCGAGTCTTGCCTTATCGCGATAGTGCTCCCACCAGTACGCAACTCAGTTCTCAGTTAAGTACTGTCTCATGGCTTTGGGTGAGTTCATTCTGATCTGTGGGTAATCCTCCCACAACCAATATTATTATCTTTTTTCTTTAAAGAGTGTTATACTGATTAAAAACTGAAATATAATGCACATGAATCATATATTGATCTCATAGTAGGAATATATCAGTTAACTGAAATAAAGTAGTTATCATAGGATGAGAGAATCTTAAATTAATTCAAGGGTAGTAGTTTGAGTTTAGAATCTATTTATATTTCTTTGTGTTTGTTTAACAGGTTTAGTTTAAGTAATTTCTTAATTTGAAATTTTCTTGTAAACTAAGAATACATGGCGCATGTAATGATTTATAAGTTCTAGGTTTTTAATATTTTTCATTTTACGAAGGGGTTTTATTGACCACTTTTAATTGCCATTAATATGTGAAAAGTGATGTACGCCTTATTTATTATAAGATAAAATGCGCTGATACCAGCGACTTTTAAACTGTACGCTCTGTCCTTCTGGGGTACTAAAAATTTCTAACCAAACCCTTTATTACGATCACTAACGTATCTCATTCTCATTCCTTGGGCAAAGCGTTTTTTGTTAATCATTTGTTATCTCCCTCTAACCGGATTTTCTAAGTTACTTGTTTACCACTCCTGTAGCTGAAACGTCGTATAAATTGTAACCAAGGTGAGAACAATGGCCCGAATAATGTAAATAGTATAAATAGTATCTTAGAAATAAAGACAAATACTAAGTGTCGAACACTCTTCAAAAAAGTAAATACTATGAACAGTGGACAGTTAAGCTATTTGTTTATACCACTCGTAAGATATATATATATATACATATATATATATATATATATATATATATATATATAAAGAATGAACATTAAAGTCAACACTCAGGGGCGACAGACTGCTTCTTGCTAAGCGCAATCAGGAGTCTGTGCTACAAAATCAGAGTTCTGGTTAAGAACCTGTTAGAGTGAAACTTACTATTTAAAAAATTAAATCGAGAGTATTAGCATGATGGATTCTAGCTGTGAAAGCATGAACTGGTTGAACTTAGGAATGTAGAAGAATCGCCATAGTGATAGCAAAAGTTTAGTGAGAGGCTAGCAAAATTTCGTTAATGGAAAAGGTGGGTACAGGATGGAAAATAACTCATCAACCACAAGGCGGCGTAATCGGGTTTTAAATGTATCGAAACTGAAAAGTGAGGATTGAGAAGAACCATGTAATTTTTTTTTGTAAGTGGATATTAGGCTAAGGTTTTGCGTTCGCGTTTCGGATGTTCCCTTATAACTGTTTTATATGTGTTTCGATCGTTTCCCAAGAATATGTTTATTTATTCCAGTGTCAATGTGGGAAAATTACATAAAAGAAGAGTCATTCTATAACTATTAACATAGAATAGACACTCAGATAAGACGCTCCACAACATGGACCAATTAGAGCGATAAGATAACCTCCGTTGTAAGCATCAGCAACACAAGTAGTCACAGTCGTTATCTTGCAGCAGGACTATACTCAGTGTAAACTGCTACCTATATCACATCAGGATTACGTTATATTCACTCCTGCACAGATACGTTTTGGAAAAGTATAAATCTATATTATCTCTCCCAGCTATAGGTTAAATAGTAACATTTCTTCCCGGAAAAATTATTATCTGGTTGGACTAAGGAATTTAATTTTTTAGAAGACCTTCCATAGTAATATCAAAATATTAGTGAGAGGCTAGCAATGTTTCTTTAATGGAAAAGGGGTGTACAGGATGGAAAGTAACTCCTGCGCAGATACGTTGGAAAGTTATAAATCTATATTATCTTACCCAGCTGAAAAGCAACATTTCTTCTTGGAAAATTATTATACACAAAAAAAAAAAAAAAAGGTTTTAAAGCAATACTGGTTCGAAAAATATTATTCATACAATTCATAACATATTTGGGACTTGAATAATTCAAGATTGATTTATAAATTATAAAAAAATATATGAACATAGACAATGATGCATTCGTGCACGCTGTTAGTAGTTGCTTTGGGTGATTAATTTTGTTTAGCTGCATATCAAACGCTATAGGCTATTTAACCTGAGAACACTAACCATGGATATATAGTACCCAGCGCAAATGACGCCATTTTAATTACAATTAAATTTTCAGTAACTGATTTTCTTACCTGAATAATATGTTTTTTCGATTTCTATTAATGTTAACTCAAAGTACAATGAGGGATCAGTTTATATGTTGAATGTAATGTAAAATTGATCCCCCACTTTATAATCACATTAACATAGTAGAGAATTTTTTTTTAATAATCATATCGCCTCAAGCAAGACATTTTATTGCCACTGTTTTGCAGGGTGTTACATAGGAGGAAAGTTATGAGAAAGCGTGACAAGGCGTGTTGGAGATGTGGGTTAGAGAAGGAAGAGAATACTGATGAGAATGGAGTGGACGGAGAAAGGAGCATGCGAGAGAGGATGAAGGTTAGTGAGATAGGGGATGACTATTGACTTTACATTTAAATTCTTGGAGAATGTGTCTATCTGGAAAGCAAACAAATGGAAGGCGGGAAGTGCGAGAAAATAAGCTGTTAGAGTAGAATATGCGTTTACACTTTATTGGTTTCACAGTAAAATTGGTGGGACGTAGTTGCTAATCTTGTGGCTCGAGTAAATTCATATATATGGGGCACCAGTGAGCTAAGTTCATCGAAGCAGAAGCCGTGAAAGTATTTGTAGAAGAGACACAAGGAAGCCACATTGCGCCGGTGAAAAAGTGACTGTATCTGAGCTACCAAGTCGGGATCTATCACATTACATATTCTCCGTTGGATTTTTCAAGTACCCCATAGGTGAATAGCAAGGGCAACCGACCAGATATGGCAGCAATATTCAATGCACAAGAGGATGGTAGATTTATATATGTGCAGGATAGTTTCAACCGACTTTCTTACTCTACACCACACATAACGGTACTTATCAAATGATATCTTACGATGTAAATGCTCTGATATTGGTGAGACATCTCAAAATCTGAAATATAGAAGTTATTTACGTTTGGAAAACAATTTAGATTAGCGCTTGGGGGGAAAACGAATAAATATTTATCAAACATAAACACACAGCAAAAACTTTATATTACTTTACAAACTTTTATTTTATTAATTCTTAAATAAACTAAATTGTGCTTATATAAAACGAACAGTGTGTGGACGTACAAACGTTTAAAACCACCACGCATATCATCTACTAGACATCAGTCAGTCAAGTGCCATACGTGATACACGCTTGGGGCGATCATATCTCGAAAGAGACATGACTGACTGGGCAGAACGTTATCCAGCAGTAGGTTGCCATTGCTTTCTGCGGTAGACTGGTTATTGCACCAGGGCTAAATAACCCAATCTGTCATGCTATTTAACCCATAACTGGAGGGAAGATACGGATTAAATGCCTTTCCCAAGGGTATTTGCGCATAAGTGAACGCAATAAATTCAAGTGGAATTGGAACTTGGCTATCCGATTTCTCGTTCTGAGTCGATATCCACTGCACCACAACGCACATAGTAGACATACACACACGTAAACACTTACGAATATGGATTCTCATCTGGGTTTCACCAGAATTGTTATACAGTTACATACGTAATGCTATATTTAGGGATTTTTAGTTAATTATAAAATTCTTTAATTTCTTGGAAGTTGGAAAGAACGCATCTTCTTCCTTGGAATTATAAACACCATAAATTATACTAACGTATAAATAAAATGTGTTGTGCTTTGTGGTGCAGTGGATATCGACTTAGAACGACAAATCGGGGAGCCAAGTTCGAATTCCAGTTGAATTCCTGACATTCACTTATGCACAAATGCCTATGGGAAAGGTATTAGTTCCCCTAGATATGGGTTAAATAAGACAGATTGGGGTCTATAGCTTTGGCTGGCAATCACTCTACCGCAGAAAGCAATGGCATCTTAGTGCGGGATAATCTTCTGCCCAGTCTGTCAGATCTCTTTCAAGTCATTTTTTTTAATCGTGTTACCCCAAGCAAGGCTTTCCACTGCCACTATAGCGCAGTGGGTTACATAGAGCGATTGGGTATGGGAAATGTCAGAATGAGGATGGTAGACGACTTAGGATGTACATAGGGAAAGAGTTGGAGAGAGTGGGTGCGAGTTAGTGTGTTAGAAGGTGTCTATTGACCTTACATTTAAACTCCTGGAGGTTGTAGCCGTCGGGGAAGAAAGCATGTGGTAGGGAATTCCACAGGCGGGAAGTGCGAGGAAAGAAGCTGTTGGAGTAGAAATTGCGGTTACATTTCATCGGTTTCACTGTAAAAGGGTGGGACCTAGTTACCAATCTAGTATCTCGTGCAAATTCACATCTAGGGGACACCCGTGATTTAAGTTTGTCAGAGCAGAAGCCATGAAAGTATTTATAGAAGAGGCACAGGGAAGCCACGTCACGCCGGTGAGAGCGATACTGCAGGCGGTCAGCCAAGTCGGTATTAATCACATTACAGATTCTTCGCTCTATTTTGTCAATAACCCCGAGGAGAATAGAAGGAGAACCCGACCAGATGTGTCAGCAGTACTCATAACACGGGCGGATGGTGGATTTATATAAGTGCAGGATAGATTCAGGCAAAAAGAATTTCCGGGCCCTGCACAGAGAGCCGACTTTCATAGCTGCGGATTTAGCAATTAATTCGACGTAGTCATTCCACTTGAGGTCTGCTGAGAGTGTCAGGACAAGAAGGCGTAGTGTTTTACTCTCTGGGAGGCAAGCCTGTTCCATGCTAATGGGAGGGAGGTGCGGTTTTCTGAGGTGGTTAATTGACAGCAGCTTCGTTTTGGAATTGAATTTTACGAGTCATTTCTTACCCCAATCTACCACGGATTGGAGGTCCTTCTCAAGCTCGGCAGCGAGGTTCGCCTTGTCACCAACACCAGATTTTCGAGTAAACTGTGGTATCATCGGCGTACATGCCTACTTGTGATCTTATGGCATCGGTGAGATCATCGATATAGATTAGAAAGAGCGTAGGACCTAGGATAGAGCCTTGGGGGACACCCGCGTTTGTAGTGTAGTTCTGGGAGGCATGTACGTTTAATATCACCTTCAGTGTGCGGTTAGAGAGGAATGACCGGAATAAGTCCAACAAAAGTCCAGTTATGCCATAGCTTTGCAGTTTCCGTAGAAGGCCGGCATGCCATATCGCCGAAAGCGTTTATCAAGTATGGCACTTAACTAACTAACAAATAAAATCCAAAATTTCTTTCTTTTTCTTTCTCCAAAACTCATTTCCTAATGAAGCTTTAGTAAAAGAAGTATGTTAGATTGATAAGCATTTCTTATTTGGTCTTTATCTTATCATATACTTCTTTCTTTTTTCACCATATCTCATTCTCTGATGAAGCTTTAATAAAACATTAAACATGTTAGACTGATAAACATTTCCTGTTTGTTTTTTACCTTATTATATATTTCCTTCTTTTTTTTTTCCTCTATATCTCATTTAGGATGTGCGTTGTGGTGCAGTGGATATCGACTCGGAACGACAACTCGGGGATCCGAGTTCGAATTCTAGTTGAATTTCTTGAATTCAATTACGCACAAATACCCTTGGGAAAGGTATTAATCCGTCTCTTCCCTCCAGTTATGGGTTAAATAATAGGACAGATTGGGTTCTATAAGCCTGGGTTGGCAGCCAGTCTACCGCAGAAAGCAATGGCAACCTACTGCCGGATAACCTTCTGCTCAGTCAGTCATGTCTCGAAAGAGACATGATCGTCCAAAGCGTGTATTATGTATGGCATCTGACTGATATCTCATTTTCAAATGAAGCTTTAAGAAAAGTGAAACATGTTAGATTGATAAATGCTTCCTATTTGGTATTTAATTTTATATATATATATATATTACAGTTTCTCAACATAATATATTTCGGATTTTGAGAATAATTCGTTGTTTTTTTGAAACGATTATTTTTACAGCCATAAGTACTATGATTTAACCCATAGCCGGAGGAGAATACTTGCATTCATACCATTTCTCAAAATTGTTTATGCGTAAATTAAAGTGACGAGTTCTTTTGGAATTTGAAATCTGCTCTCCGTTTTCTCATCCTGAGCCGCTATCCATTAAAATCCACGCAATACAATGTACACAAATATATTTTCATTTTTTTGTTTTGTTTTAGAATAGAAGATTATTTTCAGCTACAAACCCAGGAAACCCGACTGGAATTTGAACTTGATTTCTCATCTTGGGGCGCTATCAAACGCGACACCTTTAAATATACATAGTATCTTCATTCAATTGAAGTCAACACAGAGAGCGCTACAGTTTTGTATTTCGTTCGTAAATAAATGTACTCGAAGGAAATTTTAGCAATTCTCGGGAGAAAGATTATCACACGCGCTTCAAGTGATGATCAAAAACTACATTAAAAATTTAATCAAAGTACAACAGAGAGATAAGTTCAAAAGTAGAGCATAAGCAAGGCGGACAAAATATATCGTTAAAATATACGAAAATTGAAAGAAACAATTAGAACATAAAACAGATTTAATATTAACAACACGCACAATGCACTTTTATGAACCGGAATTTTTTTTTATATCACAATATTAATAAACATTTAAAATTCATTGAAAGTACAAGATATATACGAACTCGTTCATGTCATGTTTCTTGCTTATAGTACATCCAATAACGTAACTTTCAGGAAGACCTTATATATATATATATATATATATATATATATATATATATATATATATATATATATTAATGATTTCACTCCGAGCAAGGCAGAAATGCCACTGATGAGCGGGGTGCTATATAACTGTAAAAAGATTAATTAGAAAAGAGTGAGGAGTACAAACTAGTTAGAAAGGAGCAATAGAAAGCTGAGAATGCAGGTGCGATGAAAGATACATAGGTGGAGAGAAAGGGAAGGATATACGGGGGTGGGGAGAGAGCTAGTGTCCAGTGTTTAATAGATGAGTATTGACATTGCATTTAAATTTCTGGAGGTTGTAGCCGTCAGGAAAGCAAGAATATGGGAGCGAGTTCCACAGGCGGGAAGTGCGAGAGAAGAAGCTGCAGGAGTAGAATTATCGTCTGCATTTGGCTAAACTAACTGTGAATGGGTTGGACCCAGTTGCCAATCTGGTTGCCCGAGTAAACAACTGTTGAGGAGGCACCAGTGACTTAAGTTCGTCTGATATATTAAGAAAATTAACGAAGATTAATGAAATATACGAAAATGTGTGCCATTCGGGAGGATGATTACATTTGTTGACATTAAGATACATTTCAGAGCAGAGATGGTTATTGTTAATTCGAAAATTGTGTTATAGGCTTAATTTGAGCACGTTTCGACTGGTCGTCATTAGTGGTCGAGAGGTCTAAGAAACGCCAGATCGCATGATGGGTTCACCTATGGGGATATGGGTCGCAGTTTCGAATCTTGCCGAATGACATACATTTTTGTAACAATCATTTATCGTAAATAATCAGACCGGCAGAAATAAATAGAAATTCTACTTAAATAGGAATATCTATCAAAATTATGTTCAAACAAATCATTTCAAAACATATATATATATATATATATATATATATATATATATATATATATATATAATTGTAAACTTGTAAACTTATCACAATACTCGTTTCGAAAAACCCTCCTAGTTAGGTGAAACCTTGGTAGGTTTGTTGGATCTTTAGGATATTTACCTATATCTATATCTATATACATATATATATATATATATATATATATATATATATATATAGATATATATATATATAGAGAGAGAGAGAGAAAGAAAGAGAGATAGACTAGTTCCAGAACGGCAATGTTCTATTCTGACGGGTGCTCAAGTATTTTTGAGGAGGTACATTGTCGAGTAGAATTTCTCGTGTTTCGTTCTGCCAAAACACTCATATGTAAAAATGAAGACGGATATTACTTCCACCGAGACCGAGCCTCTCTACGGCATATGATTTCATTCAATTTTTTTTCAATGTGTTCCTCTTGAATTCATATTTAAATTTGGGGCCATCAGGAGAGAATGTGCACCGTTTCGAGGCCTTCCTCTCAACGGTTACACTTGCACACCGGCCAATCTCACTGAGGTGAGGACCC
The DNA here is from genome assembly GCA_037127315.1 of Ascarosepion bandense. Lineage (NCBI taxonomy): Eukaryota > Metazoa > Mollusca > Cephalopoda > Sepiida > Sepiidae > Ascarosepion > Ascarosepion bandense. The sequence continues at coordinate 216,871 of JBBBDQ010001012.1, forward strand.
ATTATAACGATATACTAGTCTGTTGCAGATATAATAGTTTAAATTCCTAACGGAAAAATTAGATTCACGATCAGTAATGACATGCTGTCATGTTCGCTGAAACACTGCACGGAATATTTCTTTTTTTTCCATATTCACATGAAACTATATTTAGGTACTTCGATTAGGGGTTTTATAATTTTGGCCCTATTACGCCCTTTGAGTTCAATTGGGCCCAGAAATTGGTACAGCCTGTCTGCAACTAAACACATTATCCCAATTTTCACTGCTCAAAATATTTAAACATTTAATTTCACTTCAATCAACCGGGACACACATTAGAAAATTATAAATGTTTACTAATAGACTCCGATTTTAGTTCTACACACTCACGCAGAAAGAAAGAAAAATACTGGATTTTAAAATTAAATACACACAGGCTAGGGTTAAATAGGGATTTAGGTGGTTTGAATCTTTATAAATATTTCAATAGTTAAACATGTTTTAGATATAATTAAAAACATTTTCTCTAATACAAAATTTATAAGTATTATTAAAGATAGGTTTACTTTTACAAATATTAAAAAAGATCTGTTGATTTCTGCGTCACGTGATGTAAACAATCTCTCTCGGACGAACGCTCTCGCGAAATACGTTTCTAATTTAAATTTTAAAATCATTTGTTTCTGATGAAAGGCCGAGGACGGTCTGAAATATCAAATATAATAATAGAAATAAATACTGTCAAAAATACATTTTTAAAAGTACAACTTTTTAGTAGTTTTTCCTATATATATATATATATATATATATATATATATATATATATTCTAAACATATGTTGTTAAATATAACAGACAATGAATGTCTATCATGTTTAATCATGAGCTGTTCTAAACATCACTTTTTGGCTTTAATTTCAGGTAAAAATAAAGACATAAATTGTCCAACCATTGGATATTTTTTTATTATGGTGTTTCGAAGCTTTCGGCTCACATGAAAGTTACAGGGACGTTAACATAAAGACATCCATAATCACAGATGATATTATCTTTATGTTGACAAAAACATTGGTATGCAATTTTTGTCTTTATTTTCACCCGAAAACATTAAAGCCAACATACGTTGTTAAAACGACTCATGATTAAACATAATTGATATTCATTGTCTGTTATATTTAACAATGTATGTCTAGAAAATCATCTGCTGCCTCGATACAATATATATATATATATATATATATATATATATATATATATATATAGTCATACGCAGACAGATCTGTTTCGCTGTATCACAGCTCACAAGTACATTTAGACTCCGATTGCTTATTACCCAAGATTGAAACCCCGACCGAAGTGGTGTCAGTTGGCGATTCTACCTTTGGGCCATGGGAGCACGGTAGAAGAAAGCAGGCCTTTTAGCATGTATATTATCATTATACATGCTCAATAGCCAGAGTGATCTAATTCAAATAGTGAATGAGTTATGCGTACATGCCAGGGTAGCTACTGATTTTTATAGTCTAACTTTCTACCAGACTGCTCAATCAGGGTGTGAGAGCGTAAATAGATAATATATATATATATATATATATATATATATATATATATATATATATAATGTACAAATTTTAACAAACTGGCTAGCCACGTGTGGTAATTAACACTGAAAAATGGAAAAGACTGTTATAATTTAGCGTATAGAAAAAGATAACAGAACCATTGAATGGTGCTAATGTCTGCAGGTTGTGCCAGGATGAAAAGTTAGCCATTATATTGTTTCCAGAACAAAAATTACTGAATGAAAGATCTATAATAATGTTCAGATGTACTCAGACCTATAGATACATTAGCAGTATAGCCCGGCGTTGCTCGGGTGTAATGAAAACTTTAAAACTAATCCATGGTCCTGGAACTCAGACTCTTTGTAAGTTGGCACGAAAGACTAAAAAGTTGTTTCTAGTTAAGCGAAACCGTAGACTGAAAGAAAAATGAATGGATATAAGTCAAATTTTGATTTCCTGGTATAGATATCAAATAAGTTTTTTCATCGTAAACTGAATTCTGAAGGCTAAATAAGTCCTCTGAGTAAATGGTATCATGGCTGAGGCTAAGAACTACAATTATACCTACTTAGAGCCAAACCTGAAGCAAAAACTAAAATAAAAGGTCTGAAAAACTGATTTTGATCAGACCTGATATCTTGCCTTTTATATATATATATATATATATATATTATCGATTTTCTGCACTATTTTAAGAAGCGCAAGCTTGAAACTTCTGAATATCGTTTCTTATGTATTTGTCTATGAGTGTATGAAATTAAAATCGGACCACACCATCTATAACCCGATTTTTTCGATTATCGATTTTCGATATTTATCGGAAGTACCTCGACACAAAACCTAGCTAAGAACACTCGCAGATGCTTATAGTACAACTGTGTAAATTTTCAAGGAAATCGGTTCAGCCGTTTTGGAGTCTATATGTAACGGACACACACACACACACATACATTCACACACACACAAAGTTCCATTTATAAATAAGTTTAGATTTTAGCATCATAAAAAACATGGATGAAAGTGCTTTCAAATCCTTATATAACTCTTCCCAAATGTTGGAAGCATTTACTTGTTTAAAAATTCCAGCCGGGCGTACGTAAAACATCCCTGTTTCTACGTTTGAAAAACGGAAAATTAGTTATCTATAAATCGTCTAAAGTTACCAAAAGTTTGAGAACTAAGTTGCGAAAATAACTAATTGCCAAATAAAAAATATTGAAAACTTCTACAATATAAATGTATTGAACACTTTTTAATACAACTGAATTATGACTCAAATATAACTAAATCTATCCATCTATCTCTCTCTCTCTCTATATATATATATATATATATATATATATATTCGTCATCCACATACGAGCCTGTTTCGCTATATCACATCTTATCAGTGTGTCTAGACATCCACTTGCTTCTGGCCTGGATCGAAACACGAACAATGTGATGTCAGTCGGAATCGCTACCCCTTAAGCCATAGAAGGAAACAAGGAAACTTTCAGCGTTTTATATATTAGCGTTGTATACACACGTTAGTCACCGAAAGAACTGAATTTATTTCTGAAAGAGTAATGCTTAAATCGCAGTAGTGGTAACTTTTTAAAAAATTCTCATCTCCAGAGTGCTCAATCGTAATGAAAGCATAATATATTTGTATATATATAGTCATCCGCAGACAGATCTGTTTCGCTCTATCACAGACTCATCAGTACGGTTAGACACCCGATTGCTTTTTACCCAGGATTGAGACCCGGCCGAATTGGCGTCAGTCGGCGATTCTACCTCTGAGCTAGGTAGAAGGAGGCAGACTTTTTAGCGTGTATATTATCGTTATGCAAACCCAATAGCTGAGAGTGTTCTAATTCATTGCTGAATGGACGATGCGTAGATGCCAGAGTATATATATATATACACACACACACACACACATATATATATATATATATACAAATCTAAAATTAGTAAGCTTCTTGGACATAAGTTAATCAATAACACATACAATGCCTTCAGAAAAGAAAATAACAATCCATATATATCAACAAAAATTACAATCAACTTACCAATGTCTTTAAGCACATACGCATAACTCTAAACAAAAGGCTGTCCACGAACTCCAGTGATATACAAATATTCAACGAAAACAAAGAAACATGTGAGTCAGCCTTAAGAAACAACGAATACTGAAATAAACCCGAATATACAAACGTGTATAAACCAAACAAAAATAGTAGAAAAAAATATAATCGGCTTCAACCAACCTACAACAATATACAATAAAATAGCAAAATATTTTTCCTCGGTATAGAAAATATTTTCCTAAAAACACAACAAATTCTATTAAATATCAGCAAAAATATTGAAAATCAGTAACTGCTGCATGAAAATGTGGATGAAACATAACCAAACATTACCACGAAAACACTAAATACAACCAATGCTAGCAAATATTCTTCTTTTATGTGCCTTTTTCTTTCAAGACGTAGGCGATCATGGCCTTCCACGTTTCCCTATTCCTAGAGGTTCTGAGCACACTTTTTCCTGTAAAACCACGCAACCCCCGTTCTGTCATCCACCTGCTCAGACCCTTCAAATATGTTATCCGCTCCTTTCCGCTGTCTCTATTACTCTCTATCTGGCCTGTTAGTATCAGGTTCTCCAAGCCCTCCTTCCTTACTGCATGTTCTAGGAATTTTTAAGTGTCTCTTCCTGATGCTCAGTATTAAATTCCTTTTTGTTTCCTTTCTTTCCAGAACCTCATCATTACTCACATGATTAATCCATGATGCCGCAGCATCCTTCTGTAGAACCACATTTCAGTTGCTTCAAGTTTTTCCTTCATCTTCGATGACATTGTTTAGCATTCTTGCATTTTGCTTAAAAAATATTAGATTCTTCGTCTTCTTATTTTTTTATGTGACTTGTTCCTTTAGGACGTAGGCGATCATGGCCTTTTACGTATCTATATCGCATTCTCTTGTTAAACCACACAGCCCCGTTCTGACATCCACCTTATCAGGCCCTTCAAATACGTTATCCGCTGCTTTCCTCTGTCTCTTTTCCCTCAATCTGGCCTGTTAGTATCAGGCTCTCCAAGCTTTCCTTCCTCGGCGCATGTTCCAATAACTTTAGTTGGCTCTTCCTGAAGCTCAGTATTAATTTCCTTTTCGCTTCCATTTCTTCCAAAACCTCATCATTGCTCACATACTCAATTTTTTTTAAAGAAATTATGTATTTCATAGTATATTTACTATTTATTGCCAAATGAAAATAGAATGGTTCTTTTAATTCTGTTAATTTGCAAGATTTTACTAGGCAAGGAAGCAAAGATGAACTCATCCGAATCTCTCTAAATTTTCTTTCTTATTTCATTGATGAAACTGTAATGTAGGTAACAATTAAATATCCATTGCTAAATCAGCAGCTATGAAAGTCGGTTCTCTGTGCAGGGCTCGGAAATTCTTTCCGCCTGAATCTATCCTGCAATTATTATAATTTTATATAAATCCACCATCCGCCCGTGTATTGAGTACTGCTGCCACATCAGGTCACGTGCCACTTCTATTCTCCTCGGGGTTCTTGACAAAATACAGCGAAGAATCTGAAATGTGATACCGACTTGGCTGACCGCCTGCAGTATCTCTCTGACCGGCGTGACGTGGCATCCCTGTGCCTCTTCTATAAATACTATCATGGCTTCTGCTCTGACGAACTTAAATCACTGGTGCCCCCTAGATGTGAATTTGCACGAGATACTAGATTGGCAACTAGGCTCCACCCTTTTACAGTGAAACCGATGAAATGTCACCGCAATTTCTACTCCAACAGCTTCTTTCCTCGCACTTCCCATCTTTGGAATTCCTTACCGCATGCTTGCTTCCCCGACGCTACAACCTCCAGGAGTTTAAATGTAAGGTCAATAGACACCCCCTAACACTAACTCACTCCCACTCTCTCCAAATCTCTCCCTATGCACATCCTAAGTCTTCTATCACCCTCCTTCTGACATTTCCTATACCCAATCCCTCTATGTAACCCCCTGCACTATAGTGGCAGTGGAATGCCTTGCTTGGGGTGACACGATTAAAAAAAATATTAACAAAGAACCATTCTATTTTCAGTTACAATTATTTACTTGGCAATAAATACTAAAAAAATAGTATGAAAAACATTTTTTTAAAACACTGGGTCACCTAATATTTATGGCCGGTAGTGTATATATATATATATATATATATATATATATATATATATATATATATATATATGAAATCTACAATGTGCGATGATTAAATTGTCGCTATTTGCCTTGTAAAATTTTGCAAAGTAATAATAACGAAAGAACCATTCTATTCTCATTTACAATTATTCACTTGGCAATAAATACTAAAAAATAGTATGAAATGCATCATCCATTTAAAACACTGGATGCGCCTAATAATTATGGTCGGTAGTGTACGTAAAAATGTTCCAAAATACATAAGCAAAAATTAATAAAGACATAAATAAATAAACTGGAATGCGACAAAAGATACTAACGCACTAAGAAAAGGGTCATACGTGGGTCAACAAGTCAAAAGCGCCCATCCCAACTAAACAGACACCCATACTAAATAATAAAAATAAAAATAAATCAAACAACTTCACAATAAAAAAGAACAATAAAGAAAAAGAACCAGTCAGAAACAAGGAGAAAAAAGAATAACTAACCAATCAGAAAATTACCCTCACAATATCACATCATACTCTTGTATAGGCTCGGTTTTGTGTGGTAAAAATTGGCCTTAAAAAAAAACACGTCCGACACGCCTGAACACCCCACAATTTAAAAACCAGAATGTTGAAGGTTGGATGATGAAATGGGGAAGGATAAAATATTTCGTTTGTAAATTAAAGTAATGATTTATTAACTTAATAACAAAATTGTAAGAAGAAAAATATAAGTGAAATTTTGTTAGCTGAACACAATAACATATTTGTGAGAAGAAAAAAGGTTCATATGGAAAATTCATGTACTTTTGTAGTTAAAAATGTTCAAAGAGAAATGTCGGTATTTAGAATGTCCCAAAGAAGTTTAGAGTTTATAGTTGATAGTAGTAAGTAGCTAAGTGTCCCTGGCGTATACTGATAGTAGCAGAATAAGAATTCTTATGTTCCTTCCTCTTTTCGGTAGTTTGGCGACAGGATGAGAAAAAAGGTGAAACAAATAAAGAAAATGGAAGTAAAGGCGAGACGTGACCGAGTCAGCTTGACGTTTCTTCCTTACACTGTGCGATGCTATCAGATATCTCACCCATTCTGATTATCTTTGACCGGCCAAGAGATGTCCTTTAAATAATAGATGTAGTAAATTTGTCATGTGACTGGCTCCAGCTGGCATTTTTTTTCTGTTTGAAAAATAAATCGACTGACATCATACATCATTTTTCGATATCCTATCCAATCAGCATCCAGAATTTTATTTTTCACACTGACTTGCGAAATTTGACTTGGTCTGAGTTTTTCCAAAATGTTTTAGTAGTTTGAATCCGAATTTACGTGTGTGCAATTTTACTTTGGGTGTTTTCGTTAACTGTTGGATGATATAGGATTTGTATCCTATCTTCTATAGAAAAAATAAAATCAATTACTTTACGATAAACAGCCCTGACAAGTGAGAGCATCATAACGGTCTCCGCAGGAAACTTTGAAGTTGGTATGACTTTTTTTCTATTAAAGAGATACACTCTTTGTAACTATCAACGCTCTATCTACATCTCGATATCGAGTATCTTGCGATAAAAACCTCGCTTGACAAAATACATTTTATCATTAATAACCACTGAAAAATAACACATTTGGCGCTAATTGTTATCGGGATTGAACTCTATCCAAGCTCCAGGAAGAAATAATACCCCACCCCAGTCGAGCACTTTTGCAGAAATTTATTTTTATATACTCTGTAAGACATAAGGCGAGGCGGACAAACGTAACCACTCTGCTGACTGTGAGAAGGACCTACACTCTGTGGTAGAATCGGGTAAGAAATGGCTTGTAAATTTCAATGTTTCTAAGACGAAGTTGCTGTCAACCATCAAAGGCAATCTCTACTGCCCCCCCCCCACACATAAACATGAACCAAGCGAATCTCCCTGAAAGCAATACACTGCAATTTATTGGTCTCAACCTCTCTTCTGACCGCAAGTGGAACCATTACATTGAATCAATAGCAAAATCGACTTCTAGGAAGAAGTACGTAGAATACTGTTGTAATATCTGGTCAGGCGCCCCTGCTGTTCATCTCAGCGTTCTCGACAGACTCTTAAGGAGAACCTGTAATGTGATCGGTTCCGACCTGTCAGCTCGACGCCAGACACTTTCTTACCGGCAGAATGTCGCTTCCCTCTCTCTCTTCTACAAATATTTTCATGGCTTCTGCTCCGATGAAGTTAGGTCACTGGTGACCCCAACACAAGAATTTAGCTTCTTTTCTCGCACTTCCCGCCTGTAGAACTCCCTTCTGTATACTTGCTTTCCTGACAGTTACAAAGGCCAAGAATTTAAATGTAATATCTATTTCCATCTTTTATCAACTTAACTCCTGTCTTTCCCTCGTCCGTTTTACATCACCCTGTGGATCTTGTTCTTTTCTTTTCTCACTCTACCTTTAAAGATTTTTAAAATAATAACAACATAATTTGATCTTGCCTCTTAATAATAGCATAAACATTTTGATGATAAACTTTTTATTTTTATTATTTAATTTAACATCCTAATATGCTGTTTTGTTTTTCTTGCTTTTTTTTGTTTTTTTTTTTTTTGTTTTTTTTTGGCAGTTGAGTGGGGGTACCTAAATTCATAGTTTTTTTTTGTCTGTTTGGCTAGAACCTCCATCTCATACTTGATAAAAAATAACAATCTAATTTTCTCAACAATTTTCTATATATTCTTGTATAATTTGTTTTTCGGTGAGTGGTTAAAAGAAGTATGCGTATTTTTTCTTTTTTGTAAATGTTCGTTATTATTTTTTGTAAGCTGGGAGGAGAATGTTGAGTCAAGGAAAATATTTTTTCAAATGAGTTTCGAAATATCTATGAGCGTCTTTAATCTGGGCGACAGAGACATCTTGGTTCCACTCTGGAAGCGTTAATTAAACGAATGTTTACACTGATCGGAACGATAAAACAGAGACAGTTTAATAATGTCATTCTATGTCATTCTATGTAACTTGTGAATTTTTAATGGCATACTTTTGGTTTGTTAAAAAAATCGGATGTCCTTTTTCTATATTTGATTGCGTTTCATTGCAAGATTTTTAATCGACCGCGGGCGAATAAAGCAATAAACTTTAATCACCCAATTAAGTTTTTAATCAACTGAGTCGATCGGGCGAGTGAAATCTCAAAGGCTGCTAACGACTGCAAAGCATAAATTGAAAAGGAAATTAGAAAATTTTACAAACCCACCGACAATAACATGTTAACAACATAAACAAAGAAGACAAATATATTTGATAAACTAAAACTTGACGAAAGAATCAAGCAACTGCCAAAATCTAAACCGTTTTTTTACACTAAAAGACCATAAAGATAACTTCCTATAAATAATAAACCAACATGTAGATTAATAACCCCCACAAAACCCAACATCGGAAAAATAGGTAAACAAGTGATGGAAAAAATATACTTAATAACAAGGCATAAACTATAAATAAACCAATAAGAAATATAAAAAAAAATATCAATTGGTTCAACAATATCACTAACAAAGTGGAATGCTCATTTCTACAGTTAGACATAAAAGATTTCTATTCGTCCATCAACGAACAATGCACTAAACTTAGCAAAACAACATATAGACATATCAGAAGACATAAACATTATCAAACATTGCAGAAAATCAATTCTATCCCATAATAAAAATCAGTTCTATCCCATAATAAAAATCAATTCTATCCCATATTAAAATCAATTCTATCCCATAATAAAAATCAATTCTATCCCATAATAAAAAATATGGTAATAAATTGCAACACCAAACAAAAATAACAATAATAACTACAAATTGACGTAACAATGAGAAATTACGACGGTGCAGAAATATGCAAAACTACAGCGTTTACATAAACTACAAAGTAGCAAAAATCATCAACAAACAAGATATAGGTTTATAGAGAAACGAAGGACTCATAATTCTAAAAAAACTGTAACGGTAAAACTACAGAAAGCATAAGAAAACAAATTATAGAAATCTTCAACACTCTAAGATTTCCATTAGACATAAAAAATATAAATATAGTAAATATCCAAGATATAACAGTCAATATACAACAGCACATAAAAACCATCCAGAAAAAAAAAACAACAATCCTCTATATATCAACAAAAATTCCAATCGCCCTTCAAACATATTCAGTCAGATACCCATATCTATAAACGAATGACTATCTACGAACGCAAGTAAAATAAAAATATTCAATGAAAACAAATAAACATATGAGTTAGTCCTAAAAAAACGGATTCTCAAATAAACTTGAATACACAAACGAAGAGAAACCAAACAAAAAGAATGGAACCAAAAACATAATCTAGTTTAATCCACCCTACAACAAAAATATAAAAACAAAAATAGAAAAGTATTTATTAACATAACTGAAAAAACACTTTCCCAAACACAATAAACTACCAAAAACTATTAAGAAATATAAAGTCAATATCAGTTCCAGCTGCATAGAAAATCTGGAAAAAATACTAACCAAACAAGAAAACACTTAATAAAACTAATAATAACAACACAAATCAATAAGACAATAAGAACAAATGCAACAAGCGAAAGAAGGTCAACTGTCCTCTTAATAATAAATGTCCTACCAACAACATAATAAACAAAGCAACCGTAACAAAGGACAACAATACAGGAAAAAAAAAAGATTTACATAGGAGCAACAGAAATTTAAAGAAATATTTAATAATCGCTAAACACTATTCAACATTGAAGAAAACAAAAACAAACCAGAAATAAAACAATACAACCAAAATCAAATTTGAAACAATATAAAGAGCGCCAACATACAACAGTACTAAAAACACTTGTAAATTATAGCTAGAAAAGAAATCTAGCAATAATTGCTTTAAAAAATCAAAGTAAAATTTTAAACCAAAAACATCGAGAAAATGGTAAAATACAGACATGCAAAGACCTACATTTCTACACAAACAGTAGATAACGACGTATAAACAATATAGATAAACTAATTACCAAAAAATAAGAATAAATAAATATAATTATTTATTAGAAAGTATATAAATGATATGAATGCAAAAATAAAAGTACATACAAACACCCAGTCCTGACAAAAATATCATACAAAGACAAAACAAAAAGTAAAAATAAAATAAAATAAATAAATAAATATAAATAAAAACAAAAGTAAAAACGGAAACACATTAAACTTACAAATACAAATGCAATAAACCCAACCATAAAGAAAAATGTATAAAGAAATAAACCGTCACGCAGTAAAACATAATAACACAATGAGAAAAAGGTCAAAATGAGGTGAACAAAACAAAAAGGACCATCCCGACTGAATAAACACTTATATGAGCATACAGTAAAAAATAAAAATAAATCCAACTATACAATAAAAAAGAAAAAGAAAAAAAGAAGAATTTGTAAAAAATTGTGTTGTCTTTTAAAGCTTCTATTTATAATACTACCCAAGAGTAAAAGACTATTTCACTGCCTGACGAAAAGCTAATAAGGTTGTAACGAAACAGAAAGGCTCTTGTGTTGCAGTAAACTAAGTCTTTATTATAATATATATATATTAGTCGTTACACGCCAAGCAAAAATCGTCACTAGACTGACGACTCTACGACACTGTCAGCACTCTGCCTTCGGGCGGAGGGCGCTCTCTGCTTCCGAGCAGAGAGCAATAACCCAGTCGTGGTTCCGCCGAAGGGTAGAAGCACGACTGGGGAATAATAGACAGACATTTTTTGGCTGGGCCATATCGCCCGGAAGGCCCAGGTATAAACTGACCATGTGTCATATGTTGCCCTTACTGGGAGGGACAGCTAAATAATGCCAAGCAAAGCGGAACCGCCACTGATGCGCACGGGCTACATAAGAGTAAAGGTTTAGACAGAAGGAAAGAGAAGAGAAAGACGAACCAGTTACAGGGGATGTCAGAGAAAGGGTAAGAGAAGGATGGGAACACGGGTGTGAAGACAGTTTCGAAGGTAAAGTGAAAGGAAAAGAACAAGATATACGGGGTTATGTAGAAAGGACTGTAGTCAAGTGAATAACAGATGGGAATTGACATTGCACTAATATTCCTGGAGGTTATAGCCGTTAGGAAAGCAAGTATATAGAAGAGAGTTTCACAGGTAGCACGTTCTGAAAAAGAAACTGTTGGAGTAGAATTGCCGGCTGCATTTAGTTGATTTAACAGTAAAAGAGTGGGACCTTACTTCCACGCTTGTTGCTCGAGTAAATTCATGTGGATGGGGCATCAGAATGCTAAGCTCATCCAAGTAGAAACCATGGCTATATATATATATATATATATATATATATATATATATATATATAGCCATGGCTTCTGCTTGGATGAGCTTAGCTCACTGGCTATATATATATATATATATATATTAATCGTTTCACCTCAAGCAATGCGGTAACGCTACTAGTGCGCAGGGGGCTACATAAGAGTAGAAGATTAGGTAGGAGGAGAGTAAAGAGAAAGATGAACCAGTTACCGGGTGTGTCAGAGAAAAAAAGCAAGAGAAGGATGGGAATACAGGTGTGACAACAATTGCAAAAGTAGAAAGAAAGGAAAAGATATACAAGCTGATGTAGAAAGAACTAGAGTCAAGTAGTTAAGGGATGGGTATTGACATTGCATTTAAATTCCCTGAGGCTGTAACCGCCAGGAAACAAGAATATGGAAGCGAGTTTCACAGGCGGGAAGTGCAAGAAAAGAAGCTACTGGAGTAGAATTGTCGTCTGCATTTGTTTGATCTATCTGTGAATGCGTTGGACCCTGTTTCTAGTCTGGTGCACGAGTAAACTCCTGTGGCAGGGACACCAGTGACTTAAGTTCGTCAGAGCAAAAGCTATAAAAATATTTATAGAACAGACAGGGGAAAACCACATCACGTCTGTGAGAAAGTGGCTGGTGTCGAGCTGCCAAGTCGGTACCTATTAAATTACTGATTCTGCTTTTGGAGCCTGACAAGAACGCTGAGATCAAAAGCGGGGGCGCCTGACCATATATGACAGTAGTATTCCATGCATGAACGGATGGTTGATTTTTATATGTGCAAGACGGATTCAGGCTGAAAAATCATCCTGGCCCGACACAGTTACACAACCGTTCTAGCAGTGGATTTAGCTATTGATTCCATTTAATGGTTCTACTTGAGATCGGAAGAGAGTATAATGCCGAGGAGGCGCAGTATATTGCTCTCAGGGAAACTCGTTTGGTTCATGCTTATGGGAGGCAGAAGTGGTTGCTTGTGATTATTGACAGTCAGCAGCTTGGTCTTAGACGCACTGGAATTTACAAGCAACTTCTTCTTTCCCCATTCCACCACTGAATGTAGATCCCTCTCAAGATCAGCAGCGAGGTTATGTTTGTTCACCTCGACAGATTACTTACTGATGCGGGAGCAAATTGTGATGTCTTCTGCCTAGATGCCTACTTGGCACTTGATCACGTCTGGAGATCATTTAAAAAAAGGAAAAGGGTCGGGCCTATGATAGATCGTTGAGGGACACCAGCGTTTGTACAGTAGGAGGTAGAGGCATACCTATTCAAGAAGAACTTCATTATGCGGTTAAATAGTAAAGATTTAATCACATTAAGCAAGCGTCCGGTGATACCATAGCCCCGTAGCTTGCGTAGAAGACCAGCGTGCCAAACCTTATCAAAAGCCTTGGAAATGTCTAGGGCAACAGCACGTGCCTCGCCGGACTTCTCAGCGCCTGGTATATGGAATCCGTGATGGTCGTTAGCATATCGGCCGTGGACCTGGCGAAGCGGAAGCCGTACTGCCTGTCTGAGAATAGTTTATGGGCAGTAAGATGTTGAACCGTTTCAGTATTAATAATGGTCTGGAACATTTTCCAAAAATTGGTAGAAGGACTGATAGGGCGATAGTTGGATGGATCCGAGGGTTACCCTGAGCTCTTAAATACAGGAACCACAGAAAATGACTTCCAGCATGCAGGAAAACAGGAAGCAGAAGGCAGTAATTATGCTATTTAGAGAGGACAGAGGAGAGTTCAGGAGCACATTTCTTAAGGACAATGACCGGGATTCTATCGCGTTCGCTTGCCTTATGGGGGTCATGTTTTGATATTACCTTAGATACAAGTGATGTCGTAATGTAAACATCATTCAGTTAAGCCTCAATTCTAGTCGGGTGCGAGTACTCCAGACGAGTCAAATGTGGAGTTGGATGAGATTCTACGAGCAAAGCACTCAGTCTTGTCCGCTTATGCAGTGAGGAGCTCAAATTCATTGGAGAGTTGGAGGATTTGCTGTTGTTCAGCACACGTTTGTATAGCCACCAATAGTCCATGGAGCCGAATTTGCAGTCAGCTATGCACTGACTCATTCGCTCAGCCAACAACCGCTTGGCGTCATTCAGGATCCAATTGTCCTCATTACAATTTAAGGTAAATAGGCGCCTATTGTGAATCAGATACATGTTTAGATTTTTTTTTAGATATGTTTATTCATATTAAAATTTGTTGGTAAGAAAAGACCAAGTAAAGGAGGTAGACGGACTTTAACTACGATATATATTGGAAGAGAAACTTGTCCGGGCTGCAGTGTGGCCTTAGGGTTGCCCACCGAAAGCTTTTGCAAGGAAGACCTATCCACAACGCACATTACATATATCGAATGATCATTTCAGCGAAATAAATTCTCTTTATCCGCGATCTTTTTTTAAGATTATAACTATGTAAATTTTATCTTTCCATAATAAAAGTCGATATGAAAATCGTAAAGATACATATTGATGTGCTTCAATGAACAGATCAGGGAATTTGTTATGTATGTCAGTACCCACTGCCTCATGCTAGTAATAGAGTTGATGTGTGCATGCCGATTGTCTGGATAATGACATGAAGAAACGATCTGGTTGGAACCAAATTGATTGATAGAGAGTAATTTGAGGTTGACGAGTTTTTGTCGCTCACTAAGCATGAGGCTTGCGGGGGAAAATTTTCAGGACAACTTCGTCTTTATTGATTTCCTTTTTTTTTCTTTTTTTCACTCTTTTTTTTTCTGGATCGAACTAGCTGTAACTGAAGAATCTACAATGATGAGAAGGATGTGATCTGAAAAATAATTTAACGAAGAAAAAAAAATGTCAAAGAAAGAACCACTGGTGAGCGCCATGGGGATTATCTCAGGCAAAATAGATGGGTTCAGGAATTGATTGTTGCAAAATGATGGATAGCTTCGAAAATTAAATATTTACAGGCATGTATCTAACTGTTTGTCTCTCTAAACTTTCAAGCATTATTTTTATGATCATTTTATTATCATTTTTTAAAATGTCGAACTCCTTCTTCTATATACCATGCCTCTTCAACAATGTTGCTGATCATGGTTCTCCACAATTTCCTATCCTTTGTAGATCTAAATAAATTCTATCATTTTGTTATTTCTTTTAACCTCCGTTTCGCCATTCAATCTCGCCAAGCAGGTCATGCGTTGCTTTCCTCTGCTTATTTTGCGTCCTGGATAAGACGATAAAATTCATCTGGCAGCAAGGACTCTGATCGTGAGATTGAAGGTTTTTAGGAGCATGTGACCATATATGAAATGCTGTTTTTCCAGGTCCAACGTAGCCTCGTGTGGTAGCAATTATTCCGGTCCCAACTATGATCAAATAGTTAAGCCATAAACAAAAATAAAATACTATGATATTTTGAAAATACATTACATAATAAAAATACCCACAATAAAATTTTCTATAAAGACATGATCAACAGCCCCTATTTCTAGTAAAACGGCCAACAATATATATATATATATATATATATATATATATATATATATATAGTATTGAAGGCCAACAACTGCGTTCAAAATATTTAGATTTCGGCATTAATAACCAATAAACATTAGCAGGTCATTAAAACAGAATCAACAAACGTAATATAACTTATTCAAGGCATTAATCCATACAATACCTACAATCAAGCTGTATCATAAAATATAACTTCAACAAAACTACAACATAAAAGCTCTATAGTAATTATGTCTACACAAACATATATAAGATTTTCTAAGAGTAGCTCCTTCTTCTTCTTCTATGTGCACTGTCCCTTCAGGACGTAGGCGATCATGGCTCTCCACGTCTCCCTATCCCTTGTGGCTCTTAGTATGTTTGCTCCTGTTGCTCCTGGCAAACCCCGTTCCGTCATCCACCTGATCAGTCCCTGCAAATAAGTTATCAGCTGCCTTCCTCTGTCTCTCCTTCCTTCTATCTGTCCAGTCAGTATCAGGTTCTCCAGGCTCTCCTTCCTCATTACATGTCCCAGGAACCTCAGTTGTCTCTTCCTGATGCTCAGCATCAATTTCCTTTTTGTTGCCATTCTTTCTAACACCTCGTCGTTGCTTGTATGCTCAGTCCACGATATCCGTAGCATCCTTCTGTAGAACCACATTTCGGCCGCTTCCAGTTTTGTCCTCATTTTCGATGATATTGTCCAGCATTCACAGCCGTATTGAAGAACTGACATCACGTAGCAGTGTAGCACTCTTTTCTTCGTTTCTATTGAGATCTTCATGTGTGTTAGAATTTTGCTCATCTTCTGGAACGCGTCCTTTGCCATGCCAATTCGCCTTCGGATCTCCGTGTCGCACTTTCCATCTCCTGTTAGAACACTTCCTAGGTACTTAAATTGTTGGACTTGTTTGATTCTGTTATCCCCCACCTGTATTTGGCATTTTGGGTTGTATCTTTTGCTGATGACCATGCACTCAGTTTTCTTAAAGTTTATTTGTAGTCCCTTCTTGTCACTCTCCACTGCTACTTTCTGTATGAGGTCTTGTAGTTTCCTTTCCGTGTCCGCAATCAGCACTGTATCGTCCGCATATCTTATGTTGTTCAGGTTGTGGCCTCCAATAACAAATCCTGGCGTGTCATCTAGGGTCCTCAAAATATTCTCGCTGTATAGGTTGAACAAATCCAGAGAAAAGACACATCCTTGTCTTACGCCTTTTTCTATCTTTGTGTATCTACTGAGGTCGTTACCTGTCCGTATGCAGGCCGTTTGCTGCCAGTAGAGATTCTTGATTATTCTTATGTCTTTGCCGAAAATGTCGAGATTGCCCAGCATCTCCATCAATTCTTTGTGTCGTATTTTGTCGAATGCCTTCGCGTAATCAATGAAGCACATGTACAAGTCTTTCTTCATTTGCAATGCCCTTTCAGAGAGCATCCTAATCATGAATATGGCGTTCCTTGTTCCAGTGTCCTCGACGAACCCGCACTGTTCCTGCCCTATCTCTGGCCTGATTCTGCTTCTCGCTCTAACAACAAATATATTAAAGAGTAGCTTAGATGTGGTATAATTCCAAAAGTGTCGAAGTCACTCGTCAGTCGTAACTGATTTAACGAAACAACCTCGCTGAACAATGGGCAGACGTGCCCATCACAAACATATACACTACCGGCCATCATAATTAGGTCATCCCAGTAAAAAAAAGAAAATGATTTATTTCATATTATTTTTAGTATTTATTGCCAAGTGGATAATTCTAAATGAAAATAGAATGATTCTTTTGATAATACTGCACAATAACATGTGCATCAAATGAACTGCTTTGGTGTCCGGTTTTTCGTGCTCTCTCCCCCATGCTAGTCTCTTCTTCTTATTGACTGGCCGAAGCAAAGGCTTCCTGGTTGCCTTGTAACATTTTGCAAAGTAATAATAACAAAAAAAAAAGGGATGCTATTTTCATTTAGAATTATCCGCTTGGCAATAAATACTAAAAATAATATTAAATACATATTCTTTTTAACTGGGGTGGCCTAATAATTATGGCCGGTAGTGTATACGCACAAAGCAGTGTACAATCTACCATGTAATCAGTCGTGAAAAGAGAATGGGATTTTATATTACTTCAAATCTGCCAAGAAAAATAATTTTCAGGATTTAATGAGTCATGAAGAGTAGATACGCCGTTAAACAAAATAATAATTACAGTAGAAGCTTATTTCTGTTGGTTCAGGTCTATTCTTGATCTGTGAAGAGTATTCAGGCCTATATAGAACTGATATCACGTAATAGTTCCGTATTTTTCCTTTCTTTCTTACAAATCGTTTCTTCTTCTTAATAAATCTTAAAAGGCATCTTTCGCAATCCCAATGCGCCATCGTAATCGAACGTAAATATATGTATATATATATAGTTTAGTGTATCGAGGCTGTAAATAGTTTTCTAAACATATACTGTTAAATATAAGAGACAATGAATGTCTATTATGTTTAATCATGAGCCGTTTTTTATTAATTCGCTTCTAAGATTTCGGCTCACATGAGCCATCTTCAGAGAGGTTATTAAGACGGTAATATTCAGATATCGGAGGCTATCTACATTAAATCCAAACAACCCACACTTAAAAGCACGTTCAAATCCAGTCATAACATCTTACATTGCATTTTAAAACATGGTTCTGCTGTCATTTCGCGCTATCACGCGGTGTGACGTCATTGATACGCATTGCAAATTTGCGAACTGTGTTTGTTATTTTTGGTAACTATTGCGGAGTTTTATGTCAACACAAAATAAAATCGTCGGTGATGGTGGATGTTATTACATTACCGTCTTAATAACCTCTCTGAAGATGGCTCATGTTAGCCGAAAGCTTAGAACCGAATTAATAAAAAATTATACAAATTTTGGATGATTTTTGTCTTTATTTTCAACTGAAATTAAAGCCAAAATACGACGTTTAGAACGGCTCATGATTAAACATAATAGACATTCATTGTCTCTTATATTTAACAGTATATGTTTAGAATATATATATATATATATATATATATATATATATATTGACTGTTCTTTATTGTTTATAATTTTGTAAATGCATCCAATTGAATATGAAGATTTTACCATCGGATCGTTTAAGATCAATGGACTTATGAAAAAGAAAAACCGTAATTTTTCTCTCAGGAAGATTATAGTAATAAGATTGATTCTAGTTATTTCCAAAGAATGGAATTCAAAGAAGGATTTGATATTAATATCGGAGTTCGATAGCATAAAGTAAAAGGTTTGGATACGGTAAATATTATTGAAATGGTTTTGACATCATTTTCGAAAATAGCATCGATAGACATTGAAAAATAATCACATTATATGAAGTATGAAGAAAAAGTACGGGGTTTGTTGCTATCCTAATGTAGATATTGAACACGGACTGAAGCCACTTGACGCTGAACACTGACGAATATACACATTAATTTATAACATTGTCGCTCACTTCGTTTAATTATAACAGTGCTTGGAAATGAAATGTGCAGAGTGTGGTCGTCTCATCACGAAGTTTCTATCAGTGGAAATGGATTGTGTACTAGGTTTTGGCCAGGCACAATATTATCTGATTTTGTCAAACACCATAGTCTCCAGATCTCGCCCGTTGCGTCGACTTTTCCTTTTTCCAAAAATGAAATCCTACATGAAAGGAAGATTTCACGCCGGAGAATTCCAAGTGAATGCGACAAGGTAGTTGTTCCCTTTCTTAATAAAAGGTTTTCATCATACTTTGATACGGAAATGACTTCCAAAGGAGACTACTTCAAATCTTTCGATTAATATGCATTCGATTAATGCGCTAAAAGTTTTTATGTATGAAAATTTGGCTAATGCAAAGATAATAATCGATTCTTCAGTTTAACCACAATAATTAAAAACTGTTTTTTTATAGTTACCAATTAATTAAGTTTTTGAAAGTTTAATAGGATGTAAAAAAATATAATGGTTGCTCGAAGTATTTTCAAAAGCCATTTTAACATAGAGTTCACGACATATATTAGATGAATTTTGGTATATATAATAATGAGCGCTCTTTAATAATTTTTAACTTATTTTGAGACAGAAATATTTCCCCTTATTATGATTTTGACAAAATTTGATCATCATTTAGTTTTCTTGCATGTATTCAAAATTGTCTTAATACCTTCCAAAAGTCTACTAATATCATCAGAGAATGGAATGTTGGTCTACAAATGATCAATAGTTCAATAAAGTCGTCCTTCTCTTCACTCTTCTTTAATCTTTTTACTCTTTAGCCCCCTGCACATCAGGGGCGTTACCGCCTTGCTCGGGGTGATATGATTAGAAAAAAAAATATTATTATTATTACGTCATTTCTATCATATTTCGATTTCTGCTATTGTCGCACAACCAATCAAGACTGCGGGAAGACCTAAGGCAGGTCGTGGTGTGGTGTTATGGCTCTAGTTCATGTTTTTTCTATCTCCCCTATCATCCCTAGCATTACATAGACAAAGTTCTCCTTAGTGTGTGGGATGTACTTAATAAGACATTTTTTTGTATATCTCTTAAGCTGGGGTTTTCATGGATCCTTTCAATGTGTTATTTTCTTCCATTTTTATCATTCCAAGTGCACCCACTATCAGTGGCACAACTCCTGTTTTCAAATTCCGCATTTTTCCTAATTCAATTTCCAGGTCATTATATTTTGACATTTTTTCAAATTCCTTGGTTGCTATGTTACAATCTGCTGGACAAGCCATACTGAATTAATAGACAAGTTTTTTCTTTTTGGTTTTTAACGATAATGTGCGGTCTATTTGCTTCAATTTTTCTGTCTGTGTAGATGGTGTAATCCCATAGAATGCTGACATTTTCTATTTCTGTAACCGGTGCTGGGTGATGTTCATTCCAGTATTTGTTTACAGATTTCCTATAGTGTTTGCATATTGTCCAATGTAAAGATTGCCCAACTCTATCGTGGCGATTTTTATATTCATTTGGGGCAAGCACAGAACAGCCTGAGATTAGGTGGTCTATTGTTTCTTGATGTTTCTCAGAAAACCTGCATTTGGATCTATATTATTATGTATAATATTTGCCTGAAAGTATCTAGTAAAAAAACTTTGGTTTTGCGCTGCAAGAAAAAGCCTTCAATCTCAGACTTTAATCCAGATGCACGTAACCATCGATGAGTATTAACTTTATCAAAATTAGATTTATTGGCACGTTCTGGATATTGGTCATGCAGAGGTTTGTCTTGCCAGAGTTGTTTCATCTATTCAAGAGCTTTATCCTTGGCTTTCATTTTCATATTTTTTGCCGCAATAGTTGGTTCTTGGCTTTTCTACAGAATCTACTAAATGTAAATCTCGTTTGTATTTACTGCCTTCTTTTATTATTGAATATTTTTCTTTCTTTCTTCATGTTGCTTTACTAATTGTATCATCCAGTCCTTTGTTGTTTCTATGTATGTTAGTAAACAAATATTTGTTGTCTTGTATGTTTCTTGTAGTGATCCACATAAAACGTTAGATTTAGCACATTTATTCAAATTGAATTTCATTCCAATATCTTTGCTGAAGCATTTTACAATTTGCAGAAAACCTTCCAGCTCATTATCATTCTTAACATACAACTTTAAGTCATCCATTTAAAAAAGCTGGCTTATTTTCTTTTGGCCTATTTCATAACAACATTCTGTCTTATTAAGTTGACTGGTTAGTCCTATTAATGATATGCAGAATAGTAAGGGAGACAAAGAATCACCTTGAAATATACCTCTTTTGATGTTTATTTCACCAGACTTATAGGATCTATTTATATGATTGAGGTAAAGGGTTGTTTTCCATAATGACATGCATTGTTTGATGAAATTGATAATGAAGAGTGATATCTTGTATATATTTAAAGTCTTTAAAATCCAGGAATGTGGCACACTATCGAGTGCCTTACGATAACCTATCCAGGCAGTACAAAGATTTTTCTTTGTACTGTAGCAGTTTTCCAGGATCATTCTGTTAACAGGCAATTGGTCTTTACATCCGTAACAGCAACGTTTGCACCTTTTTTGTTCAAGCGGTAACATGTGATTTCTTTCCAAGAATAAATATGTCTGTTTTGTTTAAATAGATGTTAATAGTTTAGATGTTGTCGGAAGGCATGTAATTGGTCTGTAGTTTTTCGGGTTGTTTGTGTCACCGTTCTTGGGTAGAAGAAATGTAATTCCTTTGGTCATTCATGCAGGAATTTTAGTGGGATCGTCAACCATTTCTTGAAGTTCTTTGGCTAGTTTTTTATGTGCTGTATTCAAATAGTATAACCAAAATTTAGGAATTTTACCTACACCTGGAAATTTCCAATTGTGTGCTTTTTGTTAGTGCAAATTTAACATCTTCTTCTGTAATTCCTGCCCATATCTGTTCTGGTTTATTTTTTATCCGTTCTATCTCTTGAGCAATACGATCTACTTCTTTGTTAAGTTCTTTAGGGCAAGCTCATATTTTCTCCCAGAAATATAACTTTTTCCATTTTGTGGGGGACTGTCACTTCAATTCTTTGTTTACCTATTTCCCTGTAAAATTTCTTCGCATCGGTTTGAAAAATCTTGTTTTGTCTGTAAAATCTTGATCTTTTCTCATAGCGTCTTATTCTTTGGGCCTTCATTTGCATTGTTTGCTTTATTTTTTCCTTAGTTGAGAGGACTTCATTTTCATTTCTAAGGTTGTATTTTCTTTCGACTTTTCTGACTTTTCTATTTCTTACATTTATTCCTCATGTCAGTTCATCGAGTGCTGATAGTTCCCCTCTAATTTGTTCAATTTCTTCTTCTATTTTTCTTTACAAAAGTGGGTCTTCATGTTTTCGAGACTGCCTTGTTTTTAATTTGATGTTCAATGTTTTGCTGCTGCTATTGCTGATGCATTTATTGCTTCATAGAGATTTGTATGAGTGTCTTCTTCATCCAAAATTAATTTGAGTGCTGCATTGTAGAGCTTAATAGTTTCGTGGTTATTCCATGTTGATTTTAATTTTGGGAGCTGCTCTCGTTCCTCCATTGCAATATATTGTATTTGACTTATATGGTTCTTGATTTCTTCCTTTGCTTCTTGTATATTGTTCTTGTTTTCCTTAAATAATTATGTTCAATGTGTTCTGAACACGTTTTATTGTCGTCTTGTAACTGACTCAGATCACACCGTTCCCGCACTTTTAAACTTATAGCATTATCTTCACATTGATTTGTGTGTATCATGGTTTCTGCATTATGACCTGTGGCTTGTTTGATGTTATTACTTTTTATTTCTGATTCCGGTTCCTTTTCATATTTTGTTGATTTGTCTATTCTTGTTACAGTTCTTTTTATCTCATTAATTTCAGCCTCTTTCAATCGGTTATTTTGCATGATGTATCTTCATACATTGGCTAATTTATTTTCGTCAATATACTTTCTATTTACTTGACCATCTTTTTTCACGCCAAAGGTCATATGTTCGGCGAGTGATGTTTTTATTTTTGGAGTTTGAGTAACGCTTCATGAAATGCAGTCATAACGACTTTGTACTCCTCACGAGACCATTTTATCTTTTCTTTCTTGAAATATACGGTTTCCAGGGATTCTTTCAACGTGTTTTTTACCATTTTTTATCATCCCAAGTGCACCTACTATCACGGGCACGATTTCTGTTTTCAATTTTAACATTTCTTTCTATTTTAATTTCCAGGTCTTTATATTTTGACAGTTTTTCGAATTCCTTGGTTGCTATGTTACAATCGGCTGGACAAGCCATATCAATTAATAGACAATTTTTCTCTTTCTGGTTTTTAACAATAATGTCCGGCCTATTTGCTTCAATTTTTCTGTCTGTGTAGATGGTGTAATCTCATAGAATGGTGACATCTTCTATTTCTGTAACCGGTGCTGGGTGATGTTCATTCCAGTATTCTTTACAGATTTTCCATAGTGTTTGCATATTGTCCAATGTAAATATTGTCCCACTCTATCGTGGCGATTATTATTATTATTATTATTATTATTATTATTATTATTATTATTATTTGTTGAGATCATTTCCAATTCTGAGATGTTTCAGTCGGCTGATAGCAGTAATAAGCAAGCTACTATCCGCAGCTCAAACACACAATGCATTCTTTGGCACATGAACTGTCCCAAGAAGCTCTGCCACCATCGTACACCCACCAAAAAATTGTATTTCTAACCGTGATGCCCGGCACTGAGATTCTTGAATCTAACCCTAAATGGGCCACTCACAAAAGGGTGTGAGAGTCATGAAAATGAAGAAAGCAGAAGACGGTCAGGTAGTCTTGATAACAAAAGCGGTTTCTGAACAAAACTCACATCAAAGTTTCAAAGAATTGTCTCAGACTCTTGGTGTTATCACTGCAACAGCCTCACATCATTTGCAGAGTACTGGCAAGTTAAAAATTTAGATAAAAAATCAAGAACGATAATCTTTCTGTGCAACACCAGTGATACCTTTCTTGACTGAATATTCAGTTGTAATGCTAAGTGAATACTTTATGAAAACTATAAATGATCAGATCAATGACTTGATCCTGATGAGTCCCCCAAATTTTCTCAAGGCCAAAGTTGTATCAGCAAAAGATTATGGTGACTGTCTGGTGGTCTGCAATTGGCGTTATCCACTACAGTTTTCTTGAAGCCAATCAGAGCACTAATGTAGAGCTTTACTTCAACGAACTTGTTGAAATGAATGCACGCTTGCACAAAACGAGACTGCATTGGTAAATCGGCGTGGTACGATTCTGCCTCACTATAATGCGCGACCCGGGATACGAAAATTTACTACATCCTCCATATTTTCCTGATAGATACCCACTGATTATCCATTTTAAGCCGTTAAACGCATTTGTAAATTGTAAATCGTTTAGGTTCAATCCAGAGGTAGAATCGGCTTTCAAAGACTTCGTTGCATCACAGCAAATAATTTTTTATCAACGAGGAATACACAATTTCGTCGATCGATGGCAGAGATACAAAGATGCTCAAGTCTCAAATTTTGACTAATCTCAATACTACTACAGTTATCTTTTTCAAAAATAAAATTATTTTTTATGAAATCAGCCGTTAATTTTCTAACAATCTAATAAAGGTTGCTCAAAAATATAAAGTTATCTAAGTAATTGCAATATTGTTAAAAATATGGACATTTATAAATAGATAAATTTTATAATATAAGCCGAAAATAAAAATACACATTTGAATATTTGACTATTATACTGTTTTTAAATATTTTAATTTTTAATGTTTATTTAGAAGGTATAAAAGCAAGTTTGTTATAATAAAATGGACGATGGAATTTGATATAGAAATTCACATTTATTAAAAATGTCAAAATATAATAGACTAGCAGTATAGCTCGGCGTTGCTTGGGTGTAATGAAAGCTTTAAAACTAATCCATGGTCCTGTAGCCCAGACTCTTTAAACGTTGGCACGAAAGATTAAAAAGCAATAGTTGTTTCCAGTTAAAGCGAAACCGTAGACTGAAAGAAAAATGAATGGATGTAAGTCAAATTTTGATTTCCTGGTATCGATATCAAATAAGTTTCTTTCGTCGTAAACTGAATTTTGAAGGCTAAATAAGTCCTCTGAGTAAATGGTATCATGGCTAAGACTAAGAACTACAATTATACCTACTTAGAGCCAAAACCGAAGCAAAAATTAAAATAAATATCGTAGCGATTTGAGTACCCAAGCTTCATTGACTGTTCACGGATCGTGGATTTTGATAAATGTTTCTACAAATTCCTGTGTTGTGTAATGCGTATTATTCCAAAACAATTTTTTGATTCGGCCCTCATATATAGTGAGGGGTCCTGTCTGGGCTTTCTTCATCAACATGGATACAATTCAGTCAGTCAGTTAAGTGCCATACGTGATACACTCTTGGGCGATCATGTCTCTAAAGAGACATGACTGACTGGACAGGAGATTATCCCGCAGTCGGTTGTCATTTCTTTCTGCCGTGGACTGGTTGACATCCAAGGCTATAGAACCAAGTCTGTCTTGTTATTTCACCCATAACTGGAGGGAAGAGACGGATTAATACCTTTCCCAAGAGTATTTGTGCGTAAGTGAATGGAAAACCTGTTTTCAGCATGGTATGATTCTATTCTATTGGGAGAGCTTTACAAGCGTATCATGATGAATAGTATCTTAAACAAAAAATATTATTTACAAATTTTGCATTGTAAATGTATACATCTAAACTTATTTATAAATAGAAATTTGTCTGTGTGTGTGTACTGTGTGTGTGTGTGTGTGTGTGTGTGTGTATCAGTTAACTATAGACTCCGAAACGGCTGAACCGATTTTCTTGAAATTCTAATACTACTAAATATTGATAAGGAGTTAGCCATTATAATAATAGCCATGTAATAAGAAACACGATTCTTTTTTGACACGACATTTTTTTTTTGCGATGATGAAAGTTAAATATTGTCTCTTGTTTTTCTTTTGTATTCCGTTTACTTGCTTCCCTGAGAGCTACAATCTCCAAGAATTTAAATGCAAAGTCAATTGCTCTCTCTCTCTTTCTTTCTTTCTCTCTCTCTTATCGCCTGGACTCTCATACATTTACTGAAAACCGTTGTATCGTGTTTTTCTTCATTTCCTCTCTACTCTCATGCAGTCCTCTTCACACCTCTATTCTCATCCTTCGCTTACTAATTCTCTGACAACCCAGTAAGGTTTTCCTATTTCTCATCACTCACCTCTTACGTAACGCCCTGGGGTGAATATATATCTATATATATATATATATATATATATATATATATAATTCTCTTTTGTATACTTACTTTCTTGACATCCCTAATCTCCAAGAATTTAAATTCAAACTCAATAACTTTGGCTTATCTCCTTGACTCACATCCTTTCCTTGACAATCCTTGTATCATGTTCTTCCTTTCCACTCCACTCTCATGAAGCCCTCTTCACACCTGACACCTCCGTAACTTGCTCCTATTTCTCATCACTCACCACTTACGTAACGCCCAGCACACCAGTATCAATACTGCCTTGCTTGGGGTGAAATATGGGTAAAAAGCAATCAGATGTCTAACCGTACTTATGAGCTGTGATACAGCGAAACAGATCTGTCGGCGGATATATATATATATATATACTATACTATAATCATCCGCAGACAGATCTGTTTCGCTGTATTACAGCTCATCAGTACGGCTTAGACTCCGTTCGCTTCCTAACCCAGGATTGAAACCCGACCGAGTCGGCGTCAGTCGACGATTCTACCCCCAGCTCACGATCGTCCGGCAGAAGAATGCAGGCTTTTTAGCGCGTATAAACAGGCCCAATAGCCAGAGTGCTCCAATTCATTATCGAATGAGCGATGCGTATATGCCGGTGTAGCTACTGTTTACAAAGCCTCCCACTCTTCCAGAGTGCTCAATCAGGGTGTGACTTGCTTCCCTGACATCTAAAATCTTCAAGAATTTAGATTCAAAGTCAATAGCTATCACTTATCTCCTTGACTTCCATCCTTTCTTTGACAACCCAACCCTTGCATCGTGTTCTTCTTCCTTTCCACTCTACGCTCATGCAGCCCTCTTTACACATGTATTCCCATCCTTCTCTTACTCATTTTCTGACATCCTCTTAACTTGTTCCCGTTTCTCATCACTCACCTCTTATGTAACACCCTGCGAATCAGTAGCAATTCTGCCTTGCTTGGGGTGAAATGATAATAAAGAAAAGCAATTTTCAGTGTCCATTAAGAAGATGGATAAACGGATCATCTGGAAGCGTATAATATATACAACATGGCCGTCTGTGGCGTCCTAGACTGTTGCCTATGTATTATGGATGCGTCAGTTGTGCACATATTGCAATAGCATCTCTACGATGAAGATCGTCCGTGCGTAGTAAAGAACTACACCCTTTTCGGTGTAGCACCGTTAATATTGCATGGGCAAGGACAGCATATCTAGCAGAGTCTAACTTCGGCAATATATTTATGTATATCCTGTGGGTATACAGTAGTTAATGTGACATGCTTCACCAGACCGATGTCATGCTATTATGAACACATACTTTCAGGAATAGTTTTGATGGTATCAGCAAAAGGAAGACAAACAATGTCCGCCCGCTGTCAAAGATGAGATGAGAGATTAGACAAATAACTTTACATTTATTTATCAAATTTCAGAATCTTTTTCATAGAGATTGATGACGAGGTGGAATTATGTATGTATTTGAAAATATGAAATTGGTACAAAATATCATAACCGCCATAAATAGATAAAAAAATTTATTTTTGTTACCATTCATGATGATGATAATATTTAAAAAATAAACTTGAAAAACGGGCTAATTAATCGGTTTTGAAACTCGCTCAACAGATTTAAATCTAGGTTAGAAAAGAAATAGTTATCAACAAAAGAAATGCGCAATATTTAGAAAAACATTTTTAAATGGAAATGAGTTGATAGCCAAATATATGATCTTTCCGTTTACACAAAGAAGGTTTCAAAGACAGAATAATAAGAATAATAAGAATAGATCTTACACTTGATGGTGGTAGTTTGAGTGGGATAAGCTAAGGATGTGATAATGTGATCACACTAAAATCTTCTTATTCTTCCTTGTCTTCTATGTGCCTTGTCATTTCAGGACGTAGACGACCATGGCTTTCTACGTCTCTTTATTACTGGTGGCTCTAATCACACTTTCTCTTGTTACTAAATAAAACACTCGTTCCGTCATCCACATGATTAGGTCCTTCAAATATGTTAACCATTGCTTTCCACTGTCTCTTTATCCCCTTTATCTGGCCTGTTAGTATCAAGTTCTCCAAGCCCTCCTTCCTTATTGCATGTCCCAAGAACTTTAGTTGTATCTTCCCGATGCTCAATATTAACTTCCTTTTTTGTTTCCAGCCTTTCCTAAACCTCATCATTGCTCACATGCTCGGTCCACGATATCCGCAACATCCTTCTGTAGAACCACATTTCAGTTGCTTCCATTTTTCATTCATCTTTGATGATATTGTCCAACATTCACTGCCATATTGAAAGACTGACATCACATAACACTCTAGTATTCACTTTTTTGTTTCTAGTGAAAATTTCCTGTCTCTTAATACTTTACTCAGCTTCTGGAACGAGTCCTTCGCCATGTCAATTTGCCTTCGGAACTCAAATTGACATGGCGAAGGACGAAAATCGATAATTGAAAAAATCAGGTTATAGAAGGAGTGGTCCGATTTTAATCAAATTTGATACACTCATAGACAAAGACATAAAAAACGATATTCAGAAGTTTCAAGGTTGCAGTTCTTACAATAGTGCAGAAAATCGATGAAATATATATTATTATATAATTATTTGGTTAAATATAGTTGTGGTTCGGATTACATACGCTGAAATACTCAAAAAATTATGTGATATAATTAAACAGCAGGTCACTACAAAAACTACGCAATTTGAACTATTCTTCATCAGACAGGCTGATGAACACATATGGGTTTTCTATCGCAGAACACCTTATATATAACCATTAGTGTGCCGCTAATTCTGGTGTGGATTAATTCCCGAAAAAACCGCTACCCACCATTGGTCATCTTTCTGCTCCCGAGCGGAAAAGTTTCAGACGGGGCTCCACCGAAGAGTAATGTCTCGTCTGGGGTGAAGAGACAAGAGCCAGACCCAGGCTTAAACTGGGTCTACGGGATATTTTGGCTGAGCTTAAAGGCTCAGAATCCCCACTTTAATTCACCTCGATGGAAGGTGGTAAATACCAGTGTAACCGCACTCGCCATTGTTAGCTTGTCCCACTAAAATTACCACCTTTAAATGTTAGAGGCCATTTATATTCTATCATTAAAACATTCATGGTGTAAGCAGAAGGATCATATATTTGACCGATAACCCATTTTCACCGAAGAATTTACTTTTCTATATACTGCCCATTTTTGTATCGATAATTTTTTCTTTATTAACACCGATTTAGCTCTGCTGGCGAGGTTCGAAACCGGTTAGGTAGACCATTTTTCAATTTTATTTTTGTTGTGGGATCTCCCATTTTGTATATGATAATGGACTTGACTGAGTGTACATATACTCCTGCTATAGAGAGAACAGCAGTTGCAGTTGCAGTTGGCAGTGGAGAGTAATCGTAGAGATCCGTTACAGTTTTCGGAGAGTTCCGAGAGATACCGAAGTAGCCAGAGACCAGACTAGCATTGAGCTCCACTCAGCTGGAATGATATACACGATATGCTATTTCCAACGACTTCACTTCAAGACTTGTATATATTTATTTCTTACTAAAAGTATGCCTAGATTTACTAACCTGCGTTCAAGTTTGTATATTCCGTTCAATATAACCTACTTTTCTATCTCCATATCTGTTTTTGTTGTTCATTATTTTGTGCGGTTCCTCACATGGAATCCACAACAATTTTGTAATATTATCATCATGAGTGGTAACAAAAATGAAAAAATCTATATGTAAGTAAATAAGAACAAATGGAGTAAAAATCTACAGTTCGTATCATTTACTTTTAAAGATTGTGCTCAATACCAAGAAGAGAAAATACATGATTATAATTTTTTAGTTTTAAGCGATCCTGATAAAACATTTACATCGCTTCAAAAAATTATCAGCTATCGCTTTACAAATTATATTTGACCTGAGAAGTGTTCTAACAGAAGACGGAAAGTGCGACACAGTGATCCGAAGGCGAATTAGCATGGCGAAGGACGCGTTCCAGAAGTTGAGTAAAGTCTTAAGAAACGGAACAATTTTGCTAGAAATAAAGAAGAGAGTACTGGATTGCTATGTGATGTCAGTTCTTCAATATGGCAGTGAATGCTGGACAATATCATCGAAGATGAAGGAAAAACTTAAAGCAGCAGAAATGTGGCTCTTCAAAAGCTTGCTGGATATAAAGTGGGGGATCAGTTCCATATTAAAATCAATATATAAAATGACCCCTCACTTTTTTGACCACAGCAGTTTCTATACATTTATATTCATGAGATCCAAAGTCACAAGGATGTATTCCAGGAGCCGAGTAGAGTATTAAGAAACAGGACAATTTCGCTAGAAACCGAGAAGAGAGTACTGGATTGCTATGTGATGTCAGTTCTTCAATATGGCAGTGAATGCTAGGAAATATCATCAAAAATGAAGGATAAAATGGAAGCAACTCAAATGTGGTTCTACAGAAGGATACTGCGGATATCATGGATCGAGCATGTGAGCAATGGTGAGGTTTTGGAAATTATGGAAACGAAAAGGAAATTAATACTGAGCATCAGGAAGAGACAGCTGAAGTTTCTGGGACATGCAATGAGGAACGAGGGTTTGGAGAACCTGATACTAACAGGCCAGATAGAGGTGAAAAAGAGACAAGTGAAAGCATAACTTATATGAAGGACCTAATCAGGTGGATGATGGAACGAGGGTTGCTTTGTGTAACAGGAGAAGGCGTACTAAGAGCCACCAGGAATAGGGTGACGTCGAAAGCCATGATCGCCAACGTCCTTACAGGACAGGACATATAGAAAAAGATGAAGACCTATTAAGCAAAACGTAATATTACGCAAGTCGTTTTTTGGCGTTGAAAGACACGTTATTTTAAAAAATTCTTGCAAAAATTTGCATACTGTTGGATTTTAATGAAACTTTCTGGACTTATTTAAAACTGAATTAAATTATTTACGCAATTACTACTTTTAAAAGATTTTGGTAACTTTTTTTAAAATCTGTTACCCGCACCAAACTTAATTTGCATAAAACATTCAGAAATACATTATTTAACCATTTTTTTAATGCTGGACTCATTAGGGAGTGTAAATCATGTAACTTTATTTGATTAAGGGGCCATTTTCCGAAAATCTGCTCTGAAGAGTAAAATTAAAAATCCATTAAAATACTCTATTTTTAATGAAGATAAATTTTAAGTGATTTTATAAATTATATAAATTTAGGATAACACAATTAGAAAAAGAAAAAAATTTAATGAATAATGAATTTTTATAAGAATTATTTTTATTTTTTTCTTTGCTAATTAAAGTTTCAAACATCATTATTTAAATTTCTCCTAGTTTCTCACTATTTTTGGTAAATAATGCATGTAAAATACACATTATTCATGAATCGAAAATTCAAAAGCTTAATACAAATCATTTAGAATTAAATTTTAAAAATAATTTCTAATTTTTTTATGCTGTTAAACTGTACAATTTATTTTACTATGGAATCTTATAAAAGAGTTATCATTAAAAGGTTACATGTTTTAAGGATTGTTACTCTTACGGCAGTGAATGCTGGACAATATCATCGAAAATCTGTAATGGTTGACAGACAACAGCTTGGTCTTAGATGAATTGAAGTTGACAAGCCAATTCTTGCCCCATTTCCCCACAGAATGTAGATCCCGCTCAAGGTCAGCAGCGAGATTATGTCTGTTCGCCACGACAGGTTTCTTACTGAAGCGGGAGTATATTGTAGTGTCATCTGCGTAGATGCCTACTTGGGACTTGATCTCATCTGGGAGGTCGTTAATGAAAATAAGGAAGAGCGTCGGGCCCAGGATAGAGCCCTTTGGGACACCAGCATTCGTGCTGTAGGACGAATAGACACGCCCATTCAGAACGACCTTTATTTTGCGGTTATTTAAGAAAGATTGGATTAGGTCAAGCAGGAGACCGGTAATACCATAACTGCGTAGTTTGCATAGGACACCAGAGTGCCAAACCCTGTCGAAAGCCTTGGAGATGTCCAGAGCAACCGCGCGAGCCTCGTCAGACTCATCAAGGGCCTGTAGCATGTACTCCGTTACGGTTGTTAGCAGGTCGGCCGTGGACCTGTCGAAGCGGAATCCATATTGCCTGTCGGAGAACAGTTTGTGGGCGCTGAGATGATGAACAATTTCAGCATTGATTATAGCCTCGAATACTTTCCCGAATATCGGTAGAAGACTGATAGGGCGATAGTTGGATGGTTCCGAGGGTTCACCACAATTCTTAAATTCGGGAACGACTGAAGAGAATTTTCAGCATGCAGGAAAGCAGGAAGCAGAAAAGATGAATTATTATTATTATTATTATTGAATGTATGACAAAAACATTTGAGTTAATGTCCCTCTACCCTGAAGTGAACTAGTCAATTTTTTAATAAACTGATGCAACCTTGAAGCCATTCTTCAAAATACCGAAGGTAGCCAGATGATTTGCTCTGTCATGTGCGTTGTGGTGCAGCGGATATCGACTCAGAACGACAAATCGGGATGCCGAGTTCAAATTCCAGTACAATTCCTTGCATTCGCTTATGCACAAATACCCTTGGGAAAGGTATTAATCCGTCTCTTCTCTCCAGTTATGAGTTAAATAGGAGAACAGATGGGGTTCTATAGCCATGGCTGGCAACCAGTCTACCTCAGAAAGCAATGGCAACCTACTGCTGGATAATATTCTGCCCAGTCAGTCATATCTCTTTCGAGACATGATTGCCCAAGCGTGCATCAGGTATGGCACTTAACTGACTATATATATATATATATATATATATATATATAAGGAATGGGATGTTTTGACGAAGCTGATTCGGCGTGCGAATTCGGTGCAGTCATTTCTGTAAGAATTTTTCTCGGAGAGGAGACATTTTGGCGTCGGATTAGTAGCTAAGAAGTAACCTTGTTTGGCTAGTTGTCCCTAACTCTTTTTCTAACTCTCTCTTTCACTCCTATTCTTAAAAGTCAAATTTGATATTCTATTCTTAATAGTTTTGATTCTCAAATTCTAATTAGCTCAAAGTTAGACATTTGCATAGAATTTAACGCTTAGTTAAAGATTTTCAGTTTTTTAAAACCTATCATTTGAAATGGCAACAAATATTTTTCAAAGCGTGAAAGAAAGTAAGCGATACACACTGGAACCTTTTTAATTTTCGTTATTTCATTAGTTTGAAAAAAGCTGCTTAAGATATTTAATGTTGTTTAAAAGTTTAAATTTTCATTTTCGAGGCACAAAATGGGATACGCAGAAAGGTGACAAAGGCATATATATATATATATATATATATATATACTACCAGTATAGCCTGGCGTTGCACAGGTGTAATGAAAGCTTTCACACACACACATATATATATATTATCGATTTTCTGCACTATTGTAAGAACTGCAACCTTGAAACTTCTGAATATCATTTCTTATGTCTTCGTCTATGAGTATATCAAATTGATTAAAATCAGACCACTCCTTCTATAACCTGGTTTTTTCAATTATCGATTTTCGATATTTATCGGGGGTACCTCGACACAAAACCTAGCTAAGAACACTCGCATACGCTTATAGTACAACTGTGTAAATCTTCAGGAAAATCGGTTCAGCCGTTTCGGAGTCTAGAGGTAACGGACACACACACATACACACACACACAAAGTTCCATTTATAAATAAGTTTAGATATATATATATGTCTTTGCTACGTTTCTGCATATATATACATATATATATAGTGCAGCACACTTGGCATACTATCCAGATAAATTTCAATAGAGATGAACCCAAAAGAACTCAATGTTACATTTATTTATTTCATTTAACAGAGTAATATAATTTACAAAGAGATTTTTGATTTATTACAATGGGTAACGCATATTTCAGCGCATCATGATGTTATTATTGCGGCTCATTATTTTGGTCTGACGAGCTGCAATAATAACATCATGATACCGTTAAATATGTATTCCCCATTGTAATAAAAAAAACTTTTAATATATATATATATATATATATATATATATATATATATATATATATGAACATTTTTGTTCTGAAACAACCAAAATGTTGATATATTTAGCTCTACCACCTTGCAGTATAGAGGAGTATAGAGCACTTTTTCATTTATGGTCTGTAATATATATATTAAGCGGATGACTGTATATATATATATATATATATATATATATATATATATATAATTAAGTTTTGGGTCGTAATTAAGTTAGAATTGTACTCATTTTAATAAAAAAATGTTAGATAAATTTATATTGTAGAACTTCCAAATAGTTTTCTTTGGAAAATGAGTTACTTCCGAAACACAGGTTTCAACATTTTGTTATTTTCAGGTGATTTATAAGAAATTGTCTTAAATCACTTAAAGATATGAAAAGGTTAAAACCAAGTTTGCAGATAATATTTATTTCCAAATTTGTTTATAGGGCCCGAACTTTAAAATTTTAAAAATCGATTCGGTATTTTTAAAAACCAATTTTTCCTTCTATTTAATTCATTGTTGATTTTTAAATAAAATAAGTTTTTAGTTCAATATCATTGCTATATTAAATTCAGCGTGCAACTTGCATATCTATGTCACACACATTTAGCGTTAATATAATTTAATATGACCCGCACATCTACACTTACAGTTTTTTTTTTTACATGTAATTCCTGCATGTGGGACTCGCTTCCGTTTACTTGCTTCCCTGATAATTACAATCTTCAAACATTGAAAGGTAACGTCAATCGCCATTTTCTGTCTTCTTGAATCTCGTTCATCTTTTGTTCTTTTCTCAGTCCTCCCTATACTCAACTGTCTCTCTCACTTTCTTTCCCCGCAACCTCTTGCGTACTAGCGAGTTTCCCGCCCTACTTGGATTGAAATAATAATAATAATAATAATAATAATAATAATAATAATAATTATATATATATATATATTGATTGTTAGATTACTTTGTTTTTGGCCATAATAAAATTAGGCCAGTTCATAAAAAATGATAACGTTTTTATCCATGGTTGTATAAACTTAATAGGTACCTATTAGGTTCATACAAACTTGGATGAAAACGTTATAATTTCTTAATTTTTTAAAAATTGCGCATTCAAAAGTTCCCTGCCAAGTGAGCGTTAAAAAAAACACCGTTAAGTGAGCATTTTTTTAAAAAAAAGTTAAACGGTAAAATCAGTTATTGCAAATCGCCTGAATATACCACTAATGGAAGAGACCTATGTTGCATAATAACTCGTTTACAAATGGAATATATATATATATATATATATTGACAGGGAAATATAGTGACTATTTCTTCTTGTTTATAATTTTGTGAATGCAACCAATTGCATATGAAGATATTTTCCATTGGATCAAAGGGCTTATGATAAAGAAAAACTGTAATTTCTGGCTCAGGATGAGAACAGAAATAACACTGATTCTAGTTCTTTTTTAAGAATGAAAGACAAAGATAAATATTATATTAATTTAGGAGTTCTACAACATCAAATAACAGCTTTAAAAACAGTACACATTTCATGAGTGGTTTTGACATAATTGTCTAGAATATATATATATGATTTTAGAAAATATTATAAATTAATTATGGAATTTATTCAATATAATATATATTTCACATTTTATAAAATATTACTGTATTAATTATACTATTTATTTATTATATATTACAGATTCGTAGAACTTTTGTAGTCTTTATCATCACGTTCTTTTTTATAGCACTTATTAAAGAATTATAATAAATGTTAACGAATTTAGTATTGTCTTTATTTATTGTAAACCTATTATACAATGTGGGCACTGAAAGACTGAATGATATAAAGCAATGATGGGTGTCTTATGGTAATAATGTTTGGACAATTCGAATCTTTTTATGGAAACAGTTTTAAATTTACTTTCATTGGCTTCTGAAGCATTTTTCTGGCGATCTCTAGTTTACCAGAGCGACGACAGGTAAACGCTGATGGATCATCAAGGACACTTTGCCGTACGACTTCCACTGTTTCGTCAATGTCCACATTGTACTTAGGTTTTTCCCGGAATATCGCTGACTGACCAAATTCTTTAAAACCTTGCGATGAGGGCTTTTTATGGAAACAGTTTTAAATTTATTTTCATTGGCTTCTGAAGCATTTTTCTGGCAATCTCTAGTTTACTAGAGCGACGACGGGTAAACGCTGATGGATCATCAAGGACACTTTGCCGTACGACTTCCACTGTTTCGTCAATGTCCACATTGTACTTAGGTTTTTCCCGGAATATCGCTGACTGACCAAATTCTTTAAAACCTTGCGATGAGGGCTTTTTATGGAAACAGTTTTAAATTTACTTTCATTGGCTTCTGAAGCATTTTTCTGGCAATCTCTCGTTTACCAGAGCGACGACGGGTAAACGCTGATGGATCATCAAGGACACAATGCCTTACGACTTCCACTGTTTCGTCAATGTCCACAGTGTGTTTAGGTTTTTCCCGGAATATCGCTGACTGACCAAATTCTTTAAAACCTTGCGATGAGGGTATCTAACATGAGAATTTTGTCGGTATCTTCTCTGAGTTTGAATTATTTAGCTTTCACTGGAATAATTTAATTTAATTTTTCTCGTTGCTGGATATCTACGTAGCCATTTTAATCTCCACGAGGTGCTCTATAACCTGCAAGGACAGAAAATTAAAAAAGATTGAAAAAGAGCACCTTATAACTTTTTCAAAAACTTTAGTTTTTCAGTGACTACAATGTACAATCTCACTTGCAATTATTTTTGTAAAATTACAATAGTTACTTTATATAAATTCTTCGCAAATACTTTTAACATATAAAATGATCAGGAAAACAGTAACTTAATCTTTATTACTGACTGTCTGGTATGTGTAATTCTGGCGTTTAATCAAGGAGAAATATACACGAATTAAAAAGAGAATAAGAAAAGAATGAAAAACTGGGATTGGAAAAACGTCAAAACGTAATGAAAACAATAAATATTTTGGTACAAAAGTAGTTTTATTAATTGCTTGTCTATACAAAGCCAAAACTGAAAATAAGGTCATGTAGTATTGTGCCAATCTTGCTAAACAACTCTGACATACGATAGGTTAATTATGACAGTCATAAATTAAACTAATACTTGCAAAAAGAAAAAACTATACCTTAAAAAACATGTAAACAAAACAACACTAATAAGGAAAACAACACATATATTTCATGAAATTAACATAAGAAAGTGAGAAGGAAAAGTCTTGAAAAAATGAAACAGAATTGCCATTTAGTTAATTGAAACTCCTATTTCAATAGCACCCTGCTATCCACCTACGCGGATAGCCGGGTGCTCCTGCTGTTTACGTAGGTGTCCTTGACAAAATCCGACGGAGAAACTGTAATGAGATCGATCCCGATTTGGCAGTTCAGATAAAGTCACTCTCTTATCGACGCAGTGTGGCTTCCCTGTGTCTCTTCTACAAATACTTTCACGGTTTCTGCTTCGATTAACTTAGCTCACTGGTACCCCCTATATATAAATTTACTCGAGTAACAAGATTAGCAACTAGGTCCCAACCTTTTACTGAGAAACCAAGAATATGTAAACGCAAATTCTACTCCATCAGCTTCTTTTCTCGCACTTACCGCCTGTAGAATTCCCTTCCATTTACTTGCTTTCTCGACAGCTACAATCTCCAAGAATTTAAATGTATAGTCAATAGTCATCTCCTTTCTCACTAAGCTGCATCCTCTCTCTCATGCTCCTTTCTCCGTCCATTCCACTCTCATCAGTATTCTCATCCTTCTCTTACCCACTTCCTGACACGCACTATACCCTGTCGCTCTTTCTCGTAACTTTCCTTCTATGTAACCCCCTGCGCAACAGTGGTAGTAAAATACCATGCTTGGGGCGATATGATTATAAAAAAAATTCTATACTATTATAATGTGGATATAAGAAGGGGGACCAATTTTAAATTACAATCAATATATAAACTGATCCCTGACTTTATGGCCGCAGTCATCCTTCTTTTTACCCACCTTTTGACACCCATTATACCATGTCACTCTTTCTCATAACTTTCCTCCGATGTAACCCCCCGGCAAAACAGTGGCAGTAAAATGCTTTTCTTGTTGCGATATGATTATTGAAAACAAAACTTTCGAGAAGAAAAGTATCCTAAGTGTAAGAAACATTTTTATATATGTCGTTTCCTATATATATATATATATATATATATATATATATATATATATATATATATAGTTTTTATCGTTTCACCCCAAGCAAGGCGTTAACGCCACTGATGCGCAGGAGGCTACATAAGAAAAAAAGATTAGATAGAAGGAGAGTAAAGAGAAAGACTAACCAGTTACAGGGGTTGTAAGAGAAGTGAGAAAGAGAAGGATTGGAATACAGGTGTGATGACAATTGCAAAAGTAGAGATAAAGGAAATGATATGCAGGGTGATGTAGAAAGAACTGGAATCAAGTGGTTCTGGAGGGTGTAGCTGTCAGGAAAGCAAGAATATGGAAGAGAGTTCTACAGGCGGGAAATGCGAGAAAAGAAGCTGAGGGAGTAGAAATGTCGGCTGCATTTGGTTGATCTAACTGCGAATGGGTGGGACCTAGTCTCCAGTCTGGTTGCACATGTAAACTCATGTGGCAGGGGCACCAGTGACTTAAGTTTGTCGGATCAGAAGCCATGAAAATATTTATAGAATAGACAGAAGGAAGCCACATCCCGTCGGTGAGAAATTGGCTGGAGTCGAGTCGATTTTTTATGTGACACGTGGTGCCTTAATGGGCAAATGTTCTCAGCTGACATGAAGTGGATAGACTATATTGAATCCTCTTAGGTTCGCTGCTGAGAAATATGGTTCACTCTGCTTAGAATGTTGCTGCCACATATGGTCCAGTGCCTCTGCTATTTACGTTTTGTCAGCAATATTATCAGTTCTGTTCTAGCGACTACAGTTCCGTCACATCCTTAATGTTTCTTTCCTGTGTCTTTTCTACCGAATTTCATGGTACCTAGGTTTTTTAATTTAACTGTATTACTAAACTGATGAGAAGGTCTCATGAATTTACACTTTTTCTAGCTAGATTTATCTATAAATTCTATGATAAGAGTTTCATAGAATTCCAGCCTTATTCTAAAAAAATTTAAAGTCAATGTCATTCACTATCTACTATTTTGATTACTCCTTTCTATTCAGGCTGTTTGTCATGTTTCTGTTTCTAATTCTTCCTTGCATAGTAACCCCCTTGTGTCTTAGTGGCTTTTCTGCCTTGCATAGGGTGAAACAGTTATAAAAACGTTGCTTGAATGCAAATAACATTGCTTGAAAAACGTTGCCTGAATGTAAATAACATTGTACTGAAATTGTAACATTGTGAACTGGACAGCTCATTTTCCTGGTTATATTGCCCAGTCTGTTCTCAATTTAATCCATAGTGGGGAAAAGAGGGATTTATAATTATAAACAGCATGAATGAAAAGTGAACAGAATCATGCAGGAATTGAACCAAGAGCGCCGAATTCATTTTCTGCATCTGTTATCACACAATTCACGTCTCTAATTCACTCCGTCGAACAGTAAATCAATATAACCACCTCAATAATGATAAACATATTACTACAGAGAGTGATTAAAAACGACTAAGAGAAAATACATTTTAATTGTTATCATATAAAATATTTACGCTAAAGTATATAATATATATAATATATATAATGTTTTTAATGGTCACTGTACTGATAAGATATTTTTTTTTATTTATACCACAACAACATGATTTTAAATTCATGTTGTTACCAGACTAGCAGTTAGGTCTCAGCGTTTTACCGTTGACTTAGCTAGAATAACCCGTTCTATCCAAACAGTTTCTTTTCTCAGATTTACCGCCTGGTTAAATTATGTGTGTTGTCTTGCCATTCATAATCTTCAAAAATTTAAAAGCAAGACCAGTAAGAGTCTATTCTGTTCTTGAAACCTGTCTTTTTGTCGCCCTTTGCTCACTGCTTCTCACTAAATTATACTCAATTTCTTTCAGTTTCTGAAGCCTCATACGTCTTAGGGGCATTGTTGCCTTCATTTGGGTAAGGATGATTTAATAACTTAAATATAATTATCTTGTAAATCGGAACTAAAAAAGAAAATGAAACTTTAACACACCTGTTTTAGCCATAGCAATTGGAGCTCATGGTAAAATATAAAAATTCATGAGAAGTATGAAACAAATCGGGGCAGCTTCTGTTAAAAACGAGCAAAAGACATCTATCTATATAGTAGAGTGTAATCAATGTAATAAATCTAAACTTATTTATAAATGGAACTTTGTCTTTGTGTGTGTATGTGTGTGTGTGTGTGTCTATGTTTGCGTGTGTGTATGTGTCCGTTACCTATAGACTCCGAAACGGCTGAACCAATTTTCTTGAAAATTTACACAGTCGTACTATAAGCATGTGCGAGTCTTCTTAGTTAGGTTTTGTGTCGAGGTACCCCCGATAAATATCGAAAATCGATAATCGAAAAAATCGTGTTATAGAAGGAGTGGTTCGATTTTAATCAAATTTCATACACTCATAGAAAAGACATAAGAAACGATATTCAGAAGTTTCAAGGTTGCAGTTCTTACAATAGTGCAGAAAATCAATAATATATATATATATATATATATATATATATATATATATATATATAAAAGGCAAGATATTTGTGTGTGTGTGTGTGTTTATATGTCTGTATTTTTTCAGCCATTTTATTTTAGTTTTTGCTTCGGGTTTGGCTCTAAGTTGGTATAATTGTAGTTCTTAGTCTCAGCCATGATACCATTTACTCAGAGGACTTATTTAGCCTTCAAAATTCAGTTTACGACGAAAAAACTTATTTGATATCGATACCAGGAAATCAAAATTTGACTGACATCCATTCATTTTTCTTTCAGTTTACGGTTTCGCTTTAACTGGAAACAACTATTGCTTTTTAGTCTTTTCTATCAACGTCTAAAGAGTCTGAGCTCCAGGACCATGGATTAGTTTTAAAGCTTTCATTACACCCGAGCAACGCCGGTCTATACTGCTAGTATATTTATATAAATATTAACGCTAAGAACTTAACACCGTAATTTCTGCAACACGAAAGTTATATTTATTGGTTTTCCTTATTCTAGTTCTTGCGTAAGGAACCACATTTTCTTAAACAGAAACAAAAACATAACAATAAGAAGCAATAAGAAGCAAAGAAAAAGTCATTTCGATAGAGAGGAGCAATATTTACACTGGACAATGTGCAAACACTTTGGAAAAGATGCTAACAAACATTGGTATTAACATCAAACAACACCGGTTACAAAAGCAGAAGGCATCACAATTCTGATTGATTATACATTCTTTACTGACAAAAAGATAGAAACAAATAGGCCGGACATGGTTAAAAAATGGTAAAGAAAAAACTTGCCTACTAATTCATATAGTTTGCCCAGTGGACTGTAACATAGCAACCAAGGATAAACTATCGATGTATAAACATCTCGAAATCGAATTTGAAAAAATGTAAAATTGAAAACAAGAATACCAATCAAAGAGGATGAGCTCGGAATAAGAAATAAAAAAAATGTCTTGATAAATACAGTTCACACTGTAAGAAAAAGTGTGCTTAATAATGTAATGGGAGTCAGATAAATCAAGTCATAAAATGCAAAATCTTGTGTAAATTAATTAAAACAACTTAATTTACTTTCCCTTCTTTCAACATAGGGTCAGTTTTAGACCCACTAGAGTGGCAGGGTGTAATCGATTTCTGTTTTCTCCTCAGATTAGGTCATTTGCAGTGGTATGCAGCAATATGAATCTACTTTCGGGTTGCATGATGAAATTTGTTTAGCCTTGAAATAATTGCGTCATCTGTGATTGCATCCCGTTCAGACATGCTTCTGTAAACTCTCAATCAGTTGAACTGCATCCATTATCTGAACATTCCACCAAGGAAGCAAAAAATTGTAACACCGTGCGAACAGACTGGCAAACCTTACAGAGAGCAAGCGGATATATTTAGTGTCAGTCAAGTCTTCAAAATAAAGAAACAAACTGAATACATCAGTCCATAAAATAAAAGAGGGTTCAGTCAGAAGAGAAAAAACAACGCGAAGAAATTACTTATAGGTGATCAGGGAAAATGTGAAAAATCCTAGGAAGTAATTATTCGTTTTGTTTCAATTAATTTTCCGGAAGTTTATATGAAAAAAGAAATTAAGAGGTAGTTCCATGCTCCTCATAAATTCCCAATCAGAGGCCTTGAGCCAGATGCACTTTACCTTCATACCCGGGATAGATAGATAGATAGATAGATAGATAGATAGATAGATAGATAGATAATGAACATAAATAAGACAGACAGACAGATAGATAGATAGATAGATAGATAGATAGATAGATAGATAATGAACATAAATAAAACAGGTAGATAGATAGATAGATAGATAGATAGATAGATAGATAGATAGATAATGAACATAAATAAGACAGACAGATAGATAGATAGAAAGATAGATAGATAGATAGATAGATAGATAGATAAGGAACATAATAAATAAGACAGGTAAATAGATAGATAGATAGATAGATAGATAGATAGATAGATAGATAGATAGATAGATAATGAACATAAATAAGACAGGTAAATAGATAGATAGATAGATATATAGATAGACAGATAGATAGATAGATAATGAACATAAATAAGACAGGTAAATAGATAGATAGATAGATAGATAGATAGATAATGAACATAAATAAAACAGGTAGATAGATAGATAGATAGATAGATAGATAGATAGATAGATAGATAGATAGATAATGAACATAAATAAGACAGGTAAATAGATAGATAGATAGATAGATAGATAGATAGATAGATAGATAGATAATGAACATAAATAAGACAGGTAGATAGATAGATAGATAGATAGATAGATAGATAATGAACATAAATAAGACAGATAGATAGATAGATAGATAGATAGATAGATAGATAGATAGATAGATAGATAGACAATGAACATAATTAAGACAGGTAGATAGATAGATCGATAGATAGATAGATAGATAGATAGATAGATATGAACAGAGTGAGATAGATAGATAGATAGATAGATAGATAGATAGATAATGAACATAAATAAGACAGATAGATAGATAGATAGATAGATAGATAGATAGATAATGAACATAAATAAGACAGATAGATAGATAGATAGATAGATAGATAGATAGATAGATAGATAGATAGATAGATATACAAGATCTGATGCTATGGTAATTGAAGCCGCTTAACATATATTGAACTTGGTCTCTGTCGCTGGTAAACACGTTAAGTTTTACTTACGTTGATTATAGGATTGCTTTAAACAAATTATATAAAATATATCAACAAAGTTATAATGGCAATATGATGCCCTTATTCGTCGAAGCTGCCGGATTAGCGAAATTCGAATTAACGGAATCCGCATTAGTGGAATATGAATAGATAATTTTTAATGTGTTATTGCAATATGGAAAATTAATATCAACTTAATGTTATCAGAGTATCTGCCCTTTAAGAAGGGGATCTTGCAAGCCATTCTCAAGTTAATTTTCATTCTTACCAATTACACAAATTAGATTCTGTTCCAACACTCGCTCTTACAAACAAATTATTCCGCCACTGAATTAACTCCATACTTCAAATAAAAAAGTTAAAAAAATGGACATGTTTCGATTGTTGAAAAATCTAGGGGAAATTCACATACAATAAAATAAAAAATATATTTTGTT
This sequence comes from Ascarosepion bandense, assembly GCA_037127315.1. NCBI lineage: Eukaryota > Metazoa > Mollusca > Cephalopoda > Sepiida > Sepiidae > Ascarosepion > Ascarosepion bandense. The sequence continues at coordinate 261,023 of JBBBDQ010001012.1, forward strand.
AATGAAGATCGCTGACACAGATATAATATTTACATATTGAATTAAATTTGCCACGAATAACATTAGTGTTCGAGTATGCAAAATGGACAATCAGATTAAAATAGATCCTTTAGTAGTCTCGACACGGAAATTTCCAATCTATGCTACCATCATACAACAACCACCGCCGCCGTCCTAACTTCCTATTCTCTCCCTTTACTATCACAATCTTTCACTAACTCTGTCCTACTTCCCACGCAAAATCTCCCCGATATATATATATATATATATATATATATGTGTGTGTGTGTGTGTGTGTGTGTGTGTGTGTGTGTCTGCAGTGGTCTGTTGAAAGCTTATGAGCAAATTAACTCATGCTTAAATATCCAAACTAAGCGTAAATTTATGATTAATACACAGTTATATTTATCAAAAATATACATAAAATTTGCTTATATATATACATATATATAAATATATATATATTATAGGTGTGAAAGTATGTTCATATATATATATATATATATATATATTTTTTTTTTTTTTTTTTTTTTTATAAGCGTTTCACCCCGAGCAAGGCATGTCACTGCCACTACTGTGCAGGGGGCTACGTAGAGAGGAGAAAGGCTGGTTAAATATAGGACATAACAGAGGGTGGGTGATAGGCGGGTGAGGATACCGAGAATGAGGGTTGGGTAGATGAGAGTGTTGTGAGAATAGTTGGGAGTTAGTGTGATAGGAGGTGTCTATTGACCCTACATTTAAACACCTGGAGATTGTAACTGTCGGGAAAGCAGACTTGTGGAAGGGAGTTCCACAGGCGGGAAGCGCGAGAAAAGAAGCTGTTGGAGTAGAATTTACGGTTACATCTTATTTGTTTAACTGTAAAAGGGTGGGACCTAGTTGCTAATCTAGTATCTCGTGTAAATTCGTGCTTGGGCGGCACCAGTGATCTAAGCTCATCGGAGCAGAAGCCATGAAAGTACTTGTAGAAGAGGCACAGGGAAGCTATATCACGCCGGTGTGAGAGCGGCTGCAGCCGGTCTGCCAAGTTAGTATCAACCACGTTACAGATCCTCCTTTGATATATATATATATATTATATTTCAAATATTGTACTGAATTCATCTTTCACAGAAAGATATCTCTTAGGTATGAGTGCAAATATGTTAATATTGTTTTCATTTCTAATATTAATGCCAATGATTAAAATGCTAACAACATTTATAGGATACCATGCGATGGTTGACTTTGGTACATACTGTCTTAGGCTTTTTCTCAAGATTCAATATACTTATAAGCGCGTGTGTTTTGTGTGTGTGCGTATGTTTATACATACAGACATACATTTATATATACTGGATTTTCGTTGTGAAGCAGTAGATGTTAACTTTTAACTAGGAATCGGAGAGGTGAGTTCGAAATCCTGTTGAATTCGTTGCATTCACTTACGCGCAGATGCTTCTGGGAAAGGTTAATCTAACGATTCTTTATAAAGCTATAGTTTAAACAGGACAGATTAGTTTCTATAGCCTTGGTTGGCAACCAGTCTACCGTAGAATGTAACGTAAAACCTAATGCTGGAAAATCTTCTGACAGTATGTTGAGACATGGCGACCCAAGTGTATATATATATATATATCCTGGATATGCGTCGTGATGCAGTGTATATGGGGCTTGTTACGAGAAATTTTAAAGCCGATATATATATATATATATATATATATATATATATATATATATATATATCGGCTTTAAAATTTTTCGTAACAAGCCCTATATATGTATATATATCTGTGTGTGTGTGTGAGTGTAGTGTGTGTGTGTGTCTGGCGGTGATGAACTTGTATATGGCTGTGCGTTATATTGAGTTACCCGATACAATCCAAACTTTTTCACGCTACGATGTTTAAGTTGGACTAGTTCTTTAGTCCTTGCATGTCAATGTATACTATGAAAATACTCTGGTTTCCATCGATATATATATATATATATATATATTTAATTTAAAAAATATAAGTTTAAATTTTGCTTTTATTTATAAGTAGATGTTCTTAATATCAAAAATAAAGCCTATGTAAATTTAAAGGTCGACAGCTCTGTCAACACCCAACTGTCTCAGTCTGTTTCATTCTTGTGTGTGTGTGTGTGTGTGTGTGTGTTGAATTTATATATTTATTCACATTGATATTTTAATATATTTAAAAATATTTATATATATGAAACAATAGTTAACACAGATACACACAGAGAAAAATACATTTATACGTTTGCATATATATATATATATATATATATATATATATATATATATATATATATTCATTAACACAACATAAATTTATATGTGCACACACGAGTATATACGTGTGCGTGTGTTGTATCTATATATTTATTTACACAAACCTTCTTATATATTTTAAAAATATTTATATATATGGGAAAACAACTAACAGACACAGCGTCAAAGTTACATTTATATGTTCATACACACACACACACACACATATATACACATAAATATATGTATTTATGTATTTACATATATATATATATATATATATATATATATATATATATATATATATGCACACGAACAGCATGAATTTGTATATATAAATATTCACACACGCACACATATATATAAGAGGAAGAAGTGTATTCTTCAAAGAAGTGAGTAAAAATGAAGAATATCTTCTCAATTGGTAGATCTAAAAGCGTGGGGATGTGTCGAGATGCAATTTGTACAATCACGTGTTGCGAGTTTAGAGCTTGTTGCAAAAGCTGGAACGTGATCTCCTTATTTTATTTGTATATATTTATCCTTCTTGTTATTTCCCTGGCATGACGAACGAAATTGAATTAAGGTCTCCCAGGCATCTCCTTGATTAAACAGCTACAAATATCTACATTCTCATGACTATGCAAAAGCGGGAAAAACTGCTTGAACATACACCAAACGTATACACTGCGATGACCAAGATAAAGCAAAGGAAGTAAAGAAAAAAAACGGATTAACATTACAGGCATGCGCACTGTCGTCTGTGGATAAGCGTGGTTGTAATAGCTTGCGTATGTCTCTCAAATTCTCTTACTACCGCTCTGTCTTTCTCCCTTTATATATATATATATATATATATATATATATATATATATATGTATGTATGTATATATATATATATATATATATATATGTGTGTGTGTGTGTGTGTGTGTGTATATATATAATTTAATTTCGTTTGTATTCTCTTTCCTGTTTTATTTGTATGTTTTTTTACAAAATGGATGAAGACAGACAAAAAAGAAAAATCTTGGATTTAGCAATGGAATTTTAAAACAGTTACCTTCTTCAAGTTATTTTTTTAAATGATCTAAAACTTTTTCCAAACACATCGACACTCAACGATGTATACAAACACATACGAATGGAAACACATACACACGTAAACAAAGTTCCTCTGGTTTAATTAGATATGTACTACATAATAAATATCTGAACTGGGTTTATATATCTATATACTACTAATGTTCTGTTATTTCCCGGTCTCCCAGCTTAGTATCAATAGCACCCTCTTTGAACACCATTTTTTTTCTGAACGGCTCCTGGCAAATTAAATTTCGAATATTGTACTGAATTCATCTTTCACAGAATTATAACACTTAGGTATTAGTGCAAACATGTTAATATTGTTTTCATTTCTAATATAAATGCCAATGATTAAAATGCTAAAAACTTTTATTTGATAGCATGCGATGGTTGACTTTGGTACATACTGTCTTAGGCTTTTGCTCAAGGTTCATTTGATAGCGTGTCTCAATGTTTTCAATACGATGGTTGACTTTGGTATTTACTAGCTAAGGATCTTACTTTAGGTTCATTTGATATCTTGTCTCAATGTTTTAATACGATGGTTGACATTAGTGATTTTTCAATAAGGTTTTTATTCTAGGTTCATTTAATAGTCTTTCACAATGTTTTCAATGTGATGGTTGACATTGGTCATTACTCTCTAAGGTTCTCAAGCAAGATTTATTTGATAGCTTATCTCAGAGGATAAGATTCTTACTCTAGGTTCCATGCTGCCTATAAATATTCGCAGATCCCATTTTGTAATTTGCACGCTGGTTCTTTGTTTAAGAAAAAGCTGAGTGAATACGTTGAATCCGTATTCAGCCATATTAGAATTTGAAAAAGTAACGAAGAAAAGTTTGATAGCTACTTACATGTTTTGTAGGCAATATTAAATGAGTTTTGAAAATATAAAAGAAACAAATTGAATAAATGCCCGATGTTTCCCCGTGTATATTGCCCACACTTAAATGAAATGAAAACTACCAATGCCCCCTTTCAATATAACAGGACCCACAAAGAGTAGCTAGATCTCACGTTGGGAAATTTTGGATTAAGCGTTTTCTTAGGATCCCTGCCTGTTTTGTAACTCCCTTTCGTTATCTTGCTTTATTGACAGATCAGTCAGTCAGATAAGTGCCAGACGTGATAAAGATTGGGCGATCATGTCTCGAGAGAGACATAATTGACTGGGCAGAAGATTATTCTGCAGGAGGTTGCTATTACTTTCTGCGGTAGACTGTTTGCCAGCCAAGGCTATAGAACCCAATCTGTCCTTTTATGTAATCCTTAACTGAAGGGAAGAGACGGATTAATACCTTTCCCAGGGTATTTGCGGGTAAGTGAATGCAAAGAATTCAACTGGAATTCGAACTGGGTTCCCCGATTTCCCGTTCCATGCCGACATAGGTACAATCTCCAAAAGTTTAAATGGAACGTCAATTGCCATCTTCTGTATTCTTGTACTCCTGTTCATCTTTTATCCTTTCTTCAATACCGTATGTACCCTATTTTCTCTCCCATTGTACCCGTCTGCATAAATCCGGGTAAAAGGATTAAATTTTGAAGATAAGAGGAAGAAAAATATCTTTTAGCGTCGACAGTATTTGAACCCGCTCTGACACAATTTTAATATACACTATACAGATGATACTCTGTTGATTCAGTCAGTTAAGTTCCATACGTGATGCCCGCGTTGGGCGATCATGTCTCTTTAGAGACATGATTGACTGGACAGAAGATTATCCCGCAGTAAATTGCCATACGGTAGACTGGTTGCCAGCCAATGCTATAGAACCCAATCTGTTTTATTATTTAACCCATAACTGTAGGGAAGTGACGGATTAATACCTTTCCCAAGGATATTTGTGCGTAATTGAAAGCAAAGAGTTCAACTGGAATTCGAACTCGGCTCCCCGATTTGTCGTTCTGAGTCGATATCCACTGCACTCCAACGCACATTCATCGGCCCAACACATATAGCAGAAAGAAAGAAAATCTGGAGGTCTCCGAAACAAGAATATTATCTCTCTCTCTCTCTCTCTCTCTCTCTCTCTCTCTCTTTTTCAATTTACTTATCCTGTCTCTTTTTAATTTTACACTTAATGTGTAAACTCATTTACTTTCATTTTTTGTTCTCGCCCCTTGTTTAACATCCTTTTCCTTTTTTTTCCTGGTGTTCCGGCCACACAAATTTACGGGTGCTACTAGACTGTCATCTGGATCCTCACTTTTATCGTTGAAATAGTTCAGTTTGCCTCTTTCTTAACGATGTCACGTTGCTTCTCTCAATCTTTTCTAACAAATATTTTCATCGTAACCGCTATGACGAGAAATTTAGCCTGATGCCCCAACCCCTGCTACGGGACTGTCATTTAGAACCCACCCTTTTATCGTTGAAATGGTTCAGTCAGTGCCTTTCTAAACAATGTGACTTTGTTTCTCTCTGTCATTTCTACAATTTTTTTTCATGGCAATCACTCTGAAGAGCGTTTTAACCTGGTGGCTCGACTACGTGCTACTAGACTCTCATCTAGATCCCACCTTTTATCGTTGAAATAGCTCAGTCAGTGCCTTTCTAAACGATGTGACTTTGTTTCTCGCTGTCTTTTCTACAAATAATTTAATGGCAACCGCTCTGAAGAGCGTATTAACCTGGTGGCTCGACCCCGTGCTACGAGACGGTCATCTAGATCCGACCCTTTTATCATTAAAATAGTTCAGTCAGTGCCTTTCTTTAGGACTTGACGTTGTTTCTCTGTTCTTTCGAGAAATATTTTTATGGCAATCACTACGACGAGGGTTTTAACCTGGTGGCCCGACCCCGTGCTACTTGACTGTAATCTAGATCCCACCTTTTATCGTTGAAATAGTTCAGTCAGTGCCTTTCTTAACGAGTTGACTTTGTTTCTCTCTGTTTTTTCTAACAAATATTTTCATAGCAACCGCACTGACGAACATTTTCACCTGGTGGCCCGACCGCGTGCTACTACTCTCATCTAGATCCCACCTTTTATCGTTGAAATAGTTCAGTCAGTGCCTTTCTAAACGATGTGACTTTGTTTCTCTCTGTCTTTTCTAGAAATATTTTCATGGCAACCTCACCGGCAAGCGTTTTAACCTGGTGCCACGATTCCGTGCTACAAGTTTGGCATCTTTTTTCTGCCCTTTTACCGTTGAGATGGTTAAATGTAAGCGTCTCTTCTACTCTAACGCACTTCTGGCCTGTGGAACTCTCTTACTTGCTTCCACGATAATTAGAATCTCCAAAAGTTTAAATGGTACGTCAATTGCCATCTTCTATCTTCTTGAATCCCCTTTATTATTTAGCCTTTTTTCAATAACCCCTGTACCCAGTAATTTTTCCTTCGTAACACCAATGCACGAGTGGCGGTCCTGCCTTGCTTGAAATGAAATAATCTAAAAAAAAAGTATGAAATATTATTTCAACAGTCAGGTTTCATACGTGATACACGCTTTGGGCGATCATATCTCGAAAGAGACATGACTTACTGGGCAGAAGATTATCCCGCAGTAGGCAGCCATTGCTTTCTGCGGTAGACTGGTTGCCAGCCAAGGCTATAGAACCCAATCTGTCTTATTATTTAACCCATAACTGGAAGGAAAAGACTCTTTGCATCACTTACGCAAGTAAGTGATGCAAAGAGCTTAACTGGGATTCGAACTCGGGGCACTGATTTTCAACAACTAACGCACAAAATGGTTCCATGGTTTCTCTTTAGCGATTAGGATTGTTTGAGAAGAGCAGTGATGAGGTTTTGGAAAGAATGGAAACGAAAAAGAAAATATTGAACATCAGGAAAGACAGCTAAAGTTCCTGGAACATGCAATGAGGAAGAAGGACTTTGAGAACCTGATACTAACAGGCCAGGGAGAGGGGAAAAGAGACTGAGGAAAGCAGCGGATAACATATTTGAAGAACCTGATCAGGTGAATGACGGAACGGGATTGCGTGGTGTAACAGGAGAAAGCGTACCATGAGCCACCAGAGATAGGCAGATGTGGAGAGCCATGATCACCTACGCCCTGAAAGGACAGAGCACATAAAAAAGAAGAAGAAGTCTATCATTTCCAGTGGAAATTATTTTCCAAATTTGCAAACAGTTTTCAAAGCCGGTGGATTATTGAACTTTCTAGAACCAACCAGGCACAGTTTCAAACGGACTGTCTTGAAAGTTGCAAAGTAAGAGTTTTTGAAATATTCGAACTTAACTGTCAGTCAATTCTGTGAGATTTATTATTAGTAGCTACAGTCTTAACAAAATAAGATATGCCGTTGACACAGTGTTGATAGCAAATACACGAAAACTTATCCATAGGCATCATACAGAATGTATTAAAGGAAAGCGAGAAAAATCTGTCAAGGCTGACAAAGCAAACCTCGCTGCTGAGCTTGAAAAGAACCTCCAATCTGTCGTGGACAGGGTAAGAAATGGCTCGTGAATTTTAATGCTTCCAAAACGAAGCTACTATCTATTAACCATCACAGACAATCTTTTGTCCCGTCCATTAGCATAGATTAGGCTAGTCTCCCTGAAATTAAAACACTGCACCTCCACGGATTAACTCTCACATCAGACCTCAAGTGGAATAACTATATAGAATCCATACCTAAATGCTAAGAAGGTCGCTTCTCTGTGCAGGGCCAGGAAGTTTTTTTTCCGTCTGAAACAATCCTGCACATATACAAATCTACCATCCGTTCCTGCCATCCACCTAGGGTTCCTTGACAAAATCCAACGGAGAATCCGTAATGTGATCGATTCCGACTTGGCAGCTCGGATACAGTCACTTTCTCACAGGCGCAATCTGGTTTCCCTGTGTCTCTTCTACAAATACTTTCATGGTTTTGCTCAGATGAACTTAGCTCACTGGTACCCCTTATACATGAATTTACTCGAGCCACAAGGTAAACAACTAAACCCTACCCTTTTACTCTGAATCCGATAAATTGTAAACGGAAATTCTACTACAGAAGCTTTTTTCTCGCACTTCCCGCCTGTGGAATTCTATTCCGTTTACTTGTTTTCCCGACAGTTCCAATCTTCAAGAATTTAAATGTAAAGTCAATAGTCATTTTCTATCTCACTAACTTGCATGTTCTCTCTCATACTCTTTTCTCCGTCTACTCCACTCTCATCAGTATTCTCTTCCTTCGTATATCCTCTTCCTGACACCCCCTGTAACCTGTCAGTGTTTCTCATAACATTCCCGGTATGTAACCCCCTGCACAACAGCGGCAGTTAAATGCCATGCTTGGGGCGAGAAGATTATAAAAAAATGTTAGGACTAAGCATCAATTGGGAGAAAACGTAGAAAGTATGTTCATCAGCAAAAAAAAACTTGTTTAAGGTGGGAAATACGTATCAAGCAAGTACAAAATACATAGATTGTTTCAAAGAATATAGAAAATGTGACACCGACAAACCGAATGTTCATAGGAATTGCTAAAGATGCCTTCCAAACGTTAAGTAAAGTATTAAGAAAAAGGAAAATTGTCGTTAGAAATCTGGTTCTACAGAAAGATTCTGAGGATATCATGGACTGAACATGTAAGCAATGACGACATTTTAAGCAAAACAGTATCATAAATTGTTGTGAGATCTCCTCTTTTTCTATGATAATGGAATTGACTTAAGTATGCATATACTCCTGCCATAGTGAGATTTGTCAGATCAGTATGAGTACTATAAGAGGTCCGTAAGTTACCGAGAGTTAACGAAGTTACACAGAGAATACCGCGTCAGAAGTCATAGTAGCACTGAGCGCCACCCAGACAGAATAGTATTACACGGAGAGACTAATTCCAGAACGGCTTCACTTCAACGACTTGTATATATATATTCTTTACTAATAGTATTCCTGGATTACTAACCTGTGTTCGAGTTTGTATTTTTACGTTTAATATAACCTATTTTTCCATCTCAATTTATCTGGTTTGTTGTTCATTATTTCGTGCAGTTCCTAACCCGGAATCCACAACATAAATGATATTTATAATTACAACCAGAAACACTAAGTTAAAATTACTAGGACATAAAATGAGGAAAGAGAACTTGGAAAATCTAACACGTACAGGATATTTTGAAGAATGGGAAGTGGGATAGAGGATAACGGCAAATAATTTACCTATGGACGGCAAAACAGGGATCAAGAGAGATAAAAAAGAAAAACATTTCTAAAAGCTATAATGGATAGGAAGCTGTGGTGAGCTAGGATAACTACCAACTAATCTTGGTGAATCAAGTGATAAGCACTGAGAGGAGTGATTATGTTTCTTACATAATCTGAATTGGATTTCATAGAATGCATATGTTGTGTAGGGTCTCACCTCTTTAACCCGTCAACGTTAGGGTTATCCCACTGTAATAACACAGGAAACACCAGATTGTAGTAATCACCCCTAAAAAATACTAAATTTAGACTTGACACATTTCATATGGCTATGTTATCAAGGGCAGAACGAAACTTACAACGGAAAATAAATTAATCATCAACCCTATCGTTCTATTATTGTTTCATACAATCAGTTAGTTAATTGCCGGGCGTTATACGCGCTTGGGCGATAAAGTCCCTTTCAGGACATGACTGACAAGGCAAAAGATTTCCCCACAGTAGGTTCTCATTACTTTCTCCAGTAGACTGTTTGCCAAACAAGACTATAGAAACCAATCTGTCTTGCTATTCAATCATTTTATCTAGATCAGTCAGTTAAGTGCCATTCGTAATACACACTTGGGCGATCATGTCTCTTTCGATCCATGACTGACTAGACAAAATATTTTCCCACAATAGGTTGCCATTTATTTCTGCGGTTAGCAATCAAGGCTATAGAACCCAATCTGTCATTCAATCATTTTTGTCTAGAATAGTCAGTTTAGTTTCATACATGATACACGCTTGGGCGATTATGTCTTTTTCAAACCATGACTGACTAGGCAGAAAATGTTTAGGTGGCCTTTTCTTTCTACTGTAGATTGGTTGCCAACCAAGATTATAAAACCCAGCCTGTCCTGCTATTCAGCACATAGCTGGAGAGAGAAGTGATGGATTAATATCTTTCCCATGGGTATTTTTGCCTAAGTGAATAACACGTATTTGCGTCGTATGTTCATATAATGGGTTTCATACAATGTAAAATAAAAAAACCAGCCTAAAACAAGAAATATATATACTTAATATCCTGAACGGGTAAATCTGCAACTATATATGAGAAAGACCGTATTATCAAAATATACTGCTGTTGACAGCTGCTTTGGAAATTTGAAAACAACCCGTAGCGCTAACCTTCTAACAGCTCAACAAACTAACGAAGGCTGTTTCAAAAAATTTGCAGGACTATGGATGTTGACGAAGCATTCATTTTCAGTGAAGCATATATAAATTCGACTTTGCCTATTTTAAGGAATGATTTGCTTCTTACATTGACTATTTCTAATATAATGGGATTCAGAGGGTTGTCCGTGTTATCTATTTTTGTTGGTGCGCAAAGTATGTTTTCGATTGGGGTTCAATGAGATGTAACTAGGAGTCTTTATTTTTTAGTCATTTCTAGGTTTCTTATTTTAGATATTTGTGTCTCTTTTATAACCTTGTGATCGTCTATTTTTTCGTAGATATTATCGTCATCTAAATGGTGTTTTAATTTTTTCGAAGATAAATCAGTCGATTTGCTTCTTATATACCATTGTCTTCAAGCCCTTTTAGAAGCGAAAAATACATCAGCTGATTATGTAAATAGCTAAATGTGTTGTGCTTTAGCTGGACGATTTATATATGTTGGCCAATGGTGCATTGTGGGTAAGAAGTTCTATTATAGTATCTTAACAATAATAATATTGTGGGTAAGAAGTTCTATTATAGTATCTTAACAATAATAATATTGTGGGTAAGAAGTTCTATTATAGTATCTTAACAATAATAATATTGTGGGTAAGAAGTTCTATTATAGTATCTTAACAATAATAGTCAACGGAGAATAAGTAATCACAGATTAAAATTCAAAAGTTAATGACACAATAAAATGGTTTCAAATAACAGCATTTGGATCAAAATTATTTATACTAAATTAACACTATTATAAATTGGAACATTTCGCCTATCCAATAACTGCCAGATAAATCATAAAATATTTCAGAGAATACGCGACGGACTAGAGATATTAATATACCATCGAATTTATCTATCTATCTATCTATCTATCTATCTATCTATCTATCTATCTACCTGTCTTATTTATGTTATCTATCTATCTATCTATCTATCTATCTATCTATCTATCTATCTCTCTCTCTCTCGCGATAGATAGATAGATAGATAGATAGATAGATAGATAGATAGATAGATAGATAGATAGAATTAGAAATTCCTTTACAGGTCAACCTCTTCAATACGGCCTGGGCAATCTCAGATAGATCTGACGCCAATGCCTAAATCCGGACTCTTTTTCCCTTTCCCGTTTTCCCTTTTTCTTTCCCTTTTCTTTGTTCTTATTTTTCTTTCTTATTTTATTTTCCTTTCTCATTTTTTTATTATTTTATTTTTTTCAATGAAACTTGCACACACACACACACACGCGCGCGCACACACACACACACACACACACACACACACACACACATATATATATATATATATATTATTTATAAAAAGTTATTATTTCATATTTAGGATGGTCATTTTGACAGGTATTTTTAAAAACTCATCTCCTCAGCGAGACTAAAAGTTTCTGTGAAAATAAATTTAACTTATTTGTTTGTGTGTGTAACAAACGGAAGTAACTGTAGGTAGGGAAGAAGAAAGACACAAACAATTGCTTCTGGAAAATATTAGATCTAGCCCTCGGATGACAGTAATGAAAACTTATATAATAAAATAAATGAAAATTAAATAAAATAAAGACGAAATTCACAAGCTGGATCAGTGTTAACGTCTAATATTAATAGGATCCTTTGGAATTTACCACCTAGCCGTTTTTTTTTTAGGATTTATGACATATATTTTTATTTTTTAGTAGTGTTGTTGATAAAATGTATTTTGTCAAGCAGGTGTATATATCAGCAAGAAGCCCAGCCCCTACGAGTCAAGGCATTGTATCGGTGTCATCACGAAACTTCGAAGTCAGCAGGAACTTTCTCTCTTAATATGATAATTTTTGCACTAAAACTATATGTATGTGTGTGTGCGCGTGTTTACGCGTGCGTGTGGGTATCTGTGGCATAGATATAAGTGGCTACATATTATGAGAATGCCATAAAACTTGAGCTTGTTTGATCCACTGACCATACCCTACAGCCGAACACTTTAATATCCCTTTAATATTCACTCTGTTCAAATGCCCCCAGCTTCACCACTCACATATCACCTGGTGCCCTGCTTGTGCAATCTAAGTCAGCATAGATATGCAAACACAGTTTATTTTTATGTATAAACAGGGATGTCAAATCCAACATGTTGATCAGCAAAAATATGTTTTTTAGTAATAACAACTTCTGTGTTTTTAGCAATCGGACACATTTTTGCAGGTTTTCAGTTTTCTTAATTAATGGCATTTATTACATGCTAGCAGTAGAGCCCGGCGTTGCGCGGGTGAAATGAAAGTTTCAAAAATAATCCATAGTCCTGGAGCTCAGGCTCTTTGAATGTTGGAACGAAAGACTAAAAAGCAATAGTTGTTTCCAGTTAAAGCGAAACAGTAGATTGAAAGAAAAATGAAAGGATGTAAGTCAAATTTTGATTTCCGGTATCGATATCAAATAAGTTTCCCGTCGCAAACTGAATTTTGAAGGCTAAATAAGTCCTCTGAGTAAATGGTATCATGGCTGAGACTAAGAACTACAATTATACCTACTTAGAGCCAAACCTAAAGCAAAAACCAAAATAAAAGATCTGAAAACCTGATTTTCATCAGACCCGATATGATATCGGGTTATCGATTTCCGATATCGGAGCCAAATAAGTCATACAAGGATAAACTAATCTAAGAAAGTCCATGAAAACTTATTGTACTCATTGGCAGTAAAATGGGCCATATTGATGGTTGAATATCAGTTTTTGATAAGATTCGATAGAATATTGGGGGTGTCGATTCCAGATATCGGTGAAACTGAGTCGTCTGAGAAGATCTACTAATGTCTGAGACTAAAAACTAGTTTTACCATGGTAGAGTAAAGAACCACGCAAGAACCACGATAAAATGGCTGAAATCCTTATTTTGATCAGACCTGATCGGGTATCGGCATATGGATTTCCAATATTGGGGTAAATAGGGAAAAATAAGTAGCCCATGACCTGACCGGAAATCTAAAGAATATTTGTGTGATGTTTGGGGAGAATCAGATAAAAATTGGGGATTAGTATAAAGAACATACATACAGACAGACAGACAGATAGACGGCCACACACACAAATATCTTGAATTTTATATATATAGATTATAGTATTTCTTTATTAATAATACTAGCTGAACCCGTAAAAAAATTCACGGATTATGTAATATTATTTTCATGATTCAAATATAACTCAATATATGTTGATTAAGTCAATAATATTGTTTATATTTGAATGTGTATAAATATTTTCCAATACTCTTAGTTCTTCTGTTGTTATTATTATTATTATTATTTGAATAGTGGTTGGGTTTAAATGTGATATTCATGAAAATTCTATTTCCAGATTTCAATATTTTACAATTTTATCAAATTCTTTTGCCGATATATATTTTATATGATGACATGTTCTCTTTTTTCTTCGACTTCATCGTCTCCCCCTCCTCCTTCTTCTCCTCTTTCGTCTTTTTTCCTCCGTTTCCTCGTGCTTCTCCTCCTTCTTTGTCTTCTTCTCCTGCTCCTTCTTTTTCTTCTTTCCCTCCTCCTTCTTCGTCTTTTTCTCCTCCTGCTTCTCCTCCATCTTTATCTTTTTCTTCTTCTAGGCCCCTTCAACTTGCGTCTTCTCCTCTTTCTTCTTCTTTCTATCTTTTTTCTTCTTCATCTTCTTTTTTTTTCTTCTTCTTCTTCTTTTGATTATAATTATACTTTATTAGCCATAATAATATAAACTGGGGCACTTCGGCGTAGTGTAATGATTAGCAAAATTGTATTACTAGAACCTATTGCAAGTGAGTTCGATCCTCACTGGGTGCCCCTACCTTTTGGCCTTGTGCCACATCTAAGCTACGCTTGGAAAATCAACATATTAATACAAACTAAACAATATTATTTACTTTATCAATATTAATTGAATTTAATTTGAAGGGGAGGTAACTGAAAAAATATTATACCTAACTAATAGTTCTTGTCAGAAGCGTGACACACGTGGTACTACGTTATTAATATATAGATGATTAATTTCTCAAGTTTCAAGGGGGATATCAACTTTTCGTTATTACTTAAATTTTGTCAGGTTCAATAGTCTAGCAAACTCTCTCTCCACCAAATTTGCGAAACCTAGTAATTATATTTTTTAATAGTTCGTGTAATGCAAATATATCACAATGAAAAAAATGGCTAATAATTATCTATAACACTTTATAGTGGGAATCATTTGTGAATTTACAAGAAATCCATAAAAATATTTTATTTAAATCATATATTGCTACTACGGTATTAATATATAGATTATTAGTTTCTCAGTTTTCAAGGGGTATATCAAATTTAAATCATACGTTGCTACTACGGTATTAATATATAGATGATTATTTTCCCAGTTTTCAAGGGGGATATCAAATTTTAATTATTACTTAAACTGTACCTGGTTCAAAAGCCTAACAAAAATCGGGGTATATTTTTAACAATTCTTAATAAAGAGGTAAATAAATCTTGAAAGAATTTAATATATTGAGCTGATCTGACATCTGACTTTGATAAGCAGGGAGTTGTACGAGACTTTGTACGAGACTTTGAAGTCGGTTAAAAACACTATATATATCGACTTGCCGAATAATCGGGTTCATTAAATTGGTAGTCTTTTTCAAACTTTTCTCTGCGCTACATTTTCAGAATTAAAATTTTCTTTCGCCTCACCAAACTTTGTGATTAAAAATACATTTAGAATTAAAAATAAAAACAAGGAGATTGAGGAAGAGAGATTGCGAGTGGCGAGAGTTAAAGAAAGATAACCGCGGTTTAGAAGATTGAACATTATTATTGATAACTGCCTCAACCAAATTAGCGAACCCTAGTAACTTTATTCCTTAACGGTTCGTATAATCCAAGTATATCACAATTAAAAAGTCGGTTAATAGTTATTTATAACTCTTTATAGTGGAAATCATTTGTGCAATTACAAGAAATTAATAAAAATATTTTAATTTTTTAAAGTCAAATTTATTTTGGGGATATAAATATTTAGAAACTGTTTCTCAATTCTTGACTGTCTTTCTATTATTCCGCCTTACCTGTCATTATCGTCTGCCGCACCCAGGAAACGTGCCACACCTTTGGGAAAAACTGCAAGGAAATGAGCACCTGAATCGGCTGAAGTTCTTTCCAAGCACTACAAAAATAGCTTCAATGCTTCTTGCTTCTATTTAGAAATCCTCTTCAATTGTTTTCCGTCATTAAGAAAAACGAAGTTATATTAATCTTTTAATCTTTTAATCTTTTAATCTTTTAGTCTTTTAATCTTTTAATCTTTTAATCTTTTAGTCTTTTAATCTTTTAATCTTTTAATCTTTTAGTCTTTTAATCTTTTAATCTTTTAATCTTTTAGTCTTTTAATCTTTTAATCTTTTAGTCTTTTAATCTTTTAATCTTTTAGTCTTTTAATCTTTTAATCTTTTAGTCTTTTAATCTTTTAATCTTTTAATCTTTTAGTCTTTTAGTCTTTTAATCTTTTAATCTTTTAATCTTTTAGTCTTTTAATCTTTTAATCTTTTAATCTTTTAGTCTTTTAATCTTTTAATCTTTTAATCTTTTAGTCTTTTAATCTTTTAATCTTTTAGTCTTTTAATTTTTTAATCTTTTAGTCTTTTAATCTTTTAATCTTTTAGTCTTTTAGTCTTTTAATCTTTTAATCTTTTAATCTTTTAGTCTTTTAATCTTTTAATCTTTTAATCTTTTAGTCTTTTAGTCTTTTAATCTTTTAATCTTTTAGTCTTTTAGTCTTTTAATCTTTTAATCTTTTAATCTTTTAGTCTTTTAATCTTTTAATCTTTTAATCTTTTAATCTTTTGCCCTATAAAAAAAATGTAAATTATCACATATATCACTGATAAATAACATAGCTTTCGTTTCTTTAACGCCACTTAGATTTCTTTATCACATAAAAACAGAAGCGCTCAGTCTGTGAATGGTTGTAGCGACAGTTGGCGAAATATTCGAGGGGTCTGACAGGTTTTGGCATGGTACCCTTCTCTACAAGCAGAAAAGCTATGAAACTTCTGAACGAATATCTAAACTTATTTATAAATGGAAATTTGTCTCTGTGTGTGTCCGTTACCTATAGAGTCCGAAACGGCTGAACCGATTTTCTTGAAAATTTACACAGTTGTACTATAAGCGTCTGCGAGTGTTCTTAGCTAGGTTTTGTCTCGAGGTACCCCAGATAAATATCGAAAATCGATAATCGAAAAAATCGGCTTATAGAAGGAGTGGTCCGATTTTAATCAAATTTCATACACTCATGAACAAAGATATAAGAAACGATATTCAGAAGTTTCAAGATTGCAGGCCTAAACAATAGTGCAGAAAATCGATAATATATATATATATAAAACGCAATTACTTGTGTGTGTGTGTCTGTTTATCTGCCTGTATGTCTTTATTTTTTCAGCCCTTTTATTTTAGTTTTTGCTTTAGGTTTGGCTCTAAGTAGGTATAATTGTAGTTCTTAGTCTCAGCCATGATACCATTAACCCAGAGGACTTACTTAGTCTTCAAAATTCAGTTTACGACGAAAAAAGTTATTTGATATCGATACCAGGAAATCAAAACTTGACTTACATCCATTCATTTTACTTTCCGTCTAGAGTTTCGCTTTAACTGGAAACAACTATTGCTTTTTAGTGTTTCGTGCCAACGTCCAAAGATTCTGAGCTCCAGGACCATGGATTAGAAAGCTTTCATTACACCCGAGCAACGCCGGGCTATACTGCTAGTATGTATATATATATATATATATATATATATATATATATATATATATATATACTAGGTGTGATTGGTAAATTGTCTCAATTATTTTATTATTTCAAATATTCTTTAGGCTGAGTCTGAGCTCCAGGACCATGGATTAGTTTTAAAGCTTTCATTACACCTGTGCAACGCCGGGCTATACTGCTAGTGATATATATATACTAGGTGCGATTGGTAAATTGTCGCAGTTATTTTATTATTTCAAATAATCTTTAGGTTGAGTCTGTGCTCCAGGACCATGGATTGGTTTTAAAGCTTTCATTACACCTGAGCAACGCCGGGCTATACTGCTAGTTTGACATTAAACCAATCGTTATTAACAAATTGTATAATAAAGTTCGTGTTGAACGTTCATCCTTTTATATTATTTTACATTAATATGAGGTTGTCAAGGCTTTATCCTTGGACATACATGGCATCTCATCTTCGTCAACGACCTTTATGATATCGTCAGAGTTTACCTAGCGGATGACACGACTATTTGCTTTCTCATCATAGTAAAGCAAATAGATTCGACAATGTAAATCTTGCAACTAGGCTAAAAAAATTATCAACATTATTTGTTTACTGGGGAAACAAATGGCTTGTATATTTTAACGCCTCTAAACAAAAACGGTATACTTTAATTCTCTCAGAGAACTTTCTTGCTTCATCAGCATGGCTAATCATAACCTCCAGGAGAGCAACACATTGCACCTTCTTAGTCAGAATCTGTTTTTCCCATTTATAAATCCACCATTCATCAGCGCATTGAAAATTGCTGCCATATCTTGTCTAAGTTTCAGAGTGTATATCTCGGAATCCTGAAAAAAATCCAGAGGCTTGTCTCTGACGTTATCGATCTTGACCTGGCATCTCGATTTGGCGTGTCCATCTTTTGTTCTTTCTATAAATATCTTTATAGAAGTTTTTCTAATGAGCTACCCTCCTTGGTATATCAACTACATAGGTTTAAGTGTACTACTAAGTCGCTGAATTAGCTAGACGTAACAATAAGTTCTATTCTAATAGTCTCTTTTCTTGCACTTCCCGATGGGGGAGCTCTCACCCGGTTCTTACTCTCCTTCAGTAAGTCAACCAGATTGGGTGATCATGTCCCGAAAGAGACTGGCAGGACAGATTGTGTTCTATAGCCTTGGTTGGTAAACAGTCTATCGCAGAAAGAAATGGCAATTTACTGCGACAAAATCTGCCTAGTCAATCATGGATCCAAGGAGACATGATCTCTTAAGCTTATAACACTAATGACAGTTAAATGACTGAATGAAAATCGATGAAATATTATGTGAGGTCAGTCGATAAATTTTTGTTTTGTTCCCCGAAGGACTTTACTCCTTCAAATCTTTCTAAAACATCCTTAATTCCGTGCAAATGTATACGCTGAACTCAAATCGATAATTGTTTATTGAAGAAACCTATCTTTTTTCCATGATATCGGATTATATCTCACACCTTACCGCTGTTCTCATATCTGATTCACTGCTGAATGACATGATCCGTAGGATATTTATTTCAGCCGATTTAATTCCTTTGAGCAATTACTCCGCAATTCGTTTGGTTTCGGAACTCATTTTTAGCGTAGTAATTGCAAAAATGAAGAAAAAAGACCGAAAATCGGAAACCTACGCGTGAATTCAGTCTACAGTGAATAACATTTTTGAACCGTGGTTACGGGTGAGACAAACAGCGACAAGAAGTTCCATATTTTTCTGCTCGATAACATGAAAAAAGGTAGGTTTCTTCAATAAACAATTACAGATTTGAGTTCAGCATATACATTTGCACGGAAATAGGGATGTTTCGGAAAGATTTGAAGAGGTAAAGGCCTTCGGGGAACAAAACAAAAATTTACCGGTCAGTCTTCTTGTAGGAGAGTGGATTGTAAAAATATCTCCTCAAATAGAAAACAGATATGTGGCTAGTCAGAAGAAATAAGGTTCTCTTGCGAATTCTATGAACGGAGTGAGTAAGCATTGGAGACTCTTTATAGAATGAACAATTAAAGGAAAACTTATGAGTTCTGATGAAAAAGTAACAGAACTGCTGCTATGGTAACGGATGCAAAGTAAACAAAATAAAGCCGCTTGTTACAAATTAACCTTGAATATCACGCGCAATCATTTTATGCTTCATAACATTATGGATCGATTCTGTTGTATATAGCAGGGCTTGAAAAGAAAGTGTGCAGAATGTGGTCGTCTCAGCACGTCTCACCATATTGAACTAGGATGGTGCAGTAGTTTGGGGGCAAGAACAAACTTGCCGAGGTTCGAAAACCACTATATTGTTCTAAAATCAAATGTTACTCGAAAGGAACAAGATTTCAAGACGTCCAGGTAATAAAAGATAAAGCGGGGAGGTGGGCCCACCCGAGGAAGCTGATGCAAGCGGGGGCGTTTCCGGTCGTTGAAAGGAACGGATGTTTGTTTGACCTTATTTCCGGCAGTAGCGGAAATGGCTACAAGAGGCAAACAGAACAGGTGTCTCTGAGAATTACGTGGGCGTGCGTGGGCGAGGCAAAAACCGGAAGAAAAGGTCCCGGTTTGGAGATTATAAAAAGACCTCGGCGCACGAATTCACCAGACAGTCCAGACAGACGAGACCAGACAGACCAGAGTAGCAGGAGAGACACAACAGATACGACGACACTCTCCCGTCAACCCTTAGAAGCGCGCTCTCTCACTCTCTGTTCACTAGGCTACACGGTTCATCGTCATTAATAAAAATATAACTTATATTTTTATATATATATGCGTGTTTGTTGTTTGTCGATATACAACAGAGGCAGCTGTTCGTTATTCTCTAGAAAGAAGTTCCAGGATTTTTTTCTATCAACGATGCTGAATAAAGTGTGTGGTCTCAAATGGGACTAATTACAATGCGATTAAGTTGCGGAATAATATGTGCTGCAGTTTTTTGTTTTTTCACACCGGAACCAATATTTTTTATCAGTTCTCGAATACTCAAAACCATAAAGATTTAAATGAATTGAGTTTGAGTTTTGTTTAACAGCATATCAACACCTCTGGGGGTTATTTAAAGCCAAAAAGGTAGGATTTTAAGGTATTCTTTTTTAATGTTTCGTTATAGTGAGAAGGTTGTTTTAATCAGATTTTGATATTTTTTTTTATTTTACAAACTGAAAATGTCTTCTAATTTTGTAATCAAAATGTCTTGCTGGTAATTATTTTTTTCCTTCAAATATGTGTTTGGATATATCCTTTTTTCTTCAAAAATATATCAGTCAGTCAAGTTCCATAAGTGATACAAGCTTGGGCGATCATGTCTCTTTCCCGACATGACTGACCGGGCAGAAGATTATCCCGCAGTAGGTTGCCATTGCTTTCTGTGGTAGACTGGTTGCCGACCAAGGCCATAGAACCCAATCTGTCCTGTTATTTAACCCATAACTGGAAGAAATAGACGGATTAATACCTTTCCCAAGGGTAATTGCGCGTAAGTGAATGCAATAAATTCAGCTGGAATTCGAACTCGGCTTCCAGATTTCTCGTTCCGAGCCGATATCCACTGCACCACAACGCACATCCTTTTCTGTAAAAGTCTATTTTTAGATTTAGTTGAAGTAATTTAGAGTCAATATGAAGAAAGAGGGTTTTAACCCTGTAAAGCATATCAAATGCAGGAAAAGGGAATGTGAACAGGTCAACTAACTGATAAACTTATAGATAGATGCTGAGTCAAAAGAAGGGTTAGGTAAAGGATAAACGCTGCTAAGGGCCACAAAGGTTAGTGAGCTATCGAGAACAATAAGCCTCAAATTCTTGAGGGGAGATGAAATATAGAAGGGGAAGAAGACAGAAGAAGAAGAGGAAGAAGAAGAAGAAGAAGAAGAAGAAGAGGAAGAATGAATAAAAAGAAGTAAAATTTGAAAAAGAAAAAAAGAAAGACAAATTACTAGAAGAAGCAGAAAAAGACAAAAAAGAAAAATAAGGAAACCAAACGACGAAAAAGAATAATAATACAAACACGAAGAAACAGAAGGAGAAGAAGAAAAGGAAGACAACGAAAGAATTGACGATGAAGACGAAGAAAAACAACAATAAGAGGAAGATTTAGAAAAAAGCAGAAAAAGACGTGAACAAAGTAAATAAAAAGGAGGACAACGATAAAGAATTAGAATACAAACACGAAGAAGACGAATGAAGAAGAAGAAGAATGAAGAAGAAGACGAAGAAAATCTAGAAGGAGAAAAAGATGATGAACATAAAGACGACGATGAAGAAGAAAAACAAAAATAATAAGAAGAAAAGAGCCATGGAAGGACGAGAAGAAAAATAAGAAAAAGAAGATGACGTAAATGAAGTAGAATAATAATACGAAGAAGAAGAAGAAGAAGAAGAAGAAGAAGAAGAAGAAGAAGAAGAAGAAGAAGAAGCCCTGTGCCTCTTCTACAAGTACTTTCATGGCTTCTGCTCCGATGAGCTTAGATCACTGGTGCCGCCTAAGCATGAATTTACACGAGATACTAGATTAGCAACTAGGTCCCACCCTTTTACAGTTAAACAAATAAGATGTAACCGTAAATTCTCCTGCAACAGCTTCTTTTCTCGCGCTTCCCGCCTGTGGAACTCCCTTCCACAAGTCTGCTTTCCCGACAGCTACAATCTCCAGGTGTTTAAATGTAGGGTCAATAGACACCTCCTATCACACTAACTCCCAATTATTCTCAGAACACTCTCATCTACCCAACCCTCATTCTCGGTATCCTTACCCGCCTATCACCCACCCTCTGACATTTCCTATATTTAACCATTCTCGGTACCCCTACCCGCCTATCATCCACCTATATTTAATCATCCTTTCTTCACTCTATGTAGCCCCCTGCGCAGTAGTGGCAGTGACATCCTTGCTCGGGATGAAACGCTTATAATAAATTTTTCATTTTAAAATAGAAATTTATTAAAAAGAAAGTTAACACAAGTTGTAGAAGTTAATGTGCAATTAGAAACATTATTAAAAAGTTAAGGGTAGATTGCGTATTCCGTGATTAAGTTATGTGTATCAGAATTTGTGCACAAAGCTCGTAGTAGTAATGTCAGTCAGTTAAGTGCCATACGCGATACACGCTTGGGCGATCATGTCTCGAAAGAGACATAACTGACTGGGCAGAAGATTATCCCACAGTAGGTTGCCATTGCTTTCTGCGGTAGACTGGTTGCCGACCAAGACTATAGAACCCAATCTGTCCTGCTATTTAACCCATAACTGGAAGGAAGAGATGGATTAATACCTTTCCTAAGGGTATTTGCGCTTAAGTGAATACAATGGATTCAGCTGAAATTTGAACTCGGCTCCTCGGATTCTCGTTCCGAGTCGATATCCACTGGACCACAACGCACATCCTCTGGACCACAACGCACAGTAGTAATGTAGTTATTTAAAAAATCCGCAGAAGTTTAGAATTTAAGGTTCGTGTCGTAGCAGAATGTAAAGTCTTTGTTCCTTTCTCTTTTTGCTTGGTCGCGACAGGTTGAGAGAGAGGGTAAAACTAATAAAGAAGTTGTACTTAACACTTCCATTTGTTCTCTTTGGCGGCGTAGAGAGAAAAAGAAGAAAATAAAATTAGAAGAAGAGGTCGAATGAAACTGTGACGTACCCTGCGTCAGGTCGGCTTCTTGAATTTTCTTTCGTTATATTGCCACGCTTCAATGTCGGACTGCCTTTAACAGGTTAGCAACGTGGTTTAAATAGTGAAACTTCTCATGATGCCGGCTCCAGCGAGCCTTTTCGCATCTAGGTGTGAAAATATGTCATATCTGAATTTAATTCTTAATTTCTTATTCGCCACAGTAAAAGAAGCAAAAATAAATAGAAGAAAAACAAGAAAGCAAAGTCGACGAAATAGGAGTAAAATGCAAACACTAAAAAACTGAAAAAACAATTGTAAAGGAAGAAATAAAAGAAGAAGAATGAAGAAGAGGACGACGATGACGAAAAAGAATAACAATTAGACGAAGAAGTAGCAGTAACATAAAAAAGATGAGAAGAAGATGAGATCAGAAAAAAGACGACAGAAAATAAGTAAGATACAAACACGGATAAGAAGAAGAAAGAGAAGAATAAGTAGAATGAAGAAGAAGACAAAGTAAAAGTAGAAGAAGAAGAAAAAGAAGAAGAAGAAGCAGAAAGAGACTACGACAAAGACGAAGTAAAACAACAGTAAGACGAAAAAAAGAAAAAGAAGAAAAAACAAGAAAAACAAACGAAAAAGAAGACGACCACTAAGAAAACCAACAAAAATACGAAGAACCAGAAGAAGCAGCAAAAGACGAGAAGAAAGAGAAGACAAGGAAAAAAGTAAAAGAAAAAACACAAAGATGAAGAAGAAAAAGAAAAAAAAGAAGGATGAAGAAGAAAAAGGTAAAAGTTGAAGAAGAAAAAGACGACGAAATAAAAAACAACAAAAAGACGAAGAACTAGAAGTAGAAAAAGACTAAAAGAAAAATTAGAAAAAGAAAACATTCAAAAAGATTAAACACCCGAAGTAGAAACATGAAAAAAAAGAGGAAGAAAACTAGAATATAAAGAAAAAGAAGATGACGAAAAAAAAGGACGACGACGAAGAGAAAGAAAAACAATAAAAAGACGAATAACTAGAAGAAGCAGAAAAAACGACAGAAATTAAAAAAGATGACAACGAAAAATAAGTAGAATACAAACACGAAGAAGAAGAATGAAGAAGAAGACGAAGTAAAATAGAAGAAAAAAAGACAACGAAGTTAGACGAAGAAAAACAATAATGAGACGAAGAATTAAAAGAAGCAGAAAAAGACGAGAAGAAGATCAAGAAAAAAAGGACGACGAAAAAAAGTAGAATACGAACAGTACAAAAAGAATAAAGAAAACAAAGAAAACGTATAAGAAGAAGTAAAACAAGACGAAAAGATTGACGATGAAGACGAAGAAAAACAACAATAATTGGAAGACCTCAAAAGATTAGAAAAAGACAAGAACAAATAAGAAAAAAGATAACAACGAAAAAGATGTAGAAAACAAACACGAAGAAGAAGAAAGAATAGAATTAACATGAAGTGTATAGGAAATCAAAGTAGAAGAAGAGAAAAGAACACGAAAATCTAAAGGAAGCAAGAAAAAGACGAGAAGAAAAATCAGAAAAAAAGGAAAGAGAAAAGAAGTAGAATAAAAAACACGAAAAAGAAGAAGAAGAATGAAGAAGAAGATCAAGTAAAAGTCGAAGAAGATTAAAGAATACGACAAAAAGACAACAACGAGGAAGACGAAGAAAATCAATATGAATAATAATGAATTAGAAGATGCAGAACAAGACGAGAAGAAAAATAAGAAACAAATGACGAAAAAGAAGTCGATTAAAAAACGAAGAATACCAAGAAAACTCGAAGATCTTGAATAAAGAAGACTAAGTAAATTAGAAGAAAAAAGAAGACAAAAATCAACGACGAAAAAGACGAAGGAAAACAACAATAAGACGAAGAACTAGAAAACTCAGAAAAAGACGAGAAAAATTAGACAAAGAAGTAAAATAAAAAGGAAGAAATAAAACTAGAAGAAGAATAAAAAGAAGACGATGAAGACGAAGAGAAACAACAATAAGACGAAGGACTAGAAGAAGAAATAAGAAACATAAAGAAGAATGAGAGAAAGATAACAAAGAAGAAGTAGAATACAACACACGGAGAAGAAGAAGAAGAAGAAGAAGAAGAAGAAGAAGAAGAAGAAGAATGAATAAAAAGATGACGTAAAAGTAGAATAATAGAAAAAAGTGACAAGAAGAAGACTAAGACGAAGAAAAACAAGAATTAGACAACGAACAAGAAGCAGAAAAATACGAAAAGAAAAAAGAAAACGACCAAAAGGCGTAAAATAGAAACACAAAAATGAAGAAGAAAATGAAGAAGAAGGAGAAGGATAAAGAAGAAAAAAGCAAAAGAAGAAAAAGGCAAAAGACGATGAGGACGAAGAAAAACAACAAAAATAGAAAGAAATAGAAAAAGCAGAAAAAGACCAGGAACAAAAAGAGAAGTAGAATAAAAACACAAACAAGAATAACGAAGGAGAAGATTAAGTAAAAGCAGAAGGAAAAAGATGACGACGAAAAAAAGAGGACAGCGAAGACAAAGATAAGCAACAAGATAAAGAACATGAAGGAGCAGAAAACGACGAGAAAATAATAAGAAAATAAAGAAAAAGAAGTAGAATACAAACATGACGAAGAAAGAAGAAGATGAAGTAAAATAGAAAAAGAAGAAAAGAAAGCAACGAAAAAAATGACTAAGTAAAACAATAATAATACAAAGAACAAGAAGTACAAAAGACGAGAAAATAATAAGAAAAAATGACGCCAGGATAAAGTAGAATACAAATACGAAGAAGTAGAAGAAAAAAATTAAGTATGAAAAAAAAAGGACAACGAAAAAAGAAGAAAAGCGAGACAAAAAAAGACGAAAAAGAGGAAAAACAACTATAAGGCTAAGAACTAAAAGTTTGAAAAAGAACACGAAGAGAAAAAGTAGAATAAAAAAAAACCAAAAAGAAAAAAAGAAGGAGAAGAAAAAAAGCAGTAAAAATGAAAGAAGAAAAGAGGCGACGACGAAAACCAAAAATCAACAAAATGTCGAAGAATTAGAAGAAACAGAATAATACCAGAAGAAAAAAAGATGACGAGAAAAAAGGGTACAACAAAAACAAAAAGAAGTAGCTTCCCTGTGCCTCTTCTACAAGTACTTTCATGGCTTCTGCTCCGATGAGCTTAGATCACTGGTGCCGCCTAAGCACGAATTTACACGAGATACTAGATTAGCAACTAGGTCCCACCCTTTTACAGTTAAACAAATAAGATGTAACCGTAAATTCTACTCCAACAGCTTCTTTTCTCGCGCTTCCCGCCTGTGGAACTCCCTTCCACAAGTCTGCTTTCCCGACAGTTACAATCTCCAGGTGTTTAAATGTAGGGTCAATAGACACCTCTTATCACACTAACTCCCAACTATTCTCACAACACTCTCATATACCCAACCCTCATTCTCGGTATCCTCACCCGCCTATCACCCACCCTCTGTTATTTCCTATATTTAATTAGCCTTTCTCCACTCTACGTAGCCCCCTGCACAGTAGTGGCAGTGACATGCCTTGCTCGGGGTGAAACGCTTATAAAAAAAAAAAAAAAAAAAAAAAGTAGAAGAAGAATGAAAAAGAAGAAGTAAAAGCAGAAGTAAAAAAAGAGAACGACGAAAAAGAAGACGACGAAGACGGATGAAAACAACAATAAAACGAAAGAGCTTGAAGGAAAAAAGAGAAGAAAAGAAAAAAGATGATGAAAAAGAAGTAGAACAAAAACAAGAAGAAGAATGAAGAAGAAGAAGTAAATGTAGAAGTAAAAAAAAAGACAACAAAAAGAAGATGACGAGGAAGATGAAGACGAATGAAAACAACAAAAGATGAA
Organism: Ascarosepion bandense; assembly: GCA_037127315.1. Taxonomy (NCBI): domain Eukaryota; kingdom Metazoa; phylum Mollusca; class Cephalopoda; order Sepiida; family Sepiidae; genus Ascarosepion; species Ascarosepion bandense. The sequence goes on from JBBBDQ010001012.1 coordinate 287,946, forward strand.
GAGCTTGAAGGATAAAAAAGACGAGAAGAAAAGAAAAAAAAGACGAGAAGAAAAGAAAAATAGACGACGTAAAAGAAGTAGAATTAAAAAACGAAAAAGGAGTAGAATGAAAAAGGCGGCGTAAAAGTAGATGAAAAAGAGCTCAACTTAAAAGAAAACGACGAGGAAGACAAAGAAAAACAACAACAAAACGAAGAGATATGATAAAAGATCGAAGAAGAAAAATTAAAAGAGGAATGATGAAGAAGTCGAACTAAAAGTAGAAGAAAAGTAGATAACGAAAAGGAAAGACGACGAAGAGGATGCAAAACAAAACGAAGAATTAGACCAAGTAGAAAAAGACGATATGAAAAATAAATAAGAAGACGTTAAAAAAGAAGTAGAATACAAATACCAAAATGGAGAAGAAGAAAATGAAGAGGAAAACGAAGTAAATCCAGAAGAGAAAGAAAAACAATAAGATGAAAAAGAGATAGAAGTAGAAAAAGACAACAAAAATAAGTAAAAGACGATGAAATAGAAGTAAAATATAAAGTCTAAAAACAAAGAACAATGAAGAATGAAGTTGCAGGTGAAGTAAAAAAAAATAGAAAAAGAAGAGGAAACAAAAGAAGACCACAAAGACGAAGAAAAACAAGAATACGACGAAGTATTTGAAAAGGCAGAAAAGACGAGAAGAAAAATAAGAAAAAGAAGACGACGTAAAAAAGTAAAATGAAGAAGATAAATAATTTTGAAGAAAAAGAAGACGCTGTAAGATTAGAAGAAGAAGAAGAAGAAGAAGAAAAAGAAGAGAGCACAAGGGAAGTCGATGACGACGAAGAAAGACAACAATTAGACGAAGAACTAAAAGAAGCAGAAAAAGACGAAAATGAAAAATAAGAAAAAGAAAGCGGCGTAAAAGAAATAGAATACAAATACGAAGAAGAAGAAGAAGATGGCGCAAAAGAAGTCGACGACGACGAAGGCAACAATTAGACGAAGAAGTAAAAGAAGCAGAAAATGACGTAAATGAAAAATAAGAAAAAGAAAAAGAAAACGACGTAAAAGAAGTAGAATACAAATACGAAGAAGAAGAAGAAAAAAAAAGAAGAAAAAGAAAAAGAAGCAGACGAAAAAGAAGAAGAAAAAGAAGAAAAAGAAAAAGAAGAAAAGGAAGAAGAAAAAGAAGAAGAAGAAGAAAAAGAAGAAAAAGAAGAAGAAGAAGAAGAAAAAGAAAAAGAAGAAGAAGAAGAAAAAGCAAACGGACTCGGTGAAAAAGAAAACCTAAAAGAAATAGAACGTGAACACGTAAGAAATAAAAGAAAAATTCGAAAATAAAGATTAGTAAAATAAACTAAAATGAAACATGTTTCCTTCACTTAGTTTTTTTTGTGAAGAGCTGTTTTAGCCTTAAATTTATTGATTAGCTTTGACGCCAGATTTAAATAGAATAAACCCCTGGCGAGTTGTACTTAAAAGCACAAAGTAGGTATATTGTCAGAATGGAAACCACCCCGGGAACACTTTGTGTGCAATTCTATTGAAATAAATATCGTCAAGACAAATAGCATTAAATTAATAATGAAGTCTGTCATGCTAAACACAAATAACGTCGGGCAGCTCGAATCCAGACATGTCTGTCTGCTAGGGCTGTAAATCATTCCCTGTTACAGGCGACTTCTCTGGCACATTTTGTTAGTTCAACATCGATAAAATCCACATTTTTTTATAATGTTATTAGGCTAAGCAGAATTTATTGATTGTTTTGACTGGGAAATATAACAAGGAATACCTTTTCTATTTCCCCTTCATTCATACTGCTTATATATATTTTCTTTTCAAATAAAACTCCAAAAACTACATTTCGACAAAAATGGCCATTTCGACAAAAAAAAATATCTCACTTCCTCAGCAACGAACAAATTCAAAATTTTATTGCAACTATGAAATAAAAATTTACATGAGGGAAGGTCACTTAAAATAATTCCATGCACAGGAAATTTACATTTATAGTAGGTTATCCGTTCTAGTGAAGCGTAGTTGTGTGTAGAAGCAGATTAACTGAATTTGGCCTTGTTAGTTGATAGCCCACTATAAGTTATAAACGGGGTTATAAAACAAGAAAAGAAAAGTGAGTATACAAACAACATTTTATATATACACATATATCAATTAAAGTGTTTTTACAAATAAAATAATGTTTTTAGGATGGGTCCAAAGGACGTTAAAATGTTTATAGCAGTAAATGCTGAAAGGAGAGATTGTGCATATGTATGTGGGAGCGTTTGTCAGTTAGGAATGTCTTTGATGTCTCCGTCCGTTGATCAGGGTACAGCGAAAAAGAAGGTGAGAGGGAAAGGTGAGGCGAGCATAGTGGATCGCTTGACGAGGTCAAGGGACGTTCTAATTATGTTCGCACTTTCTCAACAGGCGATGCTTTTTGTGTCGGCGTTTTATTTCGTCTTTGTGGGTCCCAGCAAGTCATTTGGGAATTCACATCCGTATTTAATTCTGGGCTTCCCATTGGATGATAATAAAATTCGCGTAGGCTCGCGAATAGAAATTTGATATTTAATTAATTTTTGGTTTTCTGTCGGAACATATGCGTGGAGCCGGGTGCGCAAATACTAGTTTTGGGCATTTGCTTTCTCGTCCTGAAAGTGCAAACATCCGGTCCCCCGATTTGCTTGGTATCACCTTAAAAGGAAAAAGAAAGTAAATAAGAAAAATAAAATAAAGGGAGGGGAAGTTAAGAAAAAAATAAACATTTGTCGTCTAGACATTGTTACAGAGGGTAGGGAAGAAATGGAAAAAAGACAGAGAAAGGGGTTCAAGACTCGATTATAAAAGAAGACTTTTAGATTACATCTTTATTAAAATCAAAATTGACGCGTGTCACAGGAATGTAAGTGCTTATTGCATAATAATCGTATCATTTCCTGACGCTATTGTCTCATCTGTTGATTAGTTGTCCTACGGCCATTGTCTGCGATGGACATTATTTCAAGGAAGCATAAGAAAATTGTAACGCTACACGAACACACTGGCAAGACTTACAGAGAGATCACAGATATTCTTAGCATCAGCCTTTCAAAAGTCACTTGTGTCATCAAGATGAAAAACAAACTGGATCCATATATATGTTTTCAGTCAGTTAAGTGCCATACGTGATACACGCTTGGGCGATCATGTCTTGAAAGACAGACTGGGCAGAAGATTATCCCGCAGTAGATTGCCATTGCTTTCTGCGGTAGACTGGTTGCCGACCAAGGCTATAGAACCCAATCTGTCCTATTATTTAACCCATAATTGGAGGGAAGAGACGGATTAATACCTTTCCCAAGGGTATTTGCGCGTAAGTGAATGCAATGAATTCAACTGGAATTCGAACTCGGTTTCCCGACTTCTCATTCCGAGCCGATATCCACTGCGCCACAACGCACATGCAAAAAGTTTGGCTACCTTCTTTATTTTGAAAAATGGCTTATAAATTCAAGGTTGCACGAATTTATTAAAAGTTTAACTGATTCATTTTAGGGTAGAGGGATATTAACTTAAAGCTACTCGTCATATATTCAATAATAATAAAAAATAATAATAAATCTATAACTGATTCATTCGGGATGAAACAAATGTCCATGAAAATTCTCAATTTGGAACGCTACATATACTATTGATGTTTGTTTAACATGTCGAAATAAAAACATGTATATTACATTACATACTATCATTGATACTAACACACACACACACACACACACACACACACACACACACACATATATATATTTTAAACCAAGGTCATGAAATTCAGCAGGAATATTTTCCGTTTACAAAAAATAATGTTCAAAGTTTTGCATTTTTTAAATACACTTCAGTTTTTACGTTTTTTATATCGCTTGCACCCATTTTCGTGATAAACCCATCAAAATCGTGACATGATTTTACTATATATATATATATATACACATAGATAGATAGATAGATAGATAGATAGATAGATAGATAATCTCTTTATATATATACAGCCATATAGATATTTGAACACTGTAGAAATACGCATTATAGATATTCTTAAATATATAGACATAGAATGTAATTAACGAGTCAGTTTTTTATATATATAACGATATCAATGTTTTTATCTAAACAATATATATATATATATATATATATATATATATATCATAATAATAATAATAATAATAATAAAAGTGTGTATATAGGAAAGAAAACAACACAATATAACTATCACTTTTCACGCATAAATCGATATTCTGGTTTCCTCTCTCACTTCCTGTATGTATTGATGGGTTGCTGAAAACTTTACCGTATATATATATATATTCAGGTGGACCATGCCGTCCAAAACGACAGCAATATATATATATATATATATATATATATATATATATATATATATATATATAAGTGCAAAACGGTTTTTATTATAATAGAGATGATGTAAGAATGTATGGGTATATTTTTCAATATTCAACAACATCATTATTGCAAAACATAATAAGCCACTGCTAAAGGGGAAATACGCGGTAAAAGCTTTTATAACTGGTAGTAAAGTTTAATAACTTGTAGTAAAGAGAATGAAATAAGCCGAGGCTTTGCTATTGTATCTCGTAATGAACAACTGTCTTTATTATAGTGAAAAGGATTCCTATTATTGATGTGGATACCGGGTGAGGAACCACACAAAATAGTGAACAACAAAAAAGGTATTTGAGACAGATAAAAAGTTATATTAAACATAAAGATACAAGTGAAACACAGATTAGTAATCCAGGAATATGACAAGTAAAGAATATATATATATATATATATATATATATATATATATATATATATATATATTGTCATCCGCAGACATATCTGGTTTCGCTGTGTCACATCTCATCAGTACGTTTAGACTCCGATTGCTTTTTAACCCAGGATTAAAACCCGACCGAATTGGCGTCATTCGGCGACTCTTCACCTAGGCTATGGGCGTTTGGTAGAAGGCAGACATTTTAGCGCCTATCATTATACGCGCACAATAGCTAAGTTGATCTAATTCATTTAACTGAATGAGCGATATATATATATATATATATATATATATATATATATATATATATATAAAAGTCTTTGAAGTGAAGCCGTGCTGGAATTAGTATATCCATGTAATACTATTCTGTATAGCTCAGTGCTACTGTGACTGCTAACGCGGTATTCTCTGTGTAACTTCGGCATCGTTCTGTACTTCCGGATCTGTCTCGGTAATATCCGATAACTGACTATGGCAGGAATATATGTATACTCACGTCGAGTCCATTATCATAAAAATGGGGAGGTCCCACAACAATTATACATATGAATGCATATATATATATATATATATATATATATATATATATATATATATAAACAGTATATTTGTATAAATTTTACTCTTACCCTGTTTAATATTGTATGTCTATGCATCTCTGTGTATCAGTTAATATATATATATATATATAATCTATATATATATATATATATATATGCATACTTATATATACACACAGGCATATATATATTTATATATATTTAATGCATTTTTAGTCATTCTGCATATTTTTGCTAAACACACACACACTCAGACACACATATATTATTGTTTTCTTATTATTGCCACTCTAGTTAAGCGCCATAACTCTCATATTTTCCTTTATCCTATCGTAAAAAAAAATTCCAGATTGTCGAAGCCTCAGTTTAGAGTTTTTACTATTTACTTTTTACCAATTCATGAAACATTTAGTTACATAATATTTAGATTTTTTTTCTCCACTTACATAGGTTAACACACATTTATATATATATATATATATATATATATATATCCTCTCTATTATAATGAAGAATGTTGTGTATATATATATATATATATATATATATATATATATATATAAGAAAGTTATAATTTTACTCTTTTACGAGTTTTGGCTTTTACAATGTAAAACCAACTAAATAAATACAGTCAGTTGTTTAACAATACTTACGTTTTTTTTTTAAGTTTTCTTCTTTAAAGGAATTATCTCAAACGCAATGCCTGCAACAGAATAATCGTAGCCTGCCTTCAGAATATATATTTTATAATAGAAATAGAGTGAAAATTCTGATTTAGGTATTGAAATTAATGTTTTCTTTCCGATAATAAGGCCGATAAAAATGGACGCTTCAGTTTTCGAGTGTTTTTTATTAAAAAAAAAAGTAAAATAATAAACACTGTTTTAAAACATCGAGGTGCATGAAATTCACTATCAACGGCAAGTTACCGTCTCTAATAATTTATCGGTTCAATTAGGTTGCAGTTAAGAAGCATTATGATTGCTGTTATTTTTAACTTAACTACACTGTCGTTCGAAAAATATAAAAATCTGTATAGTTCTGTTCATTTCTTTCCACCATTCCTCTGAATGGTGGAACGAAATTCCCACCTTTTGAATACGGAGAGGAGGTAATGAACATTATCTGCTGGAGGAAAAGCTTAAATGAAGGTAATGAATATTATCTACTGGAGGAAGAGCGTAAATGGAGGTAATGGATATTATGTGCTGGAGGAAGACCGTAAATGAAGGTAATGAATATTGCTACTAGCGGAAGAGCGTAAATGAAGGTAATAAATATTATCTGCTGAAGGAAAAGAGTAAGTAGAGGTAATGAATAGTTTCTGTTGGAGGAAGAGTGTAAATGAAACTAATGAATATGAACTGCTAGCGGAAGTGCGTAAATACAGTTAATGAATATATCAGCTGAAGGAAAAACGTAAATTGTGATAATTAATATTGTCTGGTGGAGGAAGAGCGTAAATGGAGATAATTATTATCTGATGGGGGAAGAGCGTAAATGGTGGTAATGAATATTATCTGCTGGAGGAAGAGCGTAAATGAAGATAATGAATATTATCTGCTGGAGGAAAAGTGTAAATGGAGGCAATTAATATTATCTGCTAGAGGAAGAGCGTAAATGAAGGTAATGAATATTATCTGCTGGGGACGACTGTAAATCATGGCAATGAATATTATCTGCTAAAGAAAGAGCGTAAATGAAGGTAATGAATATTACCTGCGGTAGGAAAAGAGTAAATGGAGGTAATTAATATTATCTGCTGGGAGAATAGCGTAAATGGAGGTAACGAATATTATCTGCTGGTGGAGGAGCGAAAATGGCTGCAAAGAGGTTCTTTTATTTACCGTGTCTCTTCTTACCAAATGTAAAGTTCAGTTTTTCACCGTTTCCCAAAAGATCACCGAAGTTAAGCGACGTCGTATCTGGTCATTAACTAGATTAGTGACAGCTTCGTTTTACCCGTCGTTGAAAGTTCCAGTGTGCGATTTCTCAGAATAACGAGCTCCAGTTCCCGTTGTTGTCGTTAAAATCACTTTCGCGCATGACTTAATTCAGTGGTTCCTAAACTGCGCAGTGTGTTTGATAGGTGCGGTAGAAAAGGTAGCAGGTAAGGATGGATAATTGATGAAAATAAAAGTTTGAGAAACAGTTTCAAATATTCATATGACAAAAAATAATATAATTTCAAAATTTAAAATAGTACCATGGATCACTTGCAAGAGTTCCAGTATTAATACCTATAGATAATTATAGACTGATTTTATCATTATGATATTTCTTTTAGTTTTATCAAGTATTAAAAATATCCTTTTTTTTTAATCGTATCACCCCGAGCAAAGGCGGTAATGCCACTGATGTGCAGGGGGTTATGTAATAGTGAAAATATTGGAAAAGAGAAAGCCGGAAACCACATCCTAAACAGGGAACAAGGGATGAGCCTCTTAACCTGTTCAATAGACGTTGGTGGAGTGTAGAACCGGGCGATAGATAGATCTATCTACTCCAATTGAAAAAAAAAACAAAGTGAGAAGATTGGAAAAGAGAAAGCCGGAAACCACATCCTGAACAGGGAACAAGGGATGAGCCTCTTAACCTGGTCAATAGACGTTGGTGGAGTGTGAACCGGGCGATAGATGATCTATCTATCCAATCTATCCATCTATCTAACTACTCCAATTGGTAACTAGGGTTTGTAAATGGCAGGAGACTGTTATCGAGTCTGCGTTTACCTCCTTTTAGAAGTTTCGCTGAACTTTCTTTTCGGTATTTAAAATCTCACAAAAAGAAAAACTATCACTGATATATCTTACATCCGGAATGCTTGTCTGTATAGGCGTTGCGTAGTCAAAATGTGACCTAGTTTATGGAAGTTGAAATCCTTGGGTCAGCTCTAAAATTAAAGACGCTGTTTCAAAACAAAAAATACGTTCAGCCCGGTTAGTAGCATGATGAGTGATCACGCAACAACGATTGAAACTGAGTTTAAATTATTGAAGATTAAAGTTGGATGGAAAACATTGAGTAGATAATAAAAATTGTGCTTCTTTTTAATCGGTTTTCGTTGTATACCAGGGATGTGCGTTGTTTTGCAATGGATATCAACTCGGTACGACAAATCTGCGACCCGAGATCGAATTCCAGTTGAACTCGTTGCATTCATTTACGAGAAAATAATACTCTTGGGAAGGGTATTAATCCGTCTCTTTCCTCAAGTTATAGGTTAAATAATTGGACAGATTCGGTTCTATAGCCTTTGCTGGCAACAAGTCTACGACAGAAAATAATGGCAACCTACTGCGGGATAATCTTCTGCTCAGTCTGCAGTGGGTAATGGTTCAGAATGAGATGTCAGAGGGTCGAGTTCGAATACTGGCCAGATTTGTTATATTCCATTGCGTGCAAATACGTCATATGTTTTAATATATACATATTTGTAAAGAAAAGTTCCAAAATAAAAACATTAACAACATTAATGGCAGCACTTTCTTACATGATATTTTTAAAAATTTCACTATGAGCAGGTTATTCAGTATTTACTATCATATAAGAGGAATTGTATCATATAATGTATGAACAGATATTTCTTTGTTTCTAATGAGGTTTTCCTGTTTCTTAATACTTTGTTTAGCTTATGTAAGAGAGTGTATGATATTCAAAGGCACCTACGGATATTGATATCACATTTTCCATCAGGTGTCAAAGCAATATCTCAGATATTTCACTTGAGAAAATTACAAGAAACACCTATCTGTTGTCAAATCGAATGTACCAGTGAAAATTACACGCGTACTCAATAAAGCGTTCTAAGTTTCATATTCTCAACAACCTTATAAATGAACCCATCCTTTGGTTCCGTTCTCAGGTAAAATACTTGATAAATAAAGAAAACTAATATTAGTAAAAGTAATAATATGATTTTATTTAATTGATTATAATCAGGCAACCAAACTGGCAACAAGGTCTCACCTTTTACAGTTAGATCAATCAAATGCAGGCGACAATTCTATTCCATCAGCTTCTTTTCTCGCGCTTCCTGCCTGTGAAACTCCCTTCCATATACATGCTTTCTTGACGGCTACAACCTCTAGGAATTTTAATGCAATGTCAATACCCATCTCCTATCCACTTGACACTAGCTCTTTCTGCATCACCCCTTGTATCTTGTTCTTTTTTTTTTCTCTTTACCTTCGCAACTGTCTTCACTCCTGTGTTCACATCCTTCTCTTGCCCTTTCTCTTTCAGCCTCTGTAGCTGGTTCGTCTTTGTCTTCATTCATCTCATGCCTAATACTTCAACTCTCTTATGTAACTCCCTGCACATTAGTGGCGTTAAGGCCTTGCTTAGTGTGAAATTATTAAAAACAATATAAATAAAGGCAGAAGAGACGCTAAAGCAAAAACAGTAACTGGGTGTGGAAAAATGGAGAACAGAAACAATGATGATAGGGAAGAGAAAAGAGTAATCAGGAAGACAGTAGACAACGATTGACACTGAGTTTAAATTATTGAAGATTAAAGTTGGATGGAAAACATTGAGTAGATAATAAAAATTGTGCTTCTTTTTAATCGGTTTTCGTTGTATACCAGGGATGTGCGTTGTTTTGCAATGGATATCAACTCGGTACGACAAATCTGCGACCCGAAATCGAATTCCAGTTGAACTCGTTGCATTCATTTACGAGAAAATAATACTCTTGGGAAGGGTATTAATCCGTCTCTTTCCTCAAGTTATAGGTTAAATAATTGGACAGATTCGGTTCTATAGCCTTTGCTGGCACAAGTCTACCACAGAAAATAATGGCAACCTACTGCGGGATAATCTTCTGCTCAGTCTGCAGTGGGTAATGGTCCAGAATGAGATGTCAGAGGGTCGAGTTCGAATACTGGCCAGATTTGTAATATTCCACTGCGTGCAAATACGTCATATGTTTTAATATATACATATTTGTAAACAAAAGTTCCAAAATAAAAACGTTAAGAACATTGATGGCAGCACTTTCTTACAAGAGATTTTTTTAAAATTTCACTGTGAGAAGGTTATTCAGTATTTACTGTCATATAAGAGGAATTGTATCATATAATATCGGAGCAGATCTTTCTTTGTTTCTAGTGAGGTGTTCCTGTTTCTTAATACATTGTATAGCTTATGCTATATATTCAAAGGCACCTACGGATATTGATATCTTTCGAGACTTGATTGCCCAAAGCGTGTTACACGTATGGCACTTAGCTGACTAACTGTATACCAGAGCGCCGAATTCTGCATCATCTGCAAATCAATGTTGATGATCGGCTTGAAATATAACGACGCAGTATGTGCGTAGAAAGATATATTCAGTTTATTCCCTGCAATGTGACTATTGTGTGTAGAGGGGTAGTTAGCGAAGCACGCACATACAAGAGAGCGACGGCCTTTCTTTGAGTTTTCTTCGCGTTCTGAGCTTGTCTGCTCTCTACTGTCTCCTCTCTCTCGACGTGAGAAAACCTGGTCTTATATATAAGTTCACGTTCTGTCGAGTTTCGACCTATTACGTCATTCCCGGTCAGGTCTAATCATCAGTTGTTGCCAATGACATTTTGACATAATTACGTTATTGTTTATTTCATTGTTCAAATTTTTTCCAACTTTGACACGCTGAGGCAATGCCTGTTTATTTCATTGTATCTGACAACCAAAAATAATTATCGTCGGCTTACTAAAATATAATCCCTTTCCCGAAAAAAATAACCCGAAAAAAATTAATGCAAATTATATTCGCTTCCGACCGAATAATTTAATTTAAGTATAATCTATTGCTTATAAATCGTGACCTAGAAAACCGGCCTTGTTGACACAATACACTGTTTTATTTTTCTTTATTCTAGCTTCGACTGAAATTATCACGTGCTCTTTTTCGCCTTCGACAAGAATAAATAATTTTTAAGTTCAATTATATTATGTTGCTCCCCAGAATATACAACAGATTTTAAACCATGCAAGTCAGTAAAGCTACTAAGACACAAAAGGCTACATGGTGCGGAAGAATTAGAAACAGTAACAGAAATATTGAGCGGGTAGAGGAAGTAGTAATCACGAGAACAGTAGATAGCGAATGACATTAAATTTAAATTTTGGAAGATTAAAGTTTGCTTGAGAGTATGCAGCCAGAATGGAGTTCCATAAACGATAAGTGCACAAAAAGAAACACTCAGCATGGAAATTATAGTTACTGTAAATTCTATGCTAACTGTTCTGATAGTTGTGGATCTGTTATGGAGAGACTTCGCCGCAAATTTGTTATGACCGGTTGTGCCGAAAGTAAGACCCGGGAAACAGAAGGTAGGTTCAAAACAGTGTATTTGTATAACAAGAACCTATGTACAAGTATGTGTTAATAATCAGTAAATAGAAATAATTAAATCCGAACGGTACAGTTACGCTCCTTATATCCTGACTAGTAGCCGGCTTTAACTGCGAACTAGCTGTCCCTAACTGCCTACCGGAAGTCACGCAGGCAATTATATATAGCAAGAGGAAGAGTCCATTCTTCGTCGAAGGGCACCATAACATCGCCATAGCGGGGAGCTCATCCGAAAAATTATCATAAAAGTATTTATATAAAAAGGAACTGAGAGGCACCCTTATGGCAGTGGGAAAGTGACTGAAACCGAGAAACCAGATCTGGACTGACAATATTGCTGATTATTCTTTGGATTTCAGCAAGGTACTCAAATTAAATTTTAGGGGCTCTTATCGTATGTAGATGCAACATTCTAAGCTTAGAAAAATTGGAGACTTTCAAAAAATAATTATAAATATTATTATCATTGTCATTATTATTATTATTATTATTATTATTATTATTATTATTGTGATTCCAACAGTTTTGAAATTTTTGACTATTGTATTTCTTCCTTTCTTTCGTCGTTTGCGCGGTGTTAACAGCAAATGCCAGAAAATCCTGAATTCTCTTGGGATGCGATTCCAATTTGCTTGCTTTAATCGTATTTCTTCAGTTCTCCATTTGCCTGGGAAATATCACGGGAGAAGTTGAGGAACGAAGACAAGTAAAGAATTAATGGAAACCAAAGACAGAGCTGAAACGGAAGCAGCAGCAACAAAGACAACAAAAATAATAAAAATGCGTGTGCATCTACCATGAAATATTTGAGACATTTCACTAACATTCTCTTCATCACACTACTAAAATACTGCCTGTTTCCAAGAACACACACACACACACAAAGAAATATATACATATATATATATATTTGTATGCATATTGAGTTCCATACGTGTTCTAATTTACAATTGTACAATTGTACAAAGAAAGCGTATGTCTGTATTTACTTGTCCCATAATATATATATATGCATTTATAAATCTCTGGAGATGTAAAAGTATGGAACCAGAAAATTATAAAAATACATTCCCCGAGTGCAAATGCAAATTCAAAAGATGAAAAAATGAATATATATATATATATATATATATATAGGCTTTAACAATTTCCTTTATTTAGAAAGTGTTCACTATCTGATATAGAGCGTTTCCAAATCAAGACTGTGCAGACAGAATTATCGATACAATATAGTGACTGTCAGTTTCTACGTTATTCATTTTTCACAAAGATGTTTACTACTCTGTACAAGGCCAAAAAGTCACTCCTGGTAGAGGGTTATACAGGAAGTCACACATTTAACGCAAATATGTAAAGACAACGCTGAACTTGAACAAGTTAAGATTTTAGTGATCGGGGAAGTAGACTATTGGGAGTCGGTTCCACAAAGCACTGATACGTGAGAAGAAGCAATCCTTAGTTTGAGTTTAGAAGTTTTTTTTTTTGTTTTTTTGTTTTGTGTGACAGTAAACATTTCTTCAAAACGTTTTTATTGTGCAGTTACGGATTTTCTCTTTCAAGCTCAAAAATACATCTCAGACTTAACTCGATATTAACCGAAAATAATGAAAAAGAAATGAAGATCTGGTTTCCGCTTGTTACTTAACCCACAAGTATTATAAAAAAAACTAATATTATAGCCCGGCGTTGCTCGGGTGTAATGAAAAGATTAAAACTAATCCATGGTCCTGGAGCTCAGACTCTTTGGACGTTGGCACGAATGACTAAAAAGCAATAGTTGTCTCCAGTTAAAGCGAAATGAATGGATGTAAGTCAAATTTTGATTTCCTGGTATCGATATCAAATAAGTTTTTTTCATCCTAAACTGAAATTTGAAGGCTAAATAAGTCCTCTGAGTCAATGGTATCATGGCTGAGACTAAGAACTACAATTATTTCTACTTAGAGCCAAACCCGAAGCACAAACTAAAATAAAAAGGCTGAAAAAAATACAGACAAACATCTTGCCCTTTATATATGTATTATCGATTTTCTGCACTATTGTAAAAACTGCAACCTTGAAAGTTCTGAATATCGTTTCTTATGGTTTTGTCTATGAGTGTATCAAAGTTGATTAAAATCGGACCACCCCTTCTATAACACGACTTTTTCGATTATCGATTTTCGATATTTATCGGGGGTACCTCGACACAAAACCTAGCTAAGAACACTCGCAGACGCTTATAGTACAACTGTGTAAATTTTGAAGAAAATCGGTTCAGCCGTTTCGGAGTCTATAGGTAACGGACACACGCACAAACAGGCACACACACAGACAAAGTTCCATTTATAAATAAGTTTAGATATTAATCTAACATTCTAAGACTTAACTTTTACGAATATCGATTGAAGTTGCATTCAAATGTTTTAAACAGTCAGTTTGTAATTTGTACCTGATGATCTCCTAGCGTATAGTGCTATAGACGTAGGATACTACGTATATTTATTAATATATATTCTTAGCTCTGTTATATTTCATCGAGCTTATTAACCCCATATATATATGTGCGTATACACATATCTATCTATCTACCTATATATATATATTGAATAATATAGACAAGTTCTGTCTATTCATTTTGTGTAGGATCCGTTCATACCGTCTGATATACTTGATGGTGATATCGTTGAAAGACAACAAAAAATCACAGTAATTGTTGATTTTTTTATCGGGTCTAAACTTTCGGCTCACATAAGCCATTATCAAAGAATAAATATTAACACACAGTAGACATAGAACATTTAAGCTATTAACAATAAAGAGAATTAAATTGAAAATATAAGTCCATCCCTACCGTGGCGGATGGCCGAAGACAGTGACAAAATAGTGGCGTTGTGGTCCCTGATCTGATTACAGGCATTTGAGTACGTTATTGGAAATATCAAAATTGATTGTATTCAAACCAGGTTTAAATTGTTTAATGTAGATTGCTTCGAGGATTTTTAGTTTCTGTTTATTGTTTTCTTATTTGAGTATGTACGTGTTATCAACGAGCGTTTTTCTCAGAAGTGTGTGTGTATATATATATATATATATATATATATATAGAGAGAGAGAGAGAGAGAGAGAGAGAGAGACATCACATGATAGCATGTAGATACGAGACTCAGGCTCGAACCCAGCCGAATGACCCACATTTTCGTAATAAAAATGTATCGTAAAAAATCAGGCCGGTAAATATAAATATATAATACTGTTAAATTATAAACACAATATCTACTTAAATGCGAGTACAGATAAGAATTAATGTTCAAACAACAACTATATATATATATATATATATATATATATATATATATATATATATATATGATAGTTACTAGCAAGATTTGTTTTTGTGATACGCGAGTAAAAACTTAATATTGGCTGGCGTTATACTTGTGTAAAAATGTAAACGTCGATCAACTTTATACTTGAGCCACTAAGTAAAATTGGTTGCGTTTATAATTGACACATTAGGCAAATATTGGTTGTATTTACACATGAGTCTATCAGTAAAGTCTGCTCGGTTTTATAGTTAATTCAATATGATATTATTTCTTGACTTTATACACGAATCTGTAGTTTAAACTTAGTTGACTTAATTCTTGAGTCAGCTGACAAAAATTGGATTGATTTATACATGAGTCTATAAGTAAAGGTTGCTGGGTTTTATATTTGAGTCAGTAGAATGACATTAGCCATATTTTACATAAATCTGTACTATAACTTTGGTCTCGTTAACATTTGAGTCAGTAGGCAATAGGCATAAGTCTATACGAAAAGGTTGCTTGGTTTTATATTTGAGTCAGTAGAATGACATTAGTCATTTTTTACATGAATCTGCAGTGTAACTTTTGTCGCATTAATACTTGAGTCAGTAGATGTCTGGTTTATATTTGAATCAGGAGGTAAACTTTGGTCAGTTTACGGATTAACTCTTGAGTCAATAGGTAAAAACAAATCTAAATATATATGTATATATATATATATATATATAATGAATGTACATTTTTCGATCAATGTTGTTTTTTAAGCTGTTAGACTAACCACTTGCGTCATAGCTCAAACGAAAATAACGAAAAAAATATTTTCGAATTTATCTACGATCATGTTTTAACACGTTTTCAAACTTTTCGTATATTTTGTTTACATTCACAAATAACGCCTGTAAGTCTGGTTTCTTTCAAATATTTCCCTCATTGTTTTCCTGTTTTTACCATAATACTCACCACAATTTGTGTCTTGAAGATATTTTTTTTTCCTTCTTAATTTTAGACTGTATCTAATAGTCAGTCATACTTTCTGTTTTGGGAAATCGAGTTTTATAAAAAATGTATCACCCAAACTCCTAATTTGGGGTACCTTATATGGAAATTTGAAGTACTCTATATAAGAATTTGGGGTACTCTATACAACAAAGTCCAACGCAAAAAATTTGTGGTTTCACGATAAATCTTAAATTCTTTATGTGGTGTGTCTTTTCAAAATATAAGCCACCATGGATTCCACTTACCCCTGTGCCTTTTCCATCTTAATATTTTCTACTCGGTATCTCTCCTATACCGTTTTCCGCCATCCATTTACTCAAGCCTATCAAATACGTCTCGTGCTGCTTTCCTCTGTCTCGCTTTCCTTCTATCCATCCTGTGAGCATTAGATTCTCCAGACCTTCTTTCCTCATTATGTGCACCCAGAAACCTCAGCTGCTTCTTCCTGATGTTAATTATGAGTTTCTTTCTCGTCACATCTTCTTTATCACCACGTTCTCGGTCCATGTTATTCTCAGCATCCTTCTATAGAATCACATTTCTATTACCTCAAGCCTTTCGTTCATCCTTGAAGAGATCGTCTAACATTCGCTACCCTACAGAAGGACAGATATCACTTAGCAGTACAGCATACTTTTCTTTGTTGTCAATAAATATTCTTCTGTCTCACATTACTCTGGTTAGCTTTTGAAATGCGTCATTCTTCATGCCAATGTGTTCTTTGATCTCAACTTTCCATCCTCTGTAGGCTACGCTTCCCAGGTATTTAAATTTGTTTACATGTTTATTTTAGTTTTTCCGACCTGTAGTTGGCGTTATGGGGTCTTCTTTTTGCTGATGATCACACATTCAGTTTTCTTTAAATTTATGCTCAGTCCTTCCTTATCGCTTTTTCTTGCTACCTTCTGTTGGAGGTCCTGCAATTTCCTTTCCGTTTGTGCTATCAGCTCTGTGTCATTCTCGTATCATATATTGTTGAGACTGTGGCAGCCAATGACAAATCCTGGCAAGAAATCTATTTATTTCAGAATTACCGACCCCAGAC
Organism: Ascarosepion bandense; assembly: GCA_037127315.1. Lineage (NCBI taxonomy): Eukaryota > Metazoa > Mollusca > Cephalopoda > Sepiida > Sepiidae > Ascarosepion > Ascarosepion bandense. The sequence goes on from JBBBDQ010001012.1 coordinate 304,984, forward strand.
GCTGACCTATATTAAAGAAAGGCAAAGTTATGTATGCCCTGGCCCCTTCGAGTATTATTCAATCAGAGTCTGTGAAATGAAGTTAGACATTAAATGCAAATGGAGATGTCTAACTGCTGCTACGCATCGTTGAAACTTGCCTGAAAAGATACCTGCGCTCAAAGCCGCCATGACAACACAAAGACCCGTACAAAATATTAATGCTAGAAAAACATATTTCGGGATTAGGTTGATCTTTTACACTACCTCCGCTATATTGATTAGATTGAGCTCCCACCGTTTGTTTTTATGGCCCTGCTAAGCGCTTAGGTAGCGATAACTTTCTCCAATATAAACCATATCGCGCGATCGTCGTGGAAAGCTGCAAAAGGCCATTATCTCACTTTGGTCGAGTTAATCATATGACGGCCTTTTCATACAGGGAAAATATGGCCAATCCTTCAGACAGCAAGCTTACTAATTCATGGTACCGTATTTCTTTCGGAATATAGCTTACTCAGATATATAGATTTTCTGGCTTCTGAACCGCACCTTGTAAAACTCAAACTCAACTTGCGGAACATGTCCTCACTTGTTGTTTTTTTTTAATCATATCACCCCGAGCAAGGCGGTAACGCCACTGATGTGCAGGGGGCTACGCAAGAGTGAAAAGATTTGGAAAAGAGAAAGCCGGAAACCACATCCTAAACAGGGAACAAGGGATGAGCCTCTACACTTGTACAATAGACGCGGGTGGAGTGTGAACCGGGTGATAGCTTAGTCTCTCTACTCCAATTGAAAAAAAAATACAAATAAAATATGAGAAGAAAAGTGAAAAGATTGGAAAAGAGAAAGCCGGAAACCACATCCTAAACAGGGAACAAGGGATGAGCCTCTACACCTGTACAATAGAAGCGGGTAGAGTGTGAAACGGGCGATAGTTTAATCTATCTACTCCAATTGAAAAAACAATAAAAAATAAAAATCGGACGGGAACCCATGTATTCAACACGATATAGCCTTATATATATATATATATATATATATATATATATATATATATATATTTAATGATTTGTACCCAGAGAAATTACTAATGGCTTTAAAATGAACAGACGTCATATTATTTAAACCCGAGGAACCTTTCGGACAACTCTTATCAAGGGTTCCCGTTGGCTTTAATTTTAAGGGAATTAACGAAAAGGACAAGGCAAAATAAATTACTTACAATGCTGGGAGATGATGGAATTCGTTTAAAAATAAATTTATTGAAAAAAAAACACATAAATATAAGGGGGGCTGTACACATATAATTCCACAAGAGTGTTTAAAAGTGAAAAAATGTTACACTCACAGACTCACCAGTAATTGTAAGGAGCGTAAAAACCGCTCTTTCTGTCTGCACAGGCTCGGCTGTTGAATTTTCAAGCAAATTGCTTCCAAAATACGAAGATGATGTGCAGACCGAGCGCTGTGCAAGACAGTAAACCAGCTGTCCTCATATGCCGAGGCACACACTTGGTTGTCCAAAAGATGTCGGCCAATAGTAGAATCCAGAACAGATTGTGTTGTTCTTATAGATCTGAGAGAGCCACTGGAACGTATATTAGAGGGGACGTTTTGTGAAACCCGCGTCTCCAACCTCAGATCGGTACGTCCTATGTATGCCCCATCACAAAAGCATTTATTATTATTATTATTATTATTATTATTATTATTATTAAGGTAAATTCCACAGGGGATTAAATCCGATGAAAACTCAGTGTTAGAATTTAACAGATTACTATCATGAAAATAATTCGATGTTTTTATAATATATTGGTAATAGATTATATCGCGGAACTCTTACAGACCTCTCATCAAACTAAATTCATAGAATAATGAAATGGGTTAGATTTATCCAGACAAAAACAATCATGGGAGAAAAACAATCGGATTGTGGAAGTTAGATTTACAGTGTTAGTTATTATTGGTGTCTGTATTTTTTCCCAGACGATAAGATGTCCTTGGCCTAAAAAGAAAATTAGTGAGGGTGTTAAATTTATAATGATAGTTGTTACTGGAGTCTGTATACCTAGGCCTGAACTTTTAGTTGGCCATTCACAAACACATGACAGTAAATTTAGGGGTCGTATTTTCACAAGAATAATTGAATAGTCAGTTTTTTTTTTATAATTCTAACAGTAATAATAATATCTTCATTTTGTACTAATAATTTTCTATCGTTTAGGTTATGACAGTAATATTTTTATCGTGTTTGACGAGAATGATACCAAAAAGAATTAAAGCATATAAAGTTTTCACGGGATTTCTTTTTTTCAGAATCATACATTTACGTTTAACTTCCATTTTGTTATGGAATCATATATCTATTTTTGTGTCTGCATTTGAAAATGAGTTATACATATATATATATATATATATATATATATATATGTATGTATATCATACAATATTTGGTATTTAAGTCAGGTAAATTCCGATAGAGACGAATTGAAAAGAACTCAATGTTAAATTTATTTATTAAATTCAACAGAGTAATATAATCTAAAACACATTTTAAATATTCTACAATTTCATGTGTAATACGTATTTCTCAAGTAAACCTGCTCGTCAGACCCAAATGATACAATAGTTAATATTCAGAATAACCCTGGATTTTTACCATGTAAATATAGCATACGTTAACCTATTATTTTATTATATGAAATAGAAATATATATGCCTGTTTAACAGTGTGTTATTGGTTGATAAAAAAATTGATAGAAAAATCTCTTGCTACAGGTTTCCTTCATTGAAATTTAAAAACTGTGTCAAGCGATAATATTAAAAAACATATTTTTTTCTAGTGAATCATTACAAATCCCAAGTTAAGCTGATATAAGTCCGTAGTCATTATCTTCATTGGTGAAATTACACTTTTGTTTTTGGTAACTATAGCAAATGTAAATCCAAATTACTTAACATTCATTAAAATATTAAAAAACTTTACATAGTCTCTTATTCTTTTGTAGAAAAACGAGCTTACGTTATACTCATCAAGTAATAAGTCTGCAATACGACACGCTTGTGAATGACCTCACCCTGCAGAAAGAATAGAATAAGAGCGTGAGAAACAAATATGAAGAACAAATTGGAAAAGGGCAGTCAAAATGGGATTCACTGAAGGATTCACCAAAGGAAGCGATGCTGACCTCAGCGAACAACATAGCCTCAAAGGAAAGTAGACGCAGAATAAAAAACGTGTGGATGACCGAAGAGATCCTCCACGTGATGCAAATTAGACAAAAAATAAGGCCAAGACATGGAGCAGAGTACAAGAAACTTCACAGGGAGATAAGGAACAAATGCAAAAAAGCTAAAGAGGAATGGCTCAACAACAAATGCGCAGAAGTAGAGAGACTGAGCAGGACCAATAAAGCAGAGATGCATAAAGAGATAAGAGAACTGACAGGACAAAAAACCTGCTCCTCAACAGGATGCATAAAATCCAAGGATGGAACAATCATATTGGAAATATTGGGAAGAATATATAAAGGATCTTTTTTGCGACAGGAGAGAACAACCGAGAATACACAAAGAGAGGGATGGACCGAAAATACTAAAATCCGAAGTGGAAGCTGCAATGGTCAAAATGAACAGAAACAAAGCAGCTGGCCCAGACGGCATAGTGATAGAGCTGCTGATAGCCTTAGAAGAATACGACATAGAAAAAATTACCAACATAATAAACGAATAAGAGAATAAGAGACTATGTAAAGTTTTTTTAATATAAACGAAATTTATAGCAGTGGAATAATACCAGACGACCAGTCGATATTTATAGCACTCCCGAAGAAGCCAGGTGCGAACGAATGTGAACTACATAGAACTATCAGCTTAATGAGCCACATTACAAAACTGATGGTCAGAATCCTGATGAATAGAGCGAGAAGCAGAATCAGGCCAGAGATAGGGCAGGAACAGTGCGGGTTCGTCAAAGACACTGGAACAAGAAACGCCATATTCATGATTAGGATGCTCTCCGAAAGGGCAATACAAATGAAGAAAGACTTGTATCTATGTTTCATTAACTATACGAAGGCATTCGACAAGGTACGACACAAAGAATTGATCGAGATGCTCGGCAGCCTCGACATTTTCGAGGAAGACATAAGAGTAGTCAAGAATCTCTACTGGCAGCAAACGGCATGCATACGGACAGGTAACGGTCTCAGTAAATTTACAAAGATAGAAAGAGGCGTAAAACAAGGATGTGTCTTTTCACCGGATTTGTTCAACCTGTACAGCGAGAATATTTTGAGGACCCTAGATGACAAGCTCAGGATTTGTTATTGGAGGCCACAAATTGAAGTTGATACGCTGCTGATTGCAGACACGGAAAGGAAACTATAAGACCTCCAACAGAAGGTAGTGGTGGAGAGTGACAAAAAAGGACGACAAATAAACTTTAAGAAAACTGAATGCATGGTCATCAGCAAAAGGTACAACCCAAAATGCCAAATACAGGTGGGGGATACCAGAATAAAGCAAGTACAAAATTTAAATACCTAGGAAGTGTTCTAACAGGAGATGGAAAGTGCGACACAGAGATCCAAAGGAGAATTGTCATGGCACAGGACGCGTTCCAGGAGCTGAGTAAAGTACTAAGACACAGGAAAATTTCACTAGAAACAAAGAAAAGAGTGCTGGATTGCTATGTGATGTCAGTTCTTCAATACGGCAGTGAATGCTGGACAATATCATCGAAAATGAGGACAAAACTGGAAGCAGCGGAAATGTGGTTCTACAGAAGAATACTGCGGATATCGTGGACCGAGCATGCAAGCAACGATGAGGTGTTGAAAAGAATGGCAACGAAAAGGAAATTAATACTGAGCATCAGGAAGAGACAAGAAGAAGAAAAAGAAGAAGAAGAAGAAGAAGAAGAAGAAACTTCCTCAAATAAATTTTCAAGAAGTTAATTTTATTTTGTGAAGATATTTCTAATAAAGAAAATTAGAATATAAATAAGTCAAAATTTAGCTATTTGCCATTAAAACATTTCCAATAAATTTAAATTTGTTTTGAAATTCAGCAAGGTAATTTTTATTGGAAATAGTAAATGCAATGTATTAGTTTGAAATTATAACTAAAAATAATAGGTTCAAGAAAGATTCCCGTATTGAGAGATTGATGAATTCATGAACAGTCACAAAAACTAATTTGTTTAAAAAAATCTTGCCCAACAATTTTGCTTTTGTACTTTTAACCAACAAACGGTAATTTTGGATGTGGATTTTGTTACAGTGGATGATGTGCCAAATAAAGTTTTCAAAAAAGCTTCAGCAAGAAATTGATTACTTCTTAAGAGAATAGCAGGTACTTATAACGCCTTAACTTTTAAATTATTTAAACTAATGTAATTTGATAACAGTTTTTATATCTGATTGTGAAGACTATTATGTATATTTAAAATATACGGGCAGGATGTTACCTTCCATGTCGTCTCTGGGTCCTGATGCTAAAAAATCAAATACTATTAACGAAAGGGAGATTTTTTTTCGTATTCATCTGTATTAGAAGAGAGGGCCAGTCGTGACAGCTTCGATTGTGAGATGCAGCATGATAAATACCATCACTGGAACGCCTGTCGCCTCTTGGCTCAGCGTCCCCTAGTAGGAGGTCTTAGTCGGTCGCTAACCTGAGTGTTGGAGACGTATGAACCATTTAGAACTCTTGCGGCCTTCTGTGGAATTTGCATTGTTTTGGAGTTGTATCCAAAACTCAGACAAAAGCAATTAACCACTGTCAGAATACCACACCCACGAGGCAATCACTGACCATTCTATCCCTGGAGTTCGCATTATGTGACAATGATAGAATTTTCGAATTATTTGCAGGCGATCCATATCGAGGCATCCATAGAATGTTTGATGTTTGACGGGAAACAAACATCAGGAACCTAATTCGTTTTGGTCCAAATTTTTCGTTTCTTTTCTTTCCTTCTACACATGCGACACTTGTTGATCGACATGGAATTATTTAACAGGGTTATGTGACAATAGACATATAAGATACAGTGATTATATTCTCCTCGGGGTTCTTGACAAAATACAGCGAAGAATCTGTAATGTGATACCGACTTGGCTGACCGCCTGCAGTATCTCTCTCACCGGCGTGACGTGGCTTCCCTGTGCCTCTTCTATAAATACTATCATGGCTTCTGCTCTGACGAACTTAAATTACTGGTGACCCCTAGATGTGAATTTGCACGAGATACTAGATTGGCAAATAGATCCCACCCTTTTACAGTGAAACCGATGAAATGTAACCGCAATTTCTACTCCAACAGCTTCTTTCCTCGCACTTCCCGCCTGTGGAATTCCCTACCGCATGCTTGCTTCCCCGACGGCTACAACCTCCGGGAGTTTAAATGTAAGGTCAATAGGCACCTTCTAACACACTAACTCATTCCCACTCTCTCCAACTCTCTCCCTATGTACATCCTAAGTCGTCTATCACCCTCCTTCTGACATTTCCTATACCCAATCCCTCTATGTAACCCCCTGCGCTATAGTGGCAGTGGAATGCCTTGCTTGGGGTGACACGATTAAAAAGAAAAAAATTATCGGCAACTCAATTTGCGATGTTCCCATTGAACACAGGGACGATTCTACAACCAAAAATACCGGTTGTAAGGGTGCAGTTGTACATTTCTTGGGTGAGAAAATGAAGCATAGCACGCATATTCCTAAATTTCGTACAAATAAACGTCAATTGGGTTAACATGATCAAGAAAGAAATGCTCGAAATATTAAAATAATTCGTATTGCGATGTATAATAACGAATAGCAATTCGTGGCCCCGTCGAAAAACACGATTGCAAGCAGAATTTCAAACTCATCGATGACACCAGTGTAGTGCTTCACTGATTGGCGCAAGACAATTAACGATCTCAGTAATGGATATAAAATACTCAAGTTGATAATCAGTCAGTCAAGTGCCATACGTGATACACGCTTGGGCGATCATGTCTCGAAAGAGACATGACTGACTGGGCAGAAGATTATCCCGCAGTAGTTTGCCATTGCTTTCTGCGGTAGAATGGTTGCCATCCAAGGCGATAGAACCAAATCTGTCCTGTTATTTGACTCATAGCTAGAGAGGAAAGAGATGTATTATTTTATTAAGTAGTAATTAGTGGGGGATCATTTTAATACTTCATGACAATATAAAACTGATCCCCCACTTTATGTCCATATATGACTCAATCATGTTTTCAACTGTTATATTCAGTCAGTCAGTTAATTGCCATCCGTGATACACGCTTGGGCGATCATGTCTCGAAAGAGACATTATTCTGTTATGCGAAGCTACTTTGGCCAAGTTATCAGCAGCCATTACAGCTCCATGCCACGTGTTTGTTCTTTGAATGAGAATTTACCTAGCAGGCCGACTCGCTTTGATATTTGGGAAAAGCAAGAATTGAAGAATGAATCTTAATTCAAATTTCCTGTGTTAAACTGTGAGGTATTTTCCGTTTGTTTTTTTTTTGTTTTTTTTTTGTTTTTTTATATATATCTATGTTTTTGTTCTCCCCCCCCTTTTTGGAGTTCATGCTTCATTTAGGAGGAAAAAAAAAAAAGTTTGAAATTTATATTTATTCTGTTATGCGAAGCACTTTGGCCAAGTTATCAGCCATTACGGCTCCATGCCACGTGTTGTTCTTTGAATGGGAATTTACCTAGCAGGCCGACTCGCTTTGATATTTGGGAAAAGCAAGAATTGAAGAATGAATCTTAATTCAAATTTCCTGTGTTAAACTACAGCAGAGGTATTTTCCGTTTGTTTTTTTTTTTTTTTGTTTTTATATATATCTATGTTTTTGTTCTCCCCCCCCCCTTTTTTGGAGTTCATACTTCATTTAGGAGGAAAAAAAAAAGTTTGAAATTTATATTTATTCTGTTATGCGAAGCTACTTTGGCCAAGTTATCAGCCATTACGGCTCCATGCCACGTGTTGTTCTTTGAATGGGAATTTACCTAGCAGGCCGACTCGCTTTGATATTTGGGAAAAGCAAGAATTGAAGAATGAATCTTAATTCAAATTTCCTGTGTTAAACTGTGAGGTATTTTCCGTTTGTTTTTTTTTTTTTTTTTTGTTTTTATATATATCTATGTTTTTGTTCTCCCCCCCCCCCCTTTTTGGAGTTCATGCTTCATTTAGGAGGAAAAAAAAGTTTGAAATTTATATTTTATTCTATGCCGAAGCTACTTTGGCCAAGTTATCAGCCATTACAGCTCCATGCCACGTGTTGTTCTTTGAATGGGAATTTACCTAGCAGGCCGACTCGCTTTGATATTTGGGAAAAGCAAGAATTGAAGAATGAATCTTAATTCAAATTTCCTGTGTTAAACTGTGAGGTATTTTCCGTTTGTTTTTTTTTTTTGTTTTTATATATATCTATGTTTTTGTTCTCCCCCCCCCCTTTTTGGAGTTCATGCTTCATTTTAGGAGGAAAAAAAAAAAGTTTGAAATTTATATTTATTCTGTTATGCGAAGCTACTTTGTGAGATTATCAGCAGCCATTACAGCTCCATGCCACGTGTTGTTCTTTGAATGGGAATTTACCTAGCAGGCCGACTCGCTTTGATATTTGGGAAAAGCAAGAATTGAAGAATGAATCTTAATTCAAATTTCCTGTGTTAAACTGTGAGGTATTTTCCGTTTGTTTTTTTTTTTTTTTTTTTTTTTTTTTTTTTTTTATATATATCTATGTTTTTGTTCTCCCCCCCCCCTTTTGGAGTTCATGCTTCATTTTAGGAGGAAAAAAAAAAGTTTGGGGGGTATATTTATTCTGCGAAGCTACTTTGGCCAAGTTATCCTTGTGTTACAGCTCCATGCCACGTGTTGTTCTTTGAATGGGAATTTACCTAGCGAGCCGACTCGCTTTGATATTTGGGAAAAGCAGAATTGAAGAAATGAATCTTAATTCAAATTTCCTGTGTTAAACTGTGAGGTATTTTCCGTTTGTTTTTTTTTTTTTTTTTGTTTTTATCTATATCTCCATGTTTTTGTTCCTTCTTTTGGGAGTTGTTCATGCTTCATTTAGGAGGAGGCTTGAATTTAGTTTATTCTGTTATGCGAAGCTACTTTGGCCGTTATCAGCAGCCATTATACCCATGCCACGTGTTGTTCTTTGAATGGGAATTTTGGTCATAGCGGCATGACTCGCTTTGATATTTGGGAAAGCAAGAATTGAAGAAATGAATCTTAATTCAAATTTCCTGTGTTAAACTGTGAGGTATTTTCCGTCAGTTTTTTTTTTTTTTTTTTTTGTTTTTATAATATCAAGGTTTTGTTCTCCCTTTTTGGAGTCTATGCTTCATTTAGGAGGAAAAAAAAAAGTTTGAAATTTCAGGACATTCTGTTATGCGAAGCTACTTTGGCCAAGTTATCAGCGCTTATTGCAGCTCCACAATGTGTTGTTCTTTGAATGGGAATTTACCTAGCAGGCCGACTCGCTTTGATATTTGGGAAAGCAAGAATTGAAGAATGAATCTTAATTCAAATTTCCTGTGTTAAACTGTGAGGTGTATTTGCTTGTTTTTTTTTTTTTTTTTTTTTGTTTTTATATATGCATTCTGGTGTTTTTGTTCTCCCCCCTTTTTTGGAGTTCATGCTTCATTTAGGAGGAAAAAAAAAGTTTGAAATTTATATTTATTCTGTTATGCGAAGCGCTTCGCTGCAAGTTATCAGTACATTACAGCTCCATGCCACGTGTTGTTCTTTGAATGGGAATTCCCACTTACAGGCCGACTCGCTTTGATATTTGGGAAAAGCAAGAATTGAAGAATGAATATTAATTCAAATTTCTCTGTGTTAAACTGTGAGGTATTTTCCAGTTTGTTTTTTTTTTTTTTTTTTTTTTTTTTTTTGTTTTTATATATATCTATGTTTTTGTTCCCCCCCCCTTTTTTTGAGTTCATGTTTCATTTAGGAGGAAAAAAAAAAAAAGTTTGAAATTTATATTTATTCTGTTATGCGAGCTATTTCAGCCAAGTTATCAGCAGCCATTACAGCTCCATGCCACGTGTTGTTCTTTGAATGGGAATTTACCTAGCAGTGTCGACTTGCTTTGATATTTGGGAAAAAGAATTAAAGAATGAATCTTAATTCAAATTTCCGTGTTAAACTGTGAGGTATTTTCCGTTTGTTTTTTTTTTTTTTTTTTTTTTTTTTTTTGTTTTTATATATATCTATGTTTTTGTTCTCCCCCCCCTTTTGGAGTTCATGCTTCATTTAGGAGGAAAAAAAAAAGTTTGAAATTTATATTTATTCCCCAGTGAAGCTACTTTGGCTAAGTTATCAGCAGCCATTACAGCTCCATGCCATAAAGGTTCTTTGAATGGTGGGAACTACTGTAGCAGGCCGACTCGCTTTGATATTTGTAAAAGCAAGAATGAAGAATGAATCTTAATTCAAATTTCCTGTTAACCTGTGAGGTATTTTGTTTGCTTTTTTTTTTTTTTTTTTTTGTTTTTATATATATCTATGTTTTTGTTCTCCCCCCCCCCTTTTGGAGTTCATGCTTTCATTTAGAGGAAAAAAAAAAAAAAAGCTGAAAATTATATTTATTCTGTTATATGAAGCTACTTTGGCCAAGTTATCAGCCATTACAGCTCCATGCCACGTGTTGTTCTTTGAATACCGAATACCATAGCAGGCCGACTCGCTTTGATATTTGGGAAAAGCAAGAATTGAAGAATGAATATTAATTCAAATTTCCTGTATGAAACTGTGAGGTATTTTCCGTTTGTTTTTTTTTTTTTTTTGTTTTTTTTTATATATATCTATGTTTTTGCTCCTCTCCCCTTTTTGGAGTTCATGTTTGTTTTAGGAGGAAAAAAAAAAGTTTGAAATTTATATTTATTCTGTTAGGTGTGAAGCGCCATTTTGGCCAAGTTGTCAGTGTTTCTGCCAAGCAGCTCCATGCCACGTGTTGAGCCTTGAATGGGAATTGCCATCTACAGGCTGACTGCTTTGAGACAAAAGCAAGAATTGAAGAATGAATCTTAATTCAAATTTCCTGTGTTAAACTGTGAGGTATTTTCCGTTTGTTTTTTTTTTTTTTTTGTTTTTATATATATCTATGTTTTTGTTCTCCCCCCCTTTTGGAGTTCATGCTTCATTTAGAGGAAAAAAAAAGTTTGAAATCTGGTATTATCTTGTTATGCGAAGCTACTTGGCCAAGTTATCAGCAGCCATTACAGCTCCATGCCACGTGTTGTTCTTTGAATGGAATTTACCTTAGCAGGCCGACTCGCTTTGAGAAATATTTAAAAGCAAGAATTGAAGAATGAATCTACCTAAATCTCTCTTGCTAAACTGTGAGGTATTTTCCGCTTATTTTTTTTTTTTGTTTTTATATATATCTATGTTTTTGTTCTCCCCCCCTTTTGGAGTTCATGCTTCATTTAGGAGGAAAAAAAAGCTGAAAATTTATATTTATTCTGTTATGCTAGTTACTTTGTCATTACTTCAGCGGTTACAGCTCCATGCCACGTGTTGTTCTTTGAATGGGAATTTACCTAGCAGGCCGACTTGTTTTTTTTGATATTTTGGAAAGCAAGAATTCGAAGAATGAATCTTAATTCAAATTTCCTGTGTTAAACTGTGAGGTATTTTCCGTTTGTTTTTTTTTTTTTTTTTTTTTTTTTTTGTTTTTATATATATCTATGTTTTTGTTCTCCCCCCCCCTTTGGAGTTCATGCTTCATTTAGGAGGAAAAAAAAAAGTTTGAAATTTATATTTATTCTGTTATGCGAAGTTACTTTGGCCAAGTTATCATGGCACATATTATAGCCCAGCATGCCACGTGTTGTTCTTTGAATGGAAATTTACCTGGGCAGCCGACTCGTTTTGATATTTAGAAAAGCAAGAATTGAAGAATGAATCTTAATTCAAATTTCCTGTGTTAAACTGTGAGGTATTTTCCGTTTGATTTTTTTTTTTTTTTTTTTTGTTTTTGTATATATATCTATGTTTTTGTTCTCCCCCCCTTTTTGAGTTCATAAGTCATTTAGGAGGAAAAGTTTGAAATTTATATTTATTCTGTTATGCGAAGCTACTTTGGCCAAGTTATCAGCAGCCATTACTCCATGCCACGTGTTGTTCTTTGAAGGTGGGAATTTACCTAGCAGGCCGACTCGCTTTGATATTTGGGGGAAAAGCAAGAATTGAAGAATGAATCTGGCCCCAAATTTCCTGTGTTAAACTGTGAGGTATTTTTCCGTTTGTTTTTTTTTTTGTTTTTATATATATCTATGTTTTGTTCTCTCTCCCCCCCCCTTTTGGAGTTCATGCTTCATTTGAGGAAAAAAAAAAAAGTTTGAAATTTATATTTATTCTGTTATGGCTACTTTGGCCAGTTATCAGCAGCCATTACAGCTCCATGCCACGTTGTTTTTTGGAATGGGAATTTACCTAGCAGGCCGACTCGCTTTGATATTTGGGAAAGCAAGATCAGAAGAATGAATCTTAACTAAATTTTGTGTTAAACTGTGAGGTATTTTCTCTGTTTGTTTTTTTTTTTTTTTTTTTTTTGTTTTTATATATATCTATGTTTTTGTTCTCCCCCTTTTTTTGGAGTTACAGCCATTTAGGAGGAAAAAAAAGTTTGAAATTTATATTTATTCTGTTATGCGAAGCTACTTGCCAAGTTATCAGCAGCCATTACAGCTCCATGCCACGTGTTGTTCTTTGAATGGGAATTTACCTAGCAGGCCGACTCGCTTTGATATTTGGGAAAAGCAAGAATTAAAGAATGAATCTTAATTCAAATTTCCTGTGTTAAACTGTGAGGTATTTTCCGTTTGTTTTTTTTTTTTTTTGTTTTTATATATATCTATGTTTTTGTTCTCCCTTTTTTGGAGTTCATGCTTCATTTAGGAGGAAAAAAAAAAGTTTGAAATTTATATTTATTCTGTTATGCGAAGCTACTTTGGCCAAGTTATCAGCAGCCATTACAGGCCCATGCCATGTGTTGTTCTTGAATGGAATTCTTACTCTAGCAGGCCGGACTCGCTTTGATATTTGGGAAAAGCAAGAATTGAAGAATGAATCTTAATTCAAATTTCCTGTGTTAAATCAGAGTATTTTCTGTTTGTTTTTTTTTTTTTTTTTTTGTTTTTATATATATATCTATGTTTTTGTTCTCCCCCCCCCCTTTTTGGAGTTCATGTTTCAATAGAGGAAAAAAAAAAGTTTCAGAAATTTATATTTATTCTGTTATGCGAAGCTACTTTGGCCAAGTTATCAGCAGCCATTACAGCTCCATGCCACGTGTTGTTCCTCTTTGAATGGGAATTGATTTAGCAGGCCGACTCGCTTTGATATTTGGGAAAAGCAAGAATTGAAGAATGAATCTTAATTCCAAATTTCCTGTGTTAAACTGTGAGGTATTTTCCGTTTGTTTTTTTTTTTTTTTTTTTTTTGTTTTTATATATATCTATGTTTTTGTTCTCCCCCCCCCTTTTGGAGTTCATGCTTCATTTAGGAGGAAAAAAAAAGTTTGAAATTTATATTTATTCTGTTATGCGAAGCTTGCTTCTGGCCAAGTTATCAGCAGCCATTACAGCTCCATGCCACGTGTTGTTCTTTGAATGGAATTTACCTAGTAGCCGACTCGCTTTGATATTTGGGAAAAGCAAGAATTGAAGAATGAATCTTAATTCAAATTTCCTGTGTTAAACTGTGAGGTATTTTCCGTTTGTTTTTTTTTTTTTTTTTTTTTTTGTTTTTATATATATCTATGTTTTTGTTCTCCCCCCTTTTTTGGAGTTCATGCTTCATTTAGAGGAAAAAAAAGTTTGAAATTTATATTTATTCTGTTATGTGAAGCACATTGGCCAAGTTATCAGCAGCCATTACAGCTCCATGCCACGTGTTGTTCTTTGAATGGGAATTTACCTAGCAGGCCGACTCGCTTTGATATTTGGGAAAAGCAAGAATTGAAGAATGAATCTTAATTCAAATTTCCTGTGTTAAACTGTGAGGTATTTTCTGTTTGTTTTTTTTTTTTTTTTTTTTTGTTTTTATATATATCTATGTTTTTGTTCTCCCCTCCCCTTTTTGGAGTTCATGCTTCATTTAGGAGGAAAAAGTTTGAAATTTATATTTATTCTGTTATGCGAAGCTACTTTGGCCAAGTTATCAGCAGCCATTACAGCTCCATGCCACGTGTTGTTCTTTGGAATGGGAATTTACCTAGCAGGCCGACTGCTTATTATTTGGGAAAAGCAAGAATTGAAGAATGAATCTTAATTCAAATTTCCTGTGTTAAACTGTGAGGTATTTTCCGTTTGTTTTTTTTTTTTTTTTTTGTTTTTATATATATCTATGTTTTTGTTCTCCCCCCCCCTTTTTGGAGTTCATGCTTCATTTAGGAGGAAAAAAAAAAGTTTGAAATTTATATTTATTCTGTTATGCGAAGCTACTTTGGCCAAGTTATCAGCAGCCATTACAGCTCCATGCCACGTATTGTTCTTTGAATGGGAATTTACCTAGCAGGCCGACTCGCTTTGATATTTGGGAAAGAATTGAAGAATGAATTCTAATTCAAATTTCCTGTGTTAAACTGTGAGGTATTTTCCGTTTGTTTTTTGTTTTTTTTTTGTTTTTTTTGTTTTTATATATATCTATGTTTTTGTTCTCTCCCCCTTTAAAGTTCATGCTTCATTTAGGAGGAAAAAAGTTTGAAATTTATATTTATTCTGTTATGCGAAGCTACTTTGGCCAAGTTATCAGCAGCCATTACAGCTCCATGCCACGTGTTGTTCTTTGAATGGGAATTTACCTAGCAGGCCGACTCGCTTTGATATTTGTAGAAAAGCAAGAATTGAAGAATGAATCTTAATTCAAATTTCCTGTGTTAAACTGTGAGGTATTTTCCGTTTGTTTTTTTTTTTTTTTTGTTTTTATATATATCTATGTTTTTGTTCTCCCCCCCCCCCTTTTTTGAGTTTCATGCTTCATTTAGGAGGAAAAAAAGTTTGAAATTTATATTTATTCTGTTATGCGAAGCTACTTTGGCCAAGTTATCAGCAGCCATTACAGCTCCATGCCACGTGGGGTTGTTCTTTGAATGGGAATTTACCTAGCAGGCCGACTCGCTTTGATATTTGGGAAAAGCAGAAGAACGAAGAATGAAATCTTAATTCAAATTTCCTGTGTTACAACTGTGAGGTATTTTCCGTTTGTTTTTTTTTTTTTTTTGTTTTTATATATACTTCATGTTTTTGTTCTCCCCCCTTTTGGAGTTCATGCTTCATTTAGAGGAAAAAAGTTTGAAATTTATATTTATTCTGTTATGCGAAGCTACTTTTGGCCAAGCATTGCGCAGCTATTGCAGCTCCATGCCACGTGTTGTTCTTTGAATGGGAATTTACCTAGCAGGCCGACTCGCTTTGATATTTGGGAAAAGCAAGAATGAAGAATGAATCTTAATTCAAATTTCCTGGTGTTAAACTGTGAGGTATTTTCCGTTTGTTTTTTGTTTTTTTTTTGTTTTTTTTGTTTTTATATATATATCTATGTTTTTGTTCTCCCCCCCCTTTTTGGAGTTCATGCTTCATTTAGGAGGAAAAAAAGTTTGAAATTTATATTTATTCTGTTATGAAGCTACTTTGGCCAAGTTATCAGCAGCCATTACAGCTCCATGCCACGTGTTGTTCTTTGAATGGGAATTTACCTAGCAGGCCGACTCGCTTTGATATTTGTAGCAAGAATTGAAGAATGAATCTTAATTCAAATTTCCTGTGTTAAACTGTGAGGTATTTTCCGTTTGTTTTTTTTTTTTTTTTGTTTTTATATATATCTATGTTTTTGTTCTCCCCCCCCCTTTTTGGAGTTCATGCTTTCCATTTAGGAGGGAAAAGCTTAGAAATTTATATTTATTCTGTTATGCGAAGCTACTTTGGCCGCTATCAGCAATATTACAG
The DNA here is from genome assembly GCA_037127315.1 of Ascarosepion bandense. NCBI lineage: Eukaryota > Metazoa > Mollusca > Cephalopoda > Sepiida > Sepiidae > Ascarosepion > Ascarosepion bandense. The sequence continues at coordinate 320,946 of JBBBDQ010001012.1, forward strand.
CTCCATGCCACGTATTGTTCTTTGAATGGAATTTACCTAGCAGGCCGACTCGCTTTGATATTTGGGAAAAGGTGAATTGGAAGAATGAATCTTAATTCAAATTTCCTGTGTTAAACTGTGAGGTATTTTCCGTTTGTTTTTTTTTTTTTTTTTTTTTTTGTTTTTATATATATCTATGTTTTTGTTCTCCCCCCCCTTTTTGGAGTTCATGCTTCATTTAGGAGGAAAAAAAGTTTCTGAAATTTATATTTATTCTGTTATGCGAAGCTACTTTGGCCAAGCTATCAGCAGCCATTACAGCTCCATGCCACGTGTTGTTCTTTTGAATGGAATTTACCTAGCAGGCCGACTCGCTTTGATATTTGGGAAAAGCAAGAATTGAAGAATGAATCTTAATTCAAATTTCCTGTGTTAAACTGTGAGGTATTTTCCGTTTGTTTTTTTTTTTTTTTTGTTTTTATATATATCTATGTTTTTGTTCTCCCCCCTTTTTGAGTTCTATGCGCTTCATTTAGGAGGAAAAAAAAAAAAGTTTGAAATTTATATTTATTCTGTTGGTGTAGCTACTTTGGCCAAGTTATCAGCAGCCATTACAGCTCCATGCCACGTATTACCTTTTGAATGGGAATTTACCCAGCAGGCCTAATTACTTTTGATATTTGGGAAAAGCAAGAATTGAAGAATGAATCTTAATTCAAATTTCCTGTGTTAAACTGTGAGGTATTTTCCGTTTGTTTTTTTTTTTTTTTTTTTTTTTGTTTTTATATATATCTATGTTTTTGTTCTCCCCCCCCCCCTTTTTGGAGTTCATGCTTCATTTAGGAGGAAAAAAAAGTTTGAAATTTATATTTATTCTGTTATGCTAGCTACTTTGGCCAAGACAGCAGCCATTACAGCTCCATGCCACGTGTTGTTCTTTGAATGGGAATTTACCTAGCAGGCCGACTCGCTTTGATATTTGGGAAAAGCAAGAATTGAAGAATGAATCTGACCAAATTTCCTGTGTTAAACTGCAGGTATTTTCCGTTTGTTTTTTTTTTTTTTTTTTTTTTTGTTTTTATATATATCTATGTTTTTGTTCTCCCCCCCCCCTTTTTGAGTTCATGCTTCATTTAGGAGGAAAAAAAAAAAAGCTTGAAATTTATATTTATTCTGTTATGCGAAGCTACTTTGGCCATATCAGCAGCCATTACAGCTCCATGCCACGTATTGTTCTTGAATGGGAATTTACCTAGCAGGCCGACTCGCTTTGATATTTGGGAAAAGCAAGAATTGAAGAATGAATCTTAATTCAAATTTCCTGTGTTAAACTGTATATTTTCCAGTTTGTTTTTTTTTTTTTTTTTTGTTTTTATATATATCTATGTTTTTGTTTCCTTTTTGGAGTTCATGCTTCATTTAGGAGGAAAAAAAAAAGTTTGAAATTTATATTTATTCTGTTATGCGAAGCTACTTTGGCCAAGTTATCAGCAGCCATTACAGCTCCATGCCACGTGTTGTTCTTTGAATGGGAATTTACCTAGCAGGCCGACTCGCTTTGATATTTGGGAAAAGCAAGAATTGAAGAATGAATCTTAATTCAAATTTCCTGTGTTAAACTGTGAGGTATTTTCCGTTTGTTTTTTTTTTTTTTTTGTTTTTATATATATCTATGTTTTTGTTTCTCCCCCCCCCCCCCCTTTTTTGGAGTTCATGCTTCATTTAGGAGGAAAAAAAAAAGTTTGAAATTTATATTTATTCTGTTATGCGAAGCTAGCCGGCTAAGTTATCAGCAGCCATTACAGCTCCATGCCACGTGTTGTTCTTTGAATGGGAATTTACCTAGCAGGCCGACTCGCTTGATATTTAAAAGCAAGAATTGAAGAATGAATCTTAATTCAAATTTCCGTGTTAAACTGTGAGGTATTTTCCGTTTGTTTTTTTTTTTTTTTTTGTTTTTATATATATCTATGTTTTTGTTCTCCCTTTTTGGAGTTCATGCTTCATTTAGGAGGAAAAAAAAAGTTTGAAATTTATATTTATTCTGTTATGCGAAGCTACTTTGGGCCGCTATCAGCAGCCATTGGCAGCTCCATGCCACGTGTTGTTCTTTGAATGGGAATTTACCTAGCAGGCCGACTCGCTTTGATATTTGGGAAAAGCAAGAATTGGAAGAAATTAACTTTAATTCAAATTTCCTGTGTTAAACTGTGAGGTATTTTCCGTTTGTTTTTTTTTTTTTTTTTGTTTTTATATATATCTATGCTTTTGTTCTCCCCCCCCCTTTTGGAGTTCATGCTTCATTTAGGAGGAAAAAAAAAGTTTGAAATTTATATTTATTCTGTTATGCGAAGCTACTTTGGCCAAGTTATCAGCAGCCATTACAGCTCCATGCCACGTATTGTTCTTTGAATGGGAATTTACCTAGCAGGCCGACTCGCTTTGATATTTGGGAAAAAGCAAGAATTGAAGAATGAATCTTAATTCAAATTTCCTGTGTTAAACTGTGAGGTATTTTCCGTTTGTTTTTTTTTTTTTTTTTTTTTGTTTTCTATATATATATCTATGTTTTTGTTCTCCCCCCCTTTTGGAGTTCATGCTTCATTTAGGAGGAAAAAAAAAGTTTGAAATTTAATATTTATTCCAGAGGCGGAAGCTACTTTGGCCAAGTTATCAGCAGCCATTACAGCTCCATGCCACGTGTTGTTCTTTGAATGGAATTTACCTAGCAGGCTGACTCTGCTTTGATATTTGGAAAAGCAAGAATTCGAAGAATGAATCTTAATTCAAATTTCCTGTGTTAAACTGTGAGGTATTTTCCGTTTGTTTTTTTTTTTTTTTGTTTTTATATATATCTATGTTTTTGTTCTCCCCCCCCCCTTTTTTGGAGTTCATGCTTCATTTAGGAGGAAAAAAAAAGTTTGAAATTTATATTTATTCTGTTATGCGAAGCTACTGGGCCAAGTTATCAGCAGCCATTACAGCTCCATGCCACGTGTTGTTTTTGAATGGGAATTTACCTAGCAGGCCGACTCGCTTTGATATTTGGGAAAGACAAGAATTGAAGAATGAATCTTAATTCAAATTTCCTGTGTTAAACTGTGAGGTATTTTCCGTTTGTTTTTTTTTTTTTGTTTTTATATATATCTATGTTTTGTTCTCCCCCCTTTTTGGAGTTCATGCTTCATTTGGGAGGAAAAAAAAAAGTTTGAAATTTATATTTATTCTGTTATGCGAAGCTACTTTGGCCAAGTTATCAGCAGCCATTACAGCTCCATGCCACGTGTTGTTCTTTGAATGGGAATTTACCTAGCAGGCCGACTCGCTTTGATATTTGGGAAAAAGCAAAGAATTGAAGAATGAATCTTAATTCAAATTTCCTGTGTTAAACTGTGAGGTATTTTCCGTTTGTTTTTTTTTTTTTTTTTTTGTTTTTATATATATCTATGTTTTGTTCTCCCCCCCTTTTTGGAGTTCGTACTTCATTTAGGAGGAAAAAAAAAAGTTTGAAATTTATATTTATTCTGTTATGCGAAGCTACTTTGGCCAAGTTATCCTTCAGCCATTGGCCTCCATGCCACGTGTTGTTCTTTGAATGAGGAATTTACCTAGCAGGCCGACTCGCTTTGATATTTGGGAAAAGCAAGAATTGAAAGAATGAATCTTAATTCAAATTTCCTGTGTTAAACTGTGAGGTATTTTCCGTTTGTTTTTTTTTTTGTTTTTTGTTTTTATATATATCTATGTTTTTGTTCTCCCCCCCCCCCTTTTTGGAGTTCATGCTTCATTTTAGGAGGAAAAAAAAAGTTTGAAATTTATATTTATTCTGTTATGCGAAGCTACTTTGGCCAAGTTATCCTTAGCCATTACAGCTCCATGCCACGTGTTGTTCTTTGAATGGGAATTTACCTAGCAGGCCAAGCTCACTTTGATGTTGGGAAAAGCAAGAATTGAAGAATGAATCTTAATTCAAATTTCCTGTGTTAAACTGTGAGGTATTTTCCGTTTGTTTTTTTTTTTTTTTTTTTGTTTTATATATATCTATGTTTTGTTCTCCCCCCCCCCCTTTTTGGAGTTCATGCTTCATTTAGAGAGAAAAAAAAAAGTTTGAAATTTATATTCTATTCTGTTATGCGAAGCTACTTTGGCCAAGTTATCAGCAGCCATTACAGCTCCATGCCACGTGTTGTTCTTTGAATGGGAATTTACCTAGCAGGCCGACTCGCTTTGATATTTGGGAAAACAAGAATTGAAGAATGAATCTTAATTCAAATTTCCTGTGTTAAACTGTGAGGTATTTTCCGTTTGTTTTTTTTTTTTTTTTGTTTTTATATATATCTATGTTTTTAATTTTCTCCCCTTTTTTGGAGTTCATGCTTCATTTAGGAGGAAAAAAAAAAGTTTGAAATTTATATTTATTCTGTGTGTAGAAGCTACTTTGGCCAAGTTATCAGCAGCCATTACAGCTCCATGCCACACAGTATTTGTTCTTTGAATGGGAATTTACCTAGCAGGCCGACTCGCTTTGATATTTGGGAAAAGCAAGAATTGAAATGAATCTTAATTCAAATTTCCTGTGTTAAACTGTGAGGTATTTTCCGTTTGTTTTTTTTTTTTTTTTTTTTTTTATATATATCTATGTTTTTGTTCTCCCCCCCCCCCTTTTTTGGAGTTCATGCTTCATTTAGGAGGAAAAAAGTTTGGGGGGTACTATTTATTCTGTTGTGCAAGCTACTTTGGCCAAGTTATCAGCAGCCATTACAGCTCCATGCCACGTGTTGTTCTTTGAATGGGAATTTACCTAGCAGGCCGACTCGCTTTGATATTTGGGGAAAAGCAAGAATTGAAAGAATGAATCTTAATTCAAATTTCCTGTATTAAACTGTGAGTATTTTCCGTTTTGTTTTTTTTTTTTTTTTTTTTTTTTTTTTTTATATATATCTATGTTTTGTTCTCCCCCCCCCCTTTTGGAGTTCATGCTTCATTTAGGAGGAAAAAAAGTTTGAAATTTATATTTATTCTGTTATGCGAAGCTACTTTGGCCAAATTCTCAACAGCCATTACAGCTCCATGCCACGTGTTGTTCTTTGAATGGGAATTTACCTAGCAGGCCGACTCGCTTTGATATTTGGGAAAAGCAAGAATTGAAGAATGAATCTTAATTCAAATTTCCTGTGTTAAACTGTGAGGTATTTTTCCGTTTGTTTTTGTTTTTTTTTTTTTGTTTTTTTTGTTTTTATATATATCTATGTTTTTGTTCTCCCCCCCCCCCTTTTTGGAGTTCATGCTTCATTTAGGAGGGAAAAAAAAAAAGTTTGAAATTTATATTTATTCTGTTATGCCAGAAGCTACTTTGGCCAAGTTATCAACCATTGCAGCTCCATACCACATCGTTGTTCTTTGAATGGGAATTTACCTAGCAGGCCGACTCGCTTTGATATTTGGGAAAAGCAAAGAATTGAAGAATGAATCTTGAATTCAAATTTCCTGTGTTAAACTGTGAGGTATTTTCCGTTTGTTTTTTTTTTTTGTTTTTATATATATCTATGTTTTTGTTCTCCCCCCTTTTTGGAGTTCATGCTTCATTTAGGAGGAAAAAAAAAAGTTTGAAATTTATATTTATTCTGTTATGCGAAGCTACTTTGGCCAAGTTATCAACGGCCATTACAGCTCCATGCCACGTGTTGTTGTTCTTTGAATGGGAATTTACCTAGCAGGCTGACTCGCTTTGATATTTGGGAAAAGCAAAAAAATTGAAGAATGAATCTTAATTCAATTTCTGTGTTAAACTGTGAGGTATTTTCCGTTTGTTTTTTTTTTTTTTTTTTTTTTTATATATATCTATGTTTTGTTCTCCCCCCCCCCCCCCTTTTTCGGAGTTCATGCTTCATTTAGGAGGAAAAAAAAAAAAAAAGTTTGAAATTTATATTTATTCTGTTATGCGAAGCTACTTTGGCCAAGTTATCGTAAGCCATTACAGCTCCATGCCACGTGTTGTTCTTTGAATGGGAATTTACCTAGCAGGCCGACTCGCTTTGATATTTGGGAAAAGCAAGAATTGAAGAATGAATCTTAATTCAAATTTCCTGTGTTAAACTGTGAGGTATTTTCCGTTTGTTTTTTGTTTTTTGTTTTTGTTTTTATATATCTATGTTTTGTTCTCCCCCCTTTTTTGGGGTCATGCTTCATTTTAGGAGGAAAAAAAAAAGTTTGAAATTTATATTTATTCTGTTATGCGAAGCTACTTTGGCCAAGTTATCAGCAGCCATTACAGCTCCATGCCACGTGTTGTTCTTTGAATGGGAATTTACCTAGCAGGCAAACTCGCTTTGATATTTGGGTAAAGCAAGAATTGAAGAATGAATCTTAATTCAAATTTCCTGTGTTAAACTGTGAGGTATTTTCCGTTTGTTTTTTTTTTTTTTTTTTTTTTTTGTTTTTATATATATCTATGTTTTTGTTCTCCCCCCCCCCCATTTTGGAGTTCATGCTTCATTTAGGAGGAAAAAAAAAAAGTTTGGAAATTTATATTTATTCTGTTATGCCGAAGCTACTTGGCCAAGTTATCAGCCAAACCACAGCTCCTTTCGTGTTGTTCTTTGAATGGGAATTCACCTAGCAGGCCAAAATACTTTGATATTTGGGAAAAGCGAGAGATTAGAAAGATGAATCTTTGAAATTCAAATTTCCTGTGTTAAACTGTGGTGTTTTCCGTTTGTTTTTTTTTTTTTTTTTTTTTTTTTTTTTATATATATCTATGTTTTTGTTCTCCCCCCCTTTTGGAGTATGTACTTCATTTAGGAGAAAAAGTTTGAAATTTATGTTATTCATATGCCTAGAAAGCTACTTTGGCCAAGTTATCAGCAGCCATTACAGCTCACATGCCACCTTGTTCTTTGAATAGGAATTTACCTAGCAGGCCGACTCGCTTTGATATTTGGGAGAAAAGCAAGAATTGAAGAATGAATCTTAATTTATTCAAATTTCCTGTGTTAAACTGTGAGGTATTTTCCGTTTGTTTTTTTTTTTTTTTTTTTTTTGTTTTTATATATATCTATGTTTTTGTTCTCCCCCCCCTTTTTGGAGTTCATGCTTCATTTTAAGGAGAAAAAAAAAGTTTGAAATTTATATTCTTCTATTGTAGAAGCTACTTTGGCCAAGTTATCAGCAGCCATTACAGCTCCATGCCACGTATTGTTCTTTGAATGAAATTTACCTAGCAGGCCGACTCGCTTTGATATTTGGAAAAGCAAGAGATTGAAGAATGAATCTTGGCGTTCATTCCTGTGTTAAACTGTGAGGTATTTTCCGTTTGTTTTTTTTTTTTTTTTTTTTTTTGTTTTTATATATATCTATGTTTTTGTTCTCCCCCCTTTTTGGAGTTCATGCTTCATTTAGGAGGAAAAAAAAAAAAAGTTTAAAATTTATATTTATTCTACCTTACTGACTACTTTGTAGCCAAGTTATCAGCAGCCATTACAGCTCCATGCCACGTGTTGTTCTTTGAATGGGAATTTACCTAGCAGGCAAACTCGCTTTGATATTTGGGAAAAGCAAGAATTGAAGAATGAATCTTAATTCAAATTTCCTGTGTTAAACTGTGAGGTATTTTCCGTTTGTTTTTTTTTTTTTTGTTTTTATATATATCTATGTTTTTGTTCTCCCCCCTTTTTGGAGTTCATGCTTCATTTAGGAGAAAAAAAAAAAGTTGTTATATTTATTCTGTTATGCGAAGCTACTTTGGCCAAGTTATCAGCAGCCATTACAGCTCTGCCGTATTGTTCTTTGAATGGGAATTTACCTATGGGCAAATACTTTGATATTTGGGAAAAGCAAGAATTGAAGAATGAATCTTAATTCAAATTTACTGTGTTAAACTGTGAGGTATTTTCCGTTTGTTTTTTTTTTTTTTTTTTTTTTTTTTTTTTTATATATATATATTTTGTTCTCCCCCCCCCCTTTTTGGAGTTCATGCTTCATTTTAGGAGGAAAAAAAAAAAAAGTTTGGGTATATTTATTCTGTTATGCGAAGCTACTTTGACCGATTATCAGCAGCCATTACAGCTCCATGCTACGTGTTGTTCTTTGAATGGGAATTTACCCTGGCAGGCCAAACTCGCTTTGATATTTGGGAAAAGCAGGGAATTGAAGAATGAATCTTAATTCAAATTTCCTGTGTTAAACTGTGAAATTATTTTCCGTTTGTTTTTTTTTTTTGTTTTTATATATATATCTGCTGTTTTGTTCTCCCCCCCCCCTTTTTGGGGTCTTCATTTAGGAGGAAAAAAAAGTTTAAATTTATATTTATTCTGTTATGCGAAGCTACTTTGGCCAGAGATTATCAGCAGCCATTACAGCTCCATACACGTATTGTTCTTTGAATGAGAATTTACCTAGCAGGCCGACTCGCTTTGATATTTGGGGAAAAGCAAAGATGAAAGAATGAATCTTAATTCGAATTTCCTGTGTTAAACTGTGAGGTATTTTCCGTTTGTTTTTTTTTTTTTTTGTTTTTATATATATCTATGTTTTTGTTTCTCCCCCCTTTTTGGAGTTCATGCTTCATTTAGGAGGAAAAAAAAAGTTTGAAATTTATATTTATTCTGTTATGCGAAGCTACTTTGGCCAAATTGTCAGCAGCCATTACAGCTCCATGCCACATTGTTGTTCTTTGAATGGGAATTTACCTAGCAGGCCGACTCGCTTTGATATTTTGGGAAAAGCAAGAATTGAAGAATGAATCTTAATTCAAATTTCCTGTGTTAAACTGTGAGGTATTTTCCGTTTGTTTTTTTTTTTTTTTTTGTTTTTATATATATCTATGTTTTTTTTGTTCTCCCCCCCCCTTTTTGAGTTCTTGCTTCATTTAGGAGGAAAAAAAAAAGTTTGAAATTTATATTTGTTCTGTTGTAAAATACTTTGGCCAAGTTATCAGCAGCCATTACAGCTCCATGCCACGTGTTGTTCTTTGAATGATGGGAATTTACCTAGCAGGCCGACTCGCTTTGATATTTGGGAAAAGCAAGAATGAAGAATGAATCTTAATTCAAATTTCCTGTGTTAAACTGTGAGGTATTTTCCGTTTGTTTTTTTTTTTGTTTTTTTATATATATCTATGTTTTTGTTCTCCACCACTTTTTGGAGTTCATGCTTCATTTGGGGGAAAAAAAAAGTTTAGAATTTATATTTATTCTGTTATGCGAAGCTACTTTGGCCAAGTTATCAGCAGCCATTACAGCTCCATGCCACGTGTTGTTGTTCTTTGAATGGGAATTTTATGAGCCAAACTCGCTTTGATATTTGGAAAAACAGAATTGAAGAATGAATCTTAATTCAAATTTCCTGTGTTAAACTGTGAGGTATTTTCCGTTTGTTTTTTTTTTTTTTGTTTTTGTATATATATCTATGTTTTTGTTCTCCCCCCCCCCCTTTTTGGAGTTCATGCTTCATTTAGGAGGAAAAAAAAAAAGTTTGAAATTTATATTTATTCTGTTATGCGAAGCTACTTTGGCCAAGTTATCAGCAGCCATTACAGCTCCATACCACTGTTGTTCTTTGAATAGAATTTTACCTAGCAGGCCATTCGCTTTGATATTTGGGAAAAGCAAAAATTGAAATGAATCTGGTCAAATTTCCTGTGTTAAACTGTGAGGTATTTTCCGTTTGTTTTTTTTTTTTTTTTTTTTTTTTTTTTTATATATATCATATGTTTTGTTCTCCCCCCTTTTTTGGAGTTCTTCATTTAGGAGGAAAAAAAAAAGTTTGAAATTTATATTTATTCTGTTATGCAATACTTTGACCAAGTTATCAGCAGCCATTACGGCTCCATGCCATACGTGTTGTTCTTTGAATGGGAATTTACCTAGCAGGCAGAAGCTCGCTTTGATACTTGGAAAAGCAAAAGTTGAAGAATAGATCTTAATTCAAATTTCCTGTGTTAAACTGTGAGGTATTTTCAATTTGTTTTTTTTTTTTTTTTTTTTTTTTTTTTTATATATATCTATGTTTTTGTTCTCCCCCCCCCCCCCCTTTTGGAGTTCATGCTTCATTTAGGAGGAAAAAAAAAAAAGTTTGAAATTTATATTTATTCTGTTATGCGAAGCTGCTTTGGCCAAGTTATCAGCAGCCATTACAGCTCCATGCCACGTGTTGTTCTTTGAATGGGAATTTACCTAGCAGGCCGACTCGCTTTGATATTTGGGAAAAGCAAGAATTGGAAAGAATGAATCTTAATTCAAATTTCCTGTGTTAAACTGTGAGGTATTTTCCGTTTGTTTTTTTTTTTTTTGTTTTTATATATATCTATGTTTTGTTCTCCCCCCCCCTTTTTGGAGTTCATGCTTCATTTGGGGAGGAAAAAAAAAAGTTTGAAATTTATATTTATTCTGTGAAGCCCTGTTTTGGCCAAATTCTTGTATTCAGCTCCATGCCACGTATTGTTCTTTGAGATGGGAATTTACCTAGCAGGCCGACTCGCTTTGATATTTGAGGAAAAGCAAGAATTGAAGAATGAATCTTAATTCAAATTCATATTGTTAAACTGTGAGGTATTTTCCGTTTTGTTTTTTTTTTTTTTTTTTTTTTTGTTTTTATATATATCTATGTTTTTGTTCTCCCCCCCTTTTTGGAGTTCATGCTTCATTTAGGAGGAAAAAAAAAAAGTTTGAAATTTATATTTATTCTGTTGTGGCACGACTATTTGGCCAAGTATCAGCAGCCATTACAACTCCATGCCACGTGTTGTTCTTTGAATGAGAATTTCCTAGCAGGCCGACTCGCTTTGATATTTGGGAAAAGCAAGAATTGAAGAATGAATCTTAATTCAGAATTTCTGTGTTAAACTGTGAGGTATTTTCCGTTTGTTTTTTTTTTTTTTTTTTGTTTTTTTATATATATCTATGTTTTTGTTCTCCCCCCCCCTTTTGGAGTTCATGCTTCATTTAGGAGGAAAAAAAAAAAGTTTGAAATTTATATTTGTTCTGTTATGCGAAGCTACTTTGGCCAAGTTATCAGCAGCCATTACAGCTCCATGCCACGTGTTGTTCTTTGAATTAGAATTTACCTAGCAGGCCGACTCGCTTTGATATTTGGGAAAAGCAAGAATTGAAGAATGGTCTTAATTCAAATTTCCTGTGTTAAACTGTGAGGTATTTTCCGTTTGTTTTTTTTTTTGTTTTTATATATATATGTTTTTGTTCTCCCCCCCCCCCCCTTTTGGAGTTCATGCTTCATTTAGGAGGGAAAAAAAAAAAAAGTTTGAAATTTATATTTATTCTGTTATGCAGAAGCTCTTTGGCCAGTTATCAGCAGCCATTACAGCTCCGTACCACGTATTGTTCTTTGAATGGGAATTTACCTAGCAGGCCGACTCGCTTTGATATTTGGGAAAAGCAAGAATTGAAGAATGAATCTTAATTCAAATTTCCTGTGTTAAACTGGGGTATTTTCCGTTTGTTTTTTTTTTTTTTTTTTTTTTTTTTTTTTTTTATATATATCTATGTTTTTTGTTCTCCCCCCCCCTTTTTGGAGTTCTTCATTTAGGAGGAAAAAAAAGTTTGAAAATTTATGTTATTCTGTTATGCGAAGCTACTTTGGCCAAGTTATCAGCCATTACAGCTCCATGCCACGTGTTGTTCTTTGAATGGGAATTTACCTAGCGAGCCGACTCGCTTTGATATTTGGGAAAAGCAAGAGTGGAGAATGAATCTTAATTCAAATTTCCTGTGTTAAGCTGTGAGGTATTTTCCGTTTGTTTTTTTTTTTTTTTGTTTTTATATATATCTGTGTTTTTGTTCTCCCCCCCCCCCCCCCTTTTTTGGAGTTCATGCTTCATTTAGGAGAAAAAATTTGAAATTTATATTTATTCTGTTATGCGAAGCTACTTGGCCAAATTGTCAAGCAGCCGTTACAGCTCCATGCCACGTATTGTTCTTTGAATGGGAATTTACCTAGCAGGCCGACTCGCTTTGATATTTGGGAAAAGCAAGAATTGAAGAATGAATCTTGGGCAAATTTCCTGTGTTAAACTGTGAAATTATTTTCCGTTTGTTTTTTTTTTTTTTTTTTTGTTTTTATATATATCTATGTTTTTGTTCTCCCCCCTTTTTGGAGTTCATGCTTCATTTAGGAGGAAAAAAAAAAGTTTGAAATTTATATTTATTCTGTTATGCGAAGCTATTTTAGCCAAGTTATCAGCAGCCATTACAGCTCCATGCCACGTGTTGTTCTTTGAATGAGAATTTACCTAGCAGGCCAAACTCGCTTTATTTGGAAAAACAGGAATTGAAGAATGAATCTTAATTCAATTTTCCTGTGTTAAACTGTGAGGTATTTTCCGTTTGTTTTTTTTTTTATTTTTATATATATATATGTTTTGTTCTCCCCCCCCCCCCTTTTTTGGAGTTCATGCTTCATTTAGGAGGAAAAAAAAAAAGTTTGAAATTTATATTTATTCTGTTATGCGAAGCTACTTTGGCCAAGTTATCAGCCATTACAGCTCCATGCCACGTGTTTGTTCTTTGAATGGGAATTTACCTAGCAGGCCAAGCTCGCTTTGATATTTGGGAAAAGCAAGAATTGAAGAATGAATCTTAATTCAAATTTCCTGTGTTAAACTGTGAGGTATTTTCCGTTTGTTTTTTTTTTTTTGTTTTTATATATATCTATGTTTTTGTTCTCCCCCCTTTTGGAGTTCATGCTTCATTTAGGAGAAAAAAAAGTTTGAAATTTATATTTATTCTGTTATGCGAAGCTACTTTGGCCAAGTTATCAGCAGCCATTACATCCATCACCACGTGTTGTTCTTTGAATGGGAATTTACCCTAGCAGGCCGACTCGCTTTGATATTTGGGAAAAGCAAGAATTGAAAGAATGAATCTTTAATTCCAATTTCCTGTGTTAAACTGTGAGGTATTTTCCGTTTGTTTTTTTTTTTTTTGTTTTTATATATATCTGTTTTTTGTTCTCCCCCCCTTTTTGGAGTTCATGCTTCATTTAGGAGGAAAAAAAAAGTTTTGAAATTATATTTATTTCTGTTATGCGAAGCTACTTTGGCCAGATTATCAGCAGCCATTACAGCTCCATACCACGTGTTCTTTGAATAGGAATTTACCCTAGCAGGCCGACTCGCTGATATTTGGAAAAGCAGGATGAAATGAATCTTAATTCAAATTTCTGTGTTAAACTGTGAGGTATTTTCCGTTTGTTTTTTTTTTGTTTTGTTATATCCTGTTTTGTTCTCCCCCCCCCTTTTTGGAGTTCATGCTTCATTTAGAGGAAAAAAAAAAAAGTTTGAAATTTATATTTGTTCTGTTATGCGAAGCTACTTTGGCCAAGTTATCAGCAGCCATTACAGCTCCATGCCACACGTGTTGTTCTTTGAATAGGAATTTACTAGCAGGCCGACTGTTTGATATTTGGAAGCAAGAATTGAAGAAATGAATCTTAATTCAAATTTCCTGTGTTAAACTGTGAGGTATTTTCCGTTTTGTTTTTTTTTTTTTTTGTTTTTATATATATCTGTGTTTTTGTTCTCCCCCCCCTTTTTGGAGTTCATGCTTCATTTAGGAAGGAAAAAAAAAGTTTGAAATTTATATTTATTCTGTTATGCGAAGCTACTTTTGGCCAAGTTATCAGCAGCCATTACAGCTCCATACGTGTTGTTCTTTGAATGGGAATTTACTAGCAGGCCGACTCGCTTTGATATTTGGGAAAAGCAAGAATTGAAGAATAGAATATTGAATTCAAATTTCCTGTGTTAAACTGTGAGGTATTTTCCGTTTGTTTTTTTTTTTTTTTTTGTTTTTTTATATATATCTATGTTTTTGTTCTCCCCCCTTTTTTGGAGTTCATGCTTCATTTAGGAGGAAAAAAAGTTTGAAATTTATATTTATTCTGTTATGCGAAGCTACTTTGGCCAAGTTATCAGCGTACATTACAGCTCCGTACCACGTGTTCTTTGAATGAATTTACCTATGGGCCGACTCGCTTTGATATTTGGGAGAAAGCAAGAATTGAAAGAATGAATCTTAATTCGTTTCCTGTGTTAAACTGTGAGGTATTTTCCGTTTTGTTTTTTTTTTTTTTTTTTTTTTTTATATATATATATTTTTTGTTCTCCCCCCCCCCTTTTTGGAGTTCATGCTTCATTTAGGAGGAAAAAAAAAATTTAAATTTATATTTATTCTGTTATGAAGCTACTTTTGGCCAATTATCAGCCATTACAGCTCCATGCCACGTGTTGTTCTTTGAATGGGAATTTACTAGCAGGCCGACTCGCTTTGATATTTGGGGAAAAGCAAGAATTGAAAGAATGAATCTTAATTCAAATTTCCTGTGTTAAACTGTGAGGTATTTTCCGTTTGTTTTTTTTTTTTTTTTGTTTTTATATATATCTATGTTTTTGTTCTCCTTTTTGGAGTTAAACAACTTCCATTTAGGAGGAAAAAAAAAGTTTGAAATTTATATTTATTCTGTTATGCGAAGCTACTTTGGCCAAGTTATCAGCAGCCATTACAGCTCCATACCGTGTTGTTCTTTGAATGGGAATTTACCTAGCAGGCCAAACTCGCTTTGATATTTGGGAAAAGTAAAGAATTGAAGAATGAATCTTAATTCAAATTTCCTGTGTTAAACTGTGAGGTATTTTCCGTTTGTTTTTTTTTTTTTTTTTTGTTTTTATGTATATCTATGTTTTGTTTCTCCCCCCCCCCCCCCCCCTTTTTTGGAGTTCATGCTTCATTTGGGAGGAAAAAAAAAAAGTTTGAAATTTATATTTATTCTGTTATGCCGGCTGCTTGTATCAGAATTATCAGCAGCCATTGGCTCCATGCCACGTGTTGTTCTTTGAATGGAATTTTACCTAGCCGGCCGACTCCTTTGATATTTGGGAAAAGCAAGAATTGAAGAATGAATCTTAATTCAAATTTCCTGTGTTAAACTGAGAGGTATTTTCCGTTTGTTTTTTTGTTTGTTTTTTTTTATATATATCTATGTTTTTGTTACGCTTTGGAGTTTCATGCTTCATTTGGGAGGAAAAAAAAAAAGTTTGGAAATTTATATTTATTCTGTTATGCGAAGCTACTTTGGCCAGGTTATCAGCAGCCATTGTAGCTCCATGCCACGTGTTGTTCTTTGAATAGGAATTTACCTAGCAGGCCGACTCGCTTTGATATTTGGGAAAAGCAAGAATTGAAGAATGAATCTTAATTCAAATTTCCTGTATTAAACTGTGAGGTATTTTCCGTTTGTTTTTTTTTTTTTTTTTTTTTTTTATATATATCTATATTTTGTTCTTTCCCCCCTTTTTGGAGTTCTTGCTTCATTTAGGAGGAAAAAAAAAAAGTTTGAAATTTATATTTATTCTGTTATGCGAAGCTACTTTGGCCAAGTTATCATGGCCATTACAGCTCCATGCCACGTGTTGTTCTTTGAATGGGAATTTACCTAGCAGGCAAACTCGCTTTGATATTTTGAGAAAAGCAAGAATTGAAGAATGAATCTTAATTCAAATTTCCTGTGTTAAACTGTGAGAGTATTTTCCGTTTGTTTTTTTTTTTTTTTTGTTTTTATATATATCTATGTTTTTGTTCTCCCCCCCCTTTTTGATTCATGCTTCATTTTAGGAGAAAAAAAAGTTGAAATTTATATTTATTCTGTTATGCAGAAGCTACTTTGGCCAAGTTATCAGCAGCCATTACAGCTCCATGCCACGTGTTGTTCTTTGAATGGGAATTTACCTAGCAGGCCATTTCCTTTGATATTTGGGAAAAGCAAGAATTGAAGAATGAATCTTAATTCAAATTTCCTGTGTTAAACTGTGAGGTATTTTCCGTTTGTTTTTTTTTTTTTTTGTTTTTATATATATCTATGTTTTGTTCTCCCCCTTTTGGAGTTCATGCTTCATTTGGGAAAAAAAAAAAGTTTGAAATTTATATTTATGTTATGTGACTACTTTGACAGAATTATCAGCAGCCATTGCAGCTCCATGCCACCGTGTTGTTCTTGAATGAGGAATTTACCTAGCGACCGACTCATTTTGATATTTGGAAAAGCAAGAATTGAAGAATGAATCTTAATTCAAATTTCCTGTGTTAAACTGTGATGTTTTCCGTTTGTTTTTTTTTTTTTTTTTTTTTATATATATCTGTGTTTGTTCTCCCCCCTTTTTGGAGTTCATGCTTCTACATTTGGAGGAAAAAAAAAAAGTTTGAAATTTATATTTATTCTGTTATGCGAAGCTACTTTGGCAAGTTATCAGCATGTTACAGCTCCATACCACGTGGTGTTCTTTGAATGAGAATTTACTAGCAGGCAAACTCGCTTTGATATTTGGGAAAAGCAAGAATTGAAAGGGCAAATCTTAATTCAAATTTCCTGTGTTAAACTGTGATATTTTTACGTTTTGTTTTTTTTTTTTTTGTTTTTTTATATATATCTGTGTTTTTGTTCTACACACGGAGTTCATGCTTCATTTAGGAGAAAAAAAAAAAAGTTTGAAATTTATATTTATTCTGTTATGCAGAAGCTGCTGGCAGATTATCCTTGTACGTACAGCTCACATGCCATTGTTCTTTGAATGAGAATTTACTAGCAGAGCCGACTCGCTTTGATATTTGGGAAAAGCAAGAATTGAAGAATGAATCTTAATTCAAATTTCCTGTGTTAAACTGTGATGTTTTTTCCGTTTGTTTTTTTTTTGTTTTTATATATATCTATGTTTTTGTTCTCCCCCCCCTTTTTTGAATTCTGACATTTAGGTAGGAAAAAAAAGTTTAATTGCTGTTTATTCTGTTATGTGACTACTTTGACCAAGTTATCAGCAGCATTACAGCTCCATGCCACATGTTTGTTCTTTGAATGGAATTTACCTAGCAGGCCGACTCGCTTTGATGTTTGGGAAAAGCAAGAGATTGAAGAATGGTCACCAATTCCAATTTCTGTGTTAAACTGTGAGGTATTTTCCGTTTTGTTTTTTTTTTTTTGTTTTTTTATATATCTGTTTTTGTTCTCCCCCCCCCCCCTTTTTGGAACAATGCTTCATTTAGGAAAAAAAAAAAGTTTAATTTATATTTATTCTGTTATGCAGCTACTTTGACCAAGTTATCAGCGGCAAATACGGCTCCATGCCACGTGTTGTTCTGAATAAAGGAATTTTGTGAGCCGACTCGCTTTTGATATTTGGGAAAAGCAAGAATTGAAGAATGAATCTTAATTCAAATTATATATTAAACTGTGGAGTATTTTCCGTTTGTGTTTTTTTTTTTTTGTTTTTATATATCTTTGTTTTGTTCTCCCCCCCCCCTTTTGGAGTTCATGCTTCATTTGGGAAAAAAAAGTTTGAAATTTATATTTATTCTGTTATGCGAAGCTACTTTGGCCAAGTTATCAGCAGCCATTTTAGCTCATGCACGTGTTGTTCTTTGAATGGGAATTTTCTTGGAGCCGACTCGCTTTGATATTTGGGAAAAGCAAGAATTGAAGAATGAATCTTAATTCAAATTTCCTGTGTTAAACTGTGAGGTATTTTCGTTTGTTTTTTTTTTTTTGTTTTTATATATATCTATGTTTTTGTTCTCCCCCCCCTTTTTGGAGTTCATGCTTCTTCAGGAGAAAAAAAAAAAGTTTTAAATTTATATTTATTCTGTTATGCAGCTGTACAATGAAGTTATCGGCAGCTGGTCCAGCTCCATGCCACGTGTTGTTCTTTGAATGAGGAATTTACCTAGCAGGCCGACTCGCTTTGATATTTGGAGAAAAACAGAATTGAAGAATGAATCTTAATTCAAATTTCCTGTGTTAAACTGTGAGGTATTTTCCGTTTTGTTTTTTTTTTTTTTTTTGTTTTTATATATATCTGTGTTTTGTTCTCCCCCCCCTTTTTTGGAGTTCTTCATTTAGGAGAAAAAAAAAAAAGTTTGAAATTTGCTATTTATTCTGTTGTGAAGCTACTTTGGCCAAGTTATAGCCATTGCAGCTCCATGCCACGTGTTTGTTCTTTGAATGGGAATTTACCTAGCAGGCCGACTCGCTTTGATATTTGGGAAAAGCAAGAATTGAAGAATGAATCTTGTTCAATTTCCTGTATTTAAACTGTGAGGTATTTTCCGTTTTGTTTTTTTTTTTTTGTTTTTATATATATCTATGTTTTTGTTCTCCCCCCCCCCCCCTTTTTTCCGGGTTAATAACTACATTTTTAGGAGGAAAAAAAAAAGTTTGAAATTTATATTTATTCTGTTATGCGAAGCTACTTTGGCCAAGTTATCAGCCATTACAGCTCCATGCACCACGTGTTGTTCTTTGAATGGGAATTTACCTAGCAGGCAAACTCGCTTTGATATTTGGGAAAAGCAGAATTGAAGAATGAATCTTAATTCAAATTTCCTGTGTTAAACTGTGGGGAATGTTTTCCGTTTGTTTTTTTTTTTTTTGTTTTTTTATATATCTATGTTTTTGTTCTCCCCCTATTTTTGGAGTTCATGCTTCATTTGGGAGGAAAAAAAAAAGTTTGAAATTTATATTTATTCTGTTATGCGAAGCTACTTTGGCCAAGTTATCCTTGTCAATGCAGCTCCATGCCACGTGTTGTTCTTTGAATGAGGAATTTACTAGCAGGCCGACTCGCTTTGATATTTGGGAAAAGCAAGAATTGAAGAATGAATCTTAATTCAAATTTCCTGTGTTAAACTGTGAGGTATTTTCCGTTTGTTTTTTTTTTTTTGTTTATATGTCTGTTTTTTTGTTCTCCCCCCCCTTTTTAGAGTTCATGCTTCATTTAGGAGGAAAAAAAAAAGTTTGAAATTTATATTTATTCTGTTGTGAAACAACACAGCCAAATTATCAGCGGCAAAATGCAGCTCCATGCCACGTGTTGTTCTTTGAATGGGAATTTACCTAGCAGGCCGACTCGCTTTGATATTTGGGAAAAGCAAGAATTGAAGAATGAATCTTGAATTCAAATTTCCTGTGTTAAACTGTGAGGTATTTTCCGTTTGTTTTTTTTTTTTTTTTTTTGTTTTTATATATATCTATGTTTTTGTTCTCCCCCCCCCTTTTTGGAGTTCATGCTTCATTTAGGAGAAAAAAAAGTTTGAAATTTATATTTATTCTGTTATGCGAAGCTACTTTGGCCAAGTTATCCAGCAGCCATTACAGCTCCGTACCCACGTGTTGTTCTTTGAATGGGAATTTCTAGCAGGCCGACTCGCTTTGATATTTGGGAAAGAAAGCAAGAATTGAAGAATGAATCTTAATTCAAATTTCCTGTGTTAAACTGTGAGGTATTTTCCGTTTGTTTTTTTTTTTTTGTTTTTATATATATCTATGTTTTGTTCTCCCCCCCCTTTTTGGAGTTCATGCTTCATTTAGGAGGAAAAAAAAGTTTGAAATTTATATTTATTCTGTTATGCGAAGCTACTTTGGCCAAGTTATCAGCAGCCATTACAGCTCCATGCCACGTGGCTTGTTCTTTGAATGGGAATTTTACCTAGCGGGCCGACTCGCTTTGATATTTGGGAAAAGCAAGAATTGAAGAATGAATCTTAATTCAAATTTCCTGTGTTAAACTGTGAGGTATTTTCCGTTTGTTTTTTTTTTTTTTTGTTTTTATATATATCTATGTTTTGTTCTCCCCCCCCCCTTTTTGGGTTCCTTGCTTCATTTGGGAGGAAAAAAAAAAGTTTGAAATTTATATTTATTCTGTTATGCGAAGCTACTTTGGCCAAGTTATCAGCAGCCATTACAGCTCCGTACCACGTGTTGTTCTTTGAATGAAATTTACCTGACCGACTCGCTTTGATATTTGGGAAAAGCAAGAATTGAAGGGTAAGATGTAATTCAAGATTTCTGCGTGTTAAACTTTATGAGGTATTTTCCGTTTGTTTTTTTTTTTTTTTTTTTTTTTATATATATCTATGTTTTGTTTTCTCCCCCCCCCTTTTTGAGTTCTGCTTCATTTAGGAGGGAAAAAAAAAAAGTTTGAAATTTATTTATTCTGTTATGCGAAACTCTTTATTGAAGTTATCGGCAGCCATTACAGCTTGGCACACGTGTTGTTCTTTGGTGGGAATTTTTATGAGCCGACTCGCTTTGAATATTTGGGAAAAGCAAGAATTGAAGAATGAATCTTAATTCAAATTTCCTGTGTTAAACTGTGAGGTATTTTCTGAACTTTTTTTTTTTTTTTTTGTTTTTATATATATATATTTTTATTCTCCCCCCTTTTTTGGAGTTCATGCTTCATTTAGGAGGAAAAAAAAAAAGTTTGAAATTTATATTTATTCTGTTATGCAAAATATAACTTTTGGCCAAGTTATCAGCAGCCATTACAGCTCCATGCCGTATTGTTCTTTGAATGGGAATTTACCTAGCAGGCCAAGCTCGCTTTGATATTTGGAAAAGCAAGAATTGAAGAATGAATCTTAATTCGAATTTCCTGTGTTAAACTGTGAGGTATTTTGTTGTTTTTTTTTTTTGTTTTTATATATATCTATGTTTTTGTTCTCCCCCCCCCCCTTTTTGGAGTTCTTGTCATTTGGGAGGAAAAAAAAAAGTTTGAAATTCCTATTTATTCTGTTATGAAACTGCGGCCAAGTTATCAGCAGCCGTACAGCTCCATGCCACGTGTTGTTCTTTGAATGAATTTACTAGCAGGCCGACTCGCTTTGATATTTGGGGAAAAGCAAAAATTGAAAGAATGGATATTAATTCAAATTTCCTGTGTTAAACTGCAGGGTATTTTCCGTTTGTTTTTTTTTTTTTTTGTTTTTTATATATATCTATGTTTTTGTTCTCCCCCCCCCTTTTTGGAGTTCGTAGCTTCATTTAGGAGGAAAAAAAAAAGTTTGAAATTTATATTTATTCTGTTATGCCCATTTCATGGCCAAGTTATCAGCAGCCATTACGGCTCCATGCCACGTGTTTGTTCTTTGAATGAAAGTTACCTAGCAGGCCGACTCACGCTTTGATATTTGGGAAAAGCAAGAATTGAAGAATGAATCTTGAATTCAAATTTCCTGTGTTAAACTGTGAGGTATTTTCCGTTTGTTTTTTTTTTTTTTGTTTTATATATATCTATGTTTTTGTTCTCCCCCCTTTTTTGGAGTTCGCTACATTTAGGAGGAAAAAAAAGTTTGAAATTTATGCTTATTCTGTTGGCTTCAACACAGCCGAAGTTATCAGCAGCCATTACAGCTCCATGCCACGTGTTGTTCTTTGAATGAAATTTACCTAGCAGGCCGACTCGCTGATATTTGGGAAAAGCAAGAATTGAAGAATGAATCTTAATTCAAATTTCACTGTGTTAAACTGTGAGGTATTTTCCGTTTTGTTTTTTTTTTTTGTTTTTATATATCTATGTTTTTGTTCTCCCCCTTTTTGGAGTTCATGCTTCATTTAGGAGGAAAAAAAAAGTTTGAAATTTATATTTGTTCTGTTATGCGAAGCTACTTTGGCCAAGTTATCAGCAGCCATTACATCCACGTACCACGTGACTTTTGTTCTTTGAATGGGAATTTACCTAGCAGGCCGACTCGCTTTGATATTTGGGAAAAGCAAGAATTGAAGAATGAATCTTAATTCAAATTTCCTGTGTTAAACTGTGAGGTATTTTCCGTTTGTTTTTTTTTTTTTTTGTTTTTATATATATCTATGTTTTTGTTCTCCCCCCCCCCCCCTTTTTGGAGTTCGTGCTTCATTTGGAAAAAAAAAAGTTTGAAATTTGTATTTATTCTGTTGTGCGAAGCTACTTTGTATTGGAAGTTATCAGCAACATTACAGCTCCATGCCACGTGTTGTTCTTTGGACAGGAATTTTTCATGAGCCGACTACTTTGATATTTGGGGAAAAGCAAGAATTGATAGATACTTAATTCCAAATTTCCTGTGTTAAACTGTGAGGTATTTTCGTTTGTTTTTTTTTTTTTTGTTTTTATATATATCTATGTTTTGTTCTCCCCCCCCCTTTTTGGAGTTCATTTGGACTTTAACTAAGTTAAAACTTAGTTAAACTCCACTTTTGTAAGTTTGTGTTTTTTTTTTTTTTTTTTCAAAGGATTGTTCGTGTTCGATTTTTTTTTTTTTTTTTTTTTTTTTTAATAGGAGTAGATAGGTCACACTATCGCCCGGTCTATACTCCTCCCACGTCTATTGAACTGGAGTAGAGGCTCGTTCCTTGTTTCCTGTTTAGGATGTGGTTTCCGGTTTTCACTTCTCTCTCTTCAGACCTTGGTACTGGTGCTTCCGTGAGTTTCCTGCGATCTGGCCGGTTGGTGGCAATGGCTCATCACTGTGAGGGTACCGGGTTGGCAGTTTCCTGGTTGCTGCTTCCGACTGGTAGTTAGGAGCCCTAACTCTTGCGTAGCGTCAAGAGCGGCTGCTCTGATCAACAGTTGTATAATATCGGGGTTCTTGTAGTGCCATGTCGCGCATGGATAGGTGTCCCTGCAAGCGCTTTCGGTGGGCAACCCCGAGGCCACACCTTGTTGCAGCCCTAGCCAGTCCCCCTCCCAGCTCAGATCGTGGGTAATGACCGCCTGTATCCTCTACCCTAGGTCCCTTTCTATAAACCAAAAACATGACAAGACAAAACAGAAATGACCCTAAACCAGCTAAATCCAAACCACCTAAGCCCATTAACCTCTCCTTCACTAATATCCGAGGCATTCGTACTAACTTTGCTAGTGTAGAAGCGTTCCTGCATGAAAAGTCCCCTGACATCCTCGCGCTCTGCGAAACTAACCTCAACTCAACTATTCCCTCCTCTGACCTCTTCATCCCTGGTTATCTTCCCCTTTTAAGGAAGGATTCTACTGTCCACATGCATGGGCTGGGTGTTTATGTCAGCGAACACCTCCCCATAACTAGGGTGACTTCACTCGAATCTACTGACCACCAATACATATGTCTCCGCTTGTCTCTCCTCAGTTCGGTTAGCTACCTATTCTTCCTTTACCGTTCTCCCTCCTCTCCTGACTGCTCCCTACTAGATAGCATTGCCGACGACATAGATAAGGCTATTACCTATCACCCATTTGCCCACATATTTGTATTTGGAGACCTCAATGCCCATCACTCTGAGTGGCTTGAAAACGCTGTTACTGATTCGGCGGGCACTCACGCCATGAACTTTGCTATTTCCCAATCCCTTACGCAAGTGGTGGACTTCCCCACTCGCTTCCCAAGCACACCCTCGGGTCATTCCTCACTGCTAGATATATGTTTCACCTCTGCGCCCGACGCCTGTCAAGTCTCGCAGCTTTGCCCTCTCGGCAACTCCGACCACGCTGTAGTCTCCCTCAGTATTTCTTTCCAATCTCACTCCCCCCAGGATCCCCCCTACTCATAGAACCTCCTACCTCTACCAAAAAGCTGACTGGGAAGCCTTTCGCGATTTCCTCTGCGACGTCCCTTGGGGAAAAGTGTTTGACCTATCAGTTGATGACTGTGCCTCTGAGGTCTCGTCATGGGTGAAAGCTGGCATTGATGCCTTCATACCCACCAGGAAGTATTGCTTAAAACCTCATTCCCCTCCGTGGTTCTCTCCAGCCTGCTCAGCCGCCATTGCCCACAGGAACCATTACTTCCATCTATTCCAGAGACAGCCAACTGATCACAATAGGCGCCTGTTCACATCCGCTCGCAGTGAGTGCAAGAGAACTCTAAATGACGCCAAACAGTTGTTTGCGGAGAGAATGCGACAGCACATAGCTGACCGCAAGTTCGGCTCCAAGGACTATTGGAGGATTTGTAAACGAGTGCTCAACAATAGGAAATCCTCAATACCTCCTTTAATCCATGGATTTGACGTTCTCACGTCATCTGCTGAGAAAGCTGAGTGCTTTGCCCGCAGATTCTCATCCAACTCCACACTCGACTCGTCCGGAGTGCACCCACCCGACTTCCCTATTAGAACTGAGGCCAAACTGCATGACGTGTATATTACCCCGACAATAGTATCCAGAGTAATTTCAAAACTCGACCCCCATAAGGCGTGTGGAGACGATGGAATCCCGGTGATAGTCCTTAAGAGGTGTGCCCCTGAACTTTCCCCTGTCCTCTCTAAACTGTTTAACTACTGCCTTTCTGCTTCCTGCTTTCCTGCATGCTGGAAATTCTCCTCAGTCGTTCCTGTCTTTAAGAATTGTGGTGAACCCTCGGACCCATCCAACTATCGCCCTATCAGTCTCCTACCAATATTCGGGAAAGTGTTCGAGGCTATAATAAATGCTGAAATAGTTCATCATCTCACCGCCCACAAGCTGTTCTCCGACAGGCAATATGGATTCCGATTTGACAGGTCCACAGCCGACCTGCTAACTACTGTAACGGAGTACATGCTACAGGCCCTTGATGAGTCTGACGAGGCTCGCGCGGTTGCTCTGGATATCTCCAAGGCTTTCGACAGGGTTTGGCACCCTGGCCTCCTATGCAAACTACGCGGTTATGGTATTACCGGTCGCCTGCTTGACCTAATCCAATCTTTCTTAAATAACCGCAAAATGAAGGTCGTTCTGAATGGGCGTGCCTCTTCGTCCTACAGCACGAATGCTGGTGTCCCACAAGGCTCTATCCTGGGCCCAACGCTCTTCCTTATTTTCATCAACGACCTCCCAGATGAGATCAGGTCCCAAGTAGGCATCTACGCAGATGACACTACAATATACTCCCGCTCCAGTAAGAAACCTGTCGTGGCGGACAGACATAATCTCGCTGCTGACCTTGAGCGGGATCTACACTCTGTGGTGAACTGGGGCAAGAAGTGGCTTGTCAACTTTAATTCCTCTAAGACCAAGCTGTTGTCTGTCAACCATTACAGGCAACCTCTTCTGCCTCCCATAAGCATGGACCAGATGATTCTCCCGGAGAGTAATACACTACGCCTCCTCGGACTTACCCTGTCCTCAGACCTCAAATGGAAGCACTATATTGAATCCATAGCAAAATCTACTGCTACGAAGATTGGGTCACTATGTCGATCCAGGATGTTTTTTCCACCTGAATCCATCCTGCATATATACAAGTCAACCATCCGTCCGTGCATGGAGTACTGCTGCCATTTATGGTCAGGTGCCCCTGCCGTTCTCCTCAGTGTTCTTGACAAGCTCCAAAGGAGAGTCTGTAATGTGATAGGTACTGATCTGGCGACTCGTCTGCAGCCACTTTCCCATCGTCGAAATGTGGCCTCCCTCTGTCTCTTCTATAAATACTTTCATGGCTTCTGCTCGGATGAGCTTAAGTCACTGATGCCTCCTCAACAGGTGTTTACCCGTTCAACCAGACTGGCAACTGGGTCCCACCCATTCACAGTCAGGTTAGCCAAACGCAGACGACAATTCTACTCCTGCAGCTTCCTCTCTCGCACTTCCCGCCTGTGGAACTCACTCCCGTATTCTTGCTTTCCTGACGGCTACGACCTCCAGAAATTTAAAAGCAAAGTTAATACTCACCTACTAACCACTGGCCTCTAGCTCTCTCTCCCCTCCCCTGTATAAGCTTCCCTTTCTCTCCGCCCATGTACCTGTCATTGCACCTGCTTTCTCAGTTTTCTATTGTTCCTTTCTAACTAGCTTGTACTCCTCACTCTTTTCTAATTAATCTTTCTACACTTATGTAACCCCCTGCACATCAGTGGCGTTTCTGCCTTGCTCGGGGTGAAATGATTAAAAAAAAAAAAAAAAAAAAAAGACTGACTGGGCAGAAGATTATCCCGCAGTAGGTTGCTATTGCTTTCTGCAGTAGACTGGTTGCCAGCCAAGGCTATAGAACCCAATCTGTCCTGCTATTTAACTCATAACTGGAAGGAAGAGACGGATTAATATCTTTCCCAAGGGTATTTGCGCGTAAGTGAATACAATGGATTCAACTGGAATTCGAACTCGGCTCCCCGTTCCGAGCCGATATCCACTGTAGCACAACGCACATCCCAAGTTGACAAAAGGTGGCGAAAACGACTAAATTCTTTTAAGTTTCAAACCTGGCCCAGTCAGTCACTCAATTTGCCTTACCATTGAAAACTGATTTATACGAAATAACAAAAAACGATTGTTTGAAAAATATTTTTTCTCCTTAAACCACCACACATTCTCATTAGTGCAAACATTTAATGCAAATAGACAATTAGGTGTGATATTTTTCTCTTAGTTACGTCTGCACGCTACGCCATAAATAGTTCGTCAAAAATGACTAAGATAGATTTAATCTTGCCAGCCGTTTGTTATGATCCATGTCAAGATTCCTCAAATCCCCCCAGTTTGTTTTTGGTCCCATTTTACATCTTGACTGGGTCAGTTTTTGATTTTCTCATTCCATCAATTATTTTTATTCCCTCCCACTTACGTAGCGGAACACCGCAGCCACTCTGATTTTGTGGGGTTATTTTAGTTTGAATATTGTGTTATATTTCTGTTTGTTTTAGGTAATTCATCTCCCTTTTTAAATTTCAGTATTATTAAATCTTTTAAATATATTTTTGTACTATTGTATATATTAGCATTTTTACCTGACGGGTTTGCTTCATCATTTTAGGTACTTTTTGCAATTCCTTTTTAATAATATCACCCCGAGGAAGGCAGCAACGCCACTGATGTGCAGGGGGCTACATAAGAGTAAAATAGGTACCTCCATTACATCACAAAAAATCCAGCATAGTATGAATTAAAAAGGTTCAGAACTTATTAAAACGAACTTTTTCTATCAAAATGTTTATAATATTATTAAGAGGAAAGATCAACGTAATTTTTATTTATTTTATAAAATTTTTGAATCCCTTTTAACATGTTCAAAATTTTGGCAGAAAATTTTGTTTTGATTTGAGTTAGCTTTGCAGAAAATCTGACGACTATTTACAATCAATTCCGTAATTTTTAACATAACTCAATTTTTCGGTTAAAAACACATTAATTTGGAAATTTTCGCAAAAATAAAATAATTGTCGGATTTTAATGAAACTTTTAATAGTCAGTCACAAATGAATAGAAATATATGTGAAATTATTATTTTTTAAAATATTGATGACATTTTTTTAACTCTGTTACCCCCTCCACGTAAATTTATGAGATTTTAATAAATTTCAATTTCTGCAAATTATTTTGTTCTTAGTTAAATGCAGAACTCATGTGGGAATATAAATAATCTATTTTTTTTATTTAAAATTATTCGACACTATCCGAAAATCTGCTCTGAAGAGTAAAATAAAAAATGCAGTAAAATTCTGATATAATTTATTTTGATAAGCTTTTAATTGCTGGAATAAATTATAGTAATTAAGGAAATTATTGACTGAAAAAATAAATTTCAATTACTAATACAATTTTAAAAGAATTGTTTTCATTTTTTTATTTTTTTTATTTTTTTTAATCGTATCACTCTGAGCAAGGCAGGGGGCTACGTAATAGTGAGAAGATTGGAAAAGAGAAAGCCGGAAACCACATCCTAAACAGGGAACAAGGGATGAGCCTCTTAACCTGTTCAATAGACGTGGGTGGAGTGTGAACCGGGCGATAGATAGATAGAGCTATCTGCTCCAATTGAAAAAAAGAAACAAAACAAAGTGAGAAGATTGGAAAAGAGAAAGCCGGAATACACATCCTAAACAGGGAACAAGGGATGAGCCTCTTAACCTGTTCAATAGACGTAGGCGGAGTGTGAACCGGGCGAAAGATCTATCTACTCCAATAGATCTATCTACTACACTTCTTATTATAATAATTCACAAAGTTTTAAAAATATTTAAAAATCTTTTAAAGAAGTGTTTTCCTTTTTTAGTTAAGAATTGATGATTATATTGCTTATCAAAAAATAAAAAAATAATAATGTTTCACCCCTTATATTTTTAAAATAATTTAAAAAAATTTTATGTGTAAATAAATATGTTCATTTAACTACGATATTCCATAGGGGTCATAACAAGTTTCCATAGGGGTCGTATTTATTTTAGAAGTTTAAAAGTGTTTTGGATTATTTCCCTTACATAGAAAACGACAGAAACTTTTACATTTTAATTTCTAATTTTCTTAAAAAAAAATAATTGTGCAATTCACAATTTGTAGAAGTACCTAATATAATATGAAAAATAGATATTAAAAATAAAAACTAATAAATACCGCAACATTTCATAAATTATTGAGTTACCTCTGTCGTTATTTTTATTGTTATTAAATTATAAATCTTTAAAAGAAAGTTTTACATTATTTTAATTTTTATTTTTCATAAAACATCTTCAAACGTAAGACTACAAAGCGAAACTAACTAAAACTTCCATAAAATATTGGATAACTGCTAAAAACTTTGTTAATTTTTTAATTTTAAAATAGTTAAAATAAAAAAAATATTCGTATAATTAACATTTATACCAAATTTTCTTCCATACTTTTGGCCGGGTACTAAATCATCAGTTGTCGGCTGCTCCTAAGGTGCTGATAAGGTGTTGACAGCTGTGATAACAAGGCTACCGTAATTGATGAATGCTTTTTGAGACATTTTGCAAGCCGTAAGCAAGTAATTCTTGTGTCAAGTCAACTTAAAATAAGTTTAAATTCGGTAATTTGAAAAGAATAATGTGTCAGCGAGGTGTATTTTATTTTTGTAAGATTTTTTTAAAACCGAGAATTCGCTTCTGTTTAAAATCGATAAAAAATGGCGGAAAATTTGAAATTTGAAATTTTCTTTTTTTAAATTTAGAAAATGTTTGATTCCGATCAATATAATTTCGGTTTAAAATACACCAGGGTATTTTGCTTACTGGAATTAGTAAATGTAATCCGTGGTCTTTCGATTAAAGCTAATTTTAAAGCGTGAAGATAACTTATTTATTATTAAAATTTAAATTTAAATTTAGATATAAAAAATGAGTGGAGGTACCTAGAAAAGGATTAGGAGAGAGTGAAAAGAGTGAAGAGAAATACGAACCAGTTAGAAAGGAGCAAAAGAAGGATGGAAATACAGGTGTGATTACAGTTGCAAAGGTGGAGAGAAAGGAAAGGATATACAGGGTGGTGTAAAAAGAATTAGAGTCAACTGGTTAAGAGATGAGTATTTACATTGCATTTAAATTCTTGGAAGTTGTATC
Source organism: Ascarosepion bandense (assembly GCA_037127315.1). NCBI lineage: Eukaryota > Metazoa > Mollusca > Cephalopoda > Sepiida > Sepiidae > Ascarosepion > Ascarosepion bandense. The sequence goes on from JBBBDQ010001012.1 coordinate 349,986, forward strand.
CGTCAGGAAAGCAAGAATATGGAAACGAGTTCCACAGGCGGAAAGTGCGAGAAAAGAAGCTGAAGGAGTTGAATTGTGGTCTGCATTTGGTTGATCTAATTGTGAATGGGTGAGACCCAGTTGCCAGTCTGGTTGCACGAGTAAACATCTGTTGCAGAGACACCAGTGACTTAAATTCGTTGGAGCAGAATCCATGAAAGTATTTATAGAATAAAGTAGGTAGGGAAGTGGCTGGAGTCGAGCCGCCAAGTCGGTACCTATAACATTACTGATTCTCCGTTGGAGTCTGTCAAGAACACTGAGATGAACAGCAGGGGCGCCTGACCATATATGACAGCAGTACTCAATGAACGGATGAATGGTTGATTTGTATATATGCAGGGTGGCTTTAGGCGGGAAAACATCCTGGTCCGACACAGTAACCCAACCTTCCTAGCAGTGGATTTAGCTATTGATTTAATGTAGTGGTTCCATTTTTTATTGTATGAAGGATTGGGAGGTGATGGAAGGGTTCTTGTGGTGAATGTGCAAATTGTTAAGAAGTGCTAGGGTCGTAAAATTGTTTAGTCGTGAATTTGTTTAGTTAGGACAGTTACAGATGACCACCATCTACTCATCCCTCTTTTGGCCATGTGACACATTTTTTTATAGTTTTATATACAGTCAGTCAGTTAAGTGCCATGCGCGATACACGCTTTGGGTGATCATGTCTCGAAAGAGACATGACTGACTGGGCAGAAGATTATCCCGCAGTAGGTTGCCATTGCTTTCTGCGGTAGACTGGTTGCCGACCAAGGCTATAGAACCCAATCTGTCCTATTATTTAGGCCCATAACTGGAGGGAAGAGACGGATTAATACCTTTCCCAAGGGTATTTGCGCGTAAGTGAATGCAAGGAATTCAACTGGAATTCGAACTCGGTTCCCCGATTTCTTGTTCCGAGCCGATATCCACTGCGCCACAACGCACATCCGCATTATATACAGTTAATATATTTAATCTTGCCAGCGGAAGGAAACAGACGCCGAGATGGCACACCCCCACCGAATGCGAGAATGAACACGCTCACCGACTGCCAAATCACTACATTCTGCACCTCACTCAGTATTGCTGCCATATCTGGTCCGGTGCTCCTGCTATCCACGTAGATGTCCTCGATCGAATCCAACGGAGAATCTGTAATTTGATCGATCCCGACTTGGCAGCTAGGATACTGTCGCTTTCTCACCGACGCAGTGTGGCTTCCCTATGTCTCTTTTACAAATACTTTCACGGCTTCTGCTCCGATAAACTTAACTCACTGGTAACCACTATATTCGAAATTCCTCGAGCCACAAGATGAGCAAATAGGTCCCTCCCATTTACTGTGAAACCAATAACTTGTAAACGCAAATTCTACTCCATCAGCTTCTTTTCTCGAACTTGCCTCCTGTAGAATTCTCTTCCGCATACTTGCTTTCCTGACAGTTACAATCTCCAAGAATTTAAATGTAAGATCAATAGTCATCTCTTGTCTCACTAACTTACATCCTCTCTCTCATGCTTTTCTACATCCACCCCACTCTCATCAGTACTCTCTTTCCTCTCCTACTCTCTTCCTGACACCCCCTGCAACATCTCACTCCGCATAACATTCCTCCTCGCCCATCCCACTCTCATCAGTAATCCCTTCCCTCCCCTACTCTCTTCCTGACATCCCTGAAACCTCTCACTCTTCGCAACATTCCTCCTATGCAACCCCCTGCACAACAGTGGCAGTAAAATGCCTTGCTTAGGGCGACACAATTAAAAAAAAAAGTAGATAAGTACACACTCTTTCTCAAACGTAGGCACATATTACAGTCCGAATTTTGCGTATTAATACATGAATTTTACATTTTTTAAACCATATTTCCGTTTTTATTTCAAAATGTTTTTTGTCGAAATATGAACTCGCAACTATGTTCAATATACTTCTTTCTATAAGCAACCGTAATCTTTATGCAATGCAACATAAAAAAGAGATCTTGAAATTATTGTAAAACGCTTTGTTTTACTCATCCACTGTTTGATATCTAATGCAAATTATCCATTTTGAATGGGCCGTCAGTATTATAAATAAACTGAAAATAGTTTGCAATGTCCTGTCAAAAGAAATTCGCGACTACACGGAAAAGCATATAAAACATGCATGCTGGCAAGTTTATTCAGAAAAGCACCTGTTCTTTTCTCTTTGTTGAAGAAAAGTGTTTGCTACAAAAATATTCATGAAATCTGTGGTAATTCCGAAAACTGTGGCCATATATATTAGGGTTTTACGTATTCCTCACCTAAAAATGTCTGCAGAAAATATTGATTGAAAATCTCCGTTTGTGTCGGTCCGGACACCAAAACTGACGAAGAAAGAAATTAAAGATTTTTTTTCCTTTAAGCAAGCCATTTAATACGAATTTTATTCTTTGTCTCTGTCAAAATATGGAGCTGCTCGATGTTTAGTATGTGAGTGCTCATATTTTTCGGTATGAGAGGGATATGGCCTTTATTTTGGATTGCTTGCGTAGTCGCGTATTTATAGCAAACTATTAAAGAAATCAGATTTGAAAAGATGATGTGAATTTAATTTTAGATTAAAACATTTTCATATCGTAGGGGCTGTGTCTACATACATGCCTGCAAATTGTATCTTTGTAAAGTTGCTAAAGGAAAATTGAATTCTACTTGCTTTTTTGTTAAATAAAATTATATGAATCTTTATAAAAATAATTTTCACTTTCTCTCATATAATAAAGACCATTGTGGGTTCGATCTTTAAGAGGGCCTTATTATCTCATTATAACACATAATATATATACGCCGTCGAGTTGGGAAGAATATATATATATATATATATATATATATATATATATATATATATATATATATATATTTTATTAAATTACTTTAATTCGAAATGGAAAAGTAGGAAGGTAAATTCCAAGAACCTGATCCTAATTAATATTAAAAATTTTAATATTGAAAAATGATACAGGAGGAGGGCTCAATTTAAATGTTGAATGAACATTTCAACATCTTAGGGATTTCATGTTGAAATGTTCATTCAACATTTTTGAAAATTTATATATATATATATATATATATGCCCCATCCGGGTTAGGTTATTTTTTCTTTTGTCTCAATATATGATATAAATATATCATATATTAATGAATGTAGATACATCTATATATATATATATATATTGATTTCAACTTAGACGACATATCGATTTACATTATTCACCAATTTACATAATTGAGAATATTGTCCTCATCTTGGTTGCCATTTGTACGGATTTCGGACCGAACTTTTTATATCTCTTTCATTTTTTGTGTGAAGCCTCTTTTGGTAGTCTAACAGTAGTCTAAGTTACTTGTTCGCCACTGCTGTAGCCTGGTATTGAACTCACAACTCTTTGTGTCATGTCACTGGAACGATTCAACGACTATATCAACTGAGCCATGTGTGTCCTTAATGCCAACAACTGAATTTCTAGGATTTATAAACCTAATGTTCAGTAAAATTTCTTTTACAAAGTTCATATTGCATTTTCTGAGGTTAATGGTTCTTCTCTACTATTTTTTTACCAGAGCTCATATTGCAATTTATGAAACTAATGATTTTCTCTGGCACACCGTATTACTTTTCCCTACATTGTTTTCATCTATTTGCTTGGTCGGCTTGGGAGATAATTGTAGCCTAGCATATATGGTGTTTCCTTCAATTTACGTAGTTTCTAGTGGGGTTCTCTATCTATTATTTCCTCTTTAACTCATTGGGGGCGGTGATCACCTTTCTCTCTATATATGTGGTCAGCTACGCCTGATTTTTTCTATCTCTACTCCTGTTACGGTCTTGCGATGTTCCTGTAGCCTTACTTTAAAGGGGCGACCTGTTTCGTCTTTATCTTTTTCCATAGCTACATGGAATGGCGTTCACACAGTCGTTAGCCATGTCCAGCTATGTTGGAGGTTTTACTTGGAAGAGAAACCTGCGAAGTGTAGAACCACGTTTGAAGATCTTCCTGATTTTATATTAACCACAAACTCTTTGTACTTTATCCGATAAACCGTTTTACATAGACAGACCGAGACTGTTTTCTGAGAGTTGTTATGCACCTTTTTCTTCCATGTTTGTTGGAGTTTTTGTCATATACCCTGGATAATTGATACTTTGTAAGGTTCTGCTTACACTAATTATTTCCTTTTCATATGCCTCTGGATAACTGCTTATGACATTTGCTCGATGTTGCAAGCAGCGGTTGATGCCTTTCTTTACATTGTATGGGGGTGGGAGTTGAACTTGAGGTATTGTCCGGTGAAGGATGGCTTGCGGTATACGGATGTTTTGAAACCAACCTCTATTTAAATTATTAACCCTCTAGGGCCATTCGTATCATATTTGATACAGTATTTCCCTATAAAGAAACATTTGGTATTTCCCTATAAGGAAACATTTGGTATTCATTAACTGAGCAGTCAGTACTGCTTTCATTTGAAATTTCTAAAATATTTCTCTTAAAAATATTTTCAGGAAAATATTTCTTTCAAGGCTTGTTTTCAAACTGTATCAAATATGATACGAATGGCCCTAGAGGGTTAATAATATAATATGATTAAGGCTTCTACTTGTCATAAAGTGGGGGATCAGTTCTATATTGTTATGAAGTAATAAACAGATCCCCTACAAATTAATACTTAACCCTCTAGGGCCATTCGTATCATATTTGATACAGTTTGAAAACAAGCCTTGAAAGAAATATTTTCCTGAAAATTTTTTTAAGAGGAATATTTTAGAAATTTCAAATGAAAGCAGTACTGACTTCTCAGTCAATGAATACCAAATGTTTCCTTATAGGGAAATACCAAATGTTTCTTTATAGGGAAATACTGTATCAAATATGATACGAATGGCCCTAGAGGGTTAACGTCTCCAGGGATACCATTTTGATGTCACTCTTTTTTTTTCATAGCGAATTTTACCGATGATCTTATTGAGTTCACATGATCTAGTAGCGTCGGGACCTCCTCCTGATGTGGCCAGATTATGAAGGTTTCATCAACGTATCTCAGAAAAGAGTTCGCTTTAGAGCTTTGAATTCTATTGTCATCTCTTCAAAGTATTCCATGTATATGTTAGCTAGTGACGGTTATAACGGCTAGCACTTTGCTAAGATTTTATCCTGCTGATATATGACTGATCCTAATCCGTAGTTTGCATCTCTTATCAAATTATCTAGTGGAATAGTGGTACGTTTTTCTAGGGATGAATCCGATGCAAGTTGACACCAATAGTGCCTTCACCGTGGTTACCTTGGTGAACAGGCTCACCATATACAGGCTCACCATCTGGTTGCCTTGGATGATAGCCTCTTTGATAAGTTCCACGAAGTGGGCGGATCTACGAACATATGAATTTGGCTTTCCTATCAGTGGGTCAATTCTATCCACAAGGAAGCAAATCAGAGGGTTGCAGACCGAGCTTAGGCTAACAATCAACCTGAACGGAATACCATCATTATGATTCTCCGGTAGATCATATCATACATGTGAGTTAGCTTGCTGTAACTTTGAGACAACTTTCTGTATCTCCTAGGCTGGAAGTGAGTCGGGTTAGAGGGCGATAACTGCTGACTACCAAAAGAGGCTTCGCATAAGAAATGGGAATGATATACCCCAGTGATCATAATAAAGGGTTCGGTTCGAAATTCCTAGCACCTGAAGAAAGCCGAAATGCTTAACGGCCGAAATTTCGTACAAATAGCAACCAAGATGAAGACGATAGTCCGAATAATGTCACTAGTTTAAATACTACCTAATTCTAGAAATATAAACAAATAATAAACTATTTTACCGTCCCCCTCGTATGTAAATAAGTTTTATTTGGTTTTGAGATTGTTGTGGATTCCGGTTGAGAAACCACACAAAATAATGAACAACAAAAGAGGTATTTAAGATATAAAAATAGGTTATAGTAAAAGTAAAGACACAACTGGAACGTAAGTTAGTAATCCAGGAATACGATTAGTAAGGAATAGATATATACAAGTCTTCAGAGTGAAGCCGTGCTGGAATTAGTATATACGTGTAATACTATTCTGGCTGAGTGGAGCTCAGAGTTACTATGACTACTGACGCGGTATTCTCTGTGTAACTTCGGTATTGTTCGGTACCTTACGGATAAGTCGGTATTCTCATAATGGCAGGAGTATATATATACTCAATTCAAGTCCATTATCATAGAAAAAGGGGAGATCCTACAACAGAGATTAAAAAATTGTCACGTGCATTTAATTTTCTTTTATATTTTTTCATTTTTTTCCGTTCTTATTTTTAAAACTCATTGTTGCTTTAGCTACCTAAAATTGGTTTACAATGGGTTTAAATCAAACGAGACATTATTCCATGAAGTATTCATAAGCATGGTGTCCTATTACGACACATTCTATCCATAATTGGGTCTTCACAGCGTAAGGTTGCTAGTTTGCTCACGACAGTGCTACAACCTTTTTTTGTTGCAATTGATCGTTCTCTAATGTATCATATTTATGTTGATGATACTTTTTGCCACTTTAATAATTAGAGTGAAGCCGACTTATGTATCACCTTATTAAAATCTGTTCATACGTCCCTACAATGTACCGTGGAAAAGGAGTCTAACTGTCGTCTGTCCTTTTTGGACGTTCTTGAGCATGCAAGAAACGATCAGGTGTTGGAAAGAATGGCAACAAAAAAGAAATTAATACTGAGCATCAGGAAGAGACAACTGAAGTTCCTGGGACACACAATGAGGAAGAAGAGTCTGGAGAACCTGATACTGACTGGTCAGATAGAAGGAAAGAGAGACAGAGGAAGGCAGCGGATAACATATTTGCAAGGCCTGATCAGGTGGATGACGGAACGGGGGTTGCCAGGAGTAACAGGAGCAAACATACTAAGAGCCACAAGGGATAGGGAGACGTGGAGAGCCATGATCGCCTACGTCCTGAAGGGACAGGGCACATAGAGGAAGAAGAAGTCCATAGGAATAGTGATGGCTTTTTGAGTTCTGTGTTTTGGAAGGCCATCTTTTCGGGATTGTATACCCGTTGGGACTCGTTGAGAAAAATTGTGTATAGATTCCAAAAACTAAACGCAATCTTTAATACAAAAAGAACAAAAGTGCAACAGAACAGGTCGAAGCACTATCGAGAGCCAACTAGCGACCTTATTCTGGGAAAACCCAATAACAGATAGGATGTGTCGTAATAGAACACCATGCTTATGAATTTTAGGTAAACCATACAATGTATTACCCAACTGGTAACTACATCCGGGTCATCTATAGCACAACATGCAATAAATAACAGGGAATGTGTTACTGGATTGAGTGCCGATTGTTTTTCAGTATTATCTAGGTCGCACTCTTTATATCATTCGAAAGTTCTGGAGTCCCTATATATTAAATCCCACAAGCCTTCCCTCTGTAAACAGAGAGATTGCTTGTTGGATTTGAATGTTATTGGACTCTAGTTTCTTTTGCATATCCCCCCTCTTAAAATATATATATATATATATATATATATATATATATATATATATAAGAATGCGATGTAGAGATAGAAGAATCGAAAGGAGTATCCTGTACATACAGTGGTAAAATATCTCTCTAAGAGAGCTCTAAATATATACGTATATAAATACATATAGAGCAAATATAAGAAAAAATTTAGGCAGACACGGTATTTCATGGTAAATCGGAAGTTTAGGCCCATTTCAGGCAAACTATCATCAGCTTCCGTCTTTATTGTACAAAAGATTTTACACGAAAAACAAAAAATATAAACTTTTCTGTACTATAAAGGCGGAAGCTCATGATGGTTCGCCTGAAATAGGCCTAAACTTCCGATTTACCATGAAATAACGTGTCTGCCTAAATTTTTCTTATATATATATATAATATGGAAAAGTTTGTCAATTATTTGAGCAGTCATATTGCAGTCATTCAGTTAAGTGCCATACGTGATACACGCTTGGGCGATCATGTCTCGAAAGAAACATGACTGACAGGGCAGAAGATTATCTCGCAGTAGGTTGCCATTGCTTTCTGCGGTAGACTGGTTGCCGAACAAGGCTATAGAACCCAATCTGTCCTGTTATTTAACCCATAACTGAAAGGAAGAGACGGATTAATACCTTTCCCAAGGGTATTTGCGCGTAAGTGAATACAATGGATTCAACTGGAATTCGAACACGGCTCCCCGGTTTTTCGTTCCGAGCCGATATCCACTGTACCACAACGCACATTGTAGTCATTACCACTTCGATATCTAGTGAACATTTTTATACTTTTACTTGTAATTTTTTTTCTGCAGTTTCCCAATTTGTTTTCGTATTTATATGAAGCTCGGTGTAATTTGATACTTTTGTATGAGTGTATTTTTTAATTGATGAGTATTGTTTCTTAAGTGATGTAGGATTTGTTGGTAGTTAATTGCTATTTATTGTGTTAACATCTTTCCAGCGTGCTTTAGTAAATATTTAAAATGTTTAATTGATTGATATTGTAGTGACCGCTTTTTACCATTTTGCGAGGGCCTCTTTTTATTGTGTTAGGTCGACTCTTCCCATCTACCCCACCCTCGGTATCCTCATCCATCTCTCACCCTCCTCCCGACATCTCCTATAACTAACCGCTCTTTCACATCACTTTCCCTTATGCAACCCCCTGCGCAACAGTGGCAATGGAATCCCTTGCTTGGGGTGAAATGATTAAAAAGAAAATAATTTTTAAAAAAATATGCAATTTAAATTTGTTTTAAAGTTTGAAATTGGCATTTATTTTTGTGTATTTATGTGTTTTGGTTGTATTTGTATTCTTTTGTGAACTTAGCGTGGGATTTTATCCATTTGATGATCGTTGTATTATCTAGTTGTTCTTTTCAATGTTTGCTATATTTATGCGTAAAAGTGCTCAATATCAGATATAGAGCGTATGTAAATATAAAATGGATATTGATATCAACACAGAGCACGAAAGATGGTTATATGCATCAACGCAATATTACGGCTATCAAAAACAAGACCATAGCCTGATAATTCCGGTTTAGCATGCATATATCTGTAATTTAAAATCACTTTCATAAATGTTACAGGAAAAATGGTTGAATGGAACGACGAAAATACGAGCATTTATACTTAAAGTTATTATAAAAGAAAAAAATCCATGAATAAATGAACGGGTTTTCTTCATTCAAAAGAAATGTCTCTAAATATTACGGTGTGATTCACAAGCTTTAATTGTATCGATTATTTGAAAAAAATGAATTTTGGTACATGTTGTTCCAATATCCTTTGTGCTAAAAGAACTAATTACCTCGTAAGTCGCTAAGCAGCATTTTAATAATATATGTTGTTCTGTACTTTGTGACTTTCGAAATTCATTGTGTCCAATTTTTGAATAATTATAATATAATATATATCTATAAAGGTGCGTTAGATAGTAATGGATACTGGCTTAGCTGGGGAATCGGAGATCCGAGTTCGAATTCTAGTCGGATTCATTACGTTCACTTACGTGCTACTAACCTTAGGAAAAGTATGAATTCATATTTGTCTTCCCCTACAGCTATAGGTAAATAACAGGACCACTTAGGTTCTATAGATGATTTTCTAAAGACCACTTTGATGTGGTACGAGGTCCAAAATGAGGATCGAACTCACTACTCAGTTATACAGGCTCTAACAAGACCATTATACCACGTCGAAGTGCCTCCGTCTAGGTCATATAGACTTGTCTGGTAATCGATCAAGAAAACGCGAAAAAAAACTCTGTATTCAAAACTACCCTGTCTAGTGCTGATCACCATCCTCCAAAGCAAGTACTACTGAGGGGGCTTAGCAAGTTTTTTACGACCTTGCATCTGTTCGACCTTGCATGGCATTCAGCTGGGACGTTGGCTAATAAATATCAAAGTTTACATGCCTTTTCTTTCAACCAAATAAACAAATCTTTAGACCATTTCTACCTACCCTTCATATCTTTCAACTTTTTCGGATATTACAAAACCACGTTTTTATTCAAAACAATAGATTAGACGATTATGGCACTTTACTTCTTACATGTTTATATCTACAAACTGCCATTAATTCTTGGGAAAGTAAGAGAAAAGGATTAATTACAGTCAGTTATTTAACCCATAACTGAGGGGGCTAATGAACTCTATGCGTGGTTTTCTTTTGGCATTTCTACGAAAAAAAAAACCGTAACAGTCTAGGTTAGAATTTCAGATCGCATCGCAGATTTCACTCTCCCCTGTAGTCTAACAATAATAATAGCTAGTCATTATCATCATATAATAATTCTGCTTGTTCCTTCCTTAGTTAATTAGTTACTTAGTTCGTAACACCACACTCTCTACACGAGCTTTTCCTTCCCGTCTGTCTTTTTAGTCTCCTCAGCCGTTCTCTAAACTTTGCCAAACGGAAGGGTAGTAAAGAGTGATGGAGTAGGAGCCGAGATCCTATAGTAGTAACACCGAATCAGTAGCTGCTTAAGCTGGTGGTTGTAGCAGTAATTGTGTGAGTATATGTGTATTGTGCAATATAGTAAAAATAGGTAGGTTTGTTGTCGTATCCCGCGACCTAGTAACGAAATTTCTAGCCTCTACACACTTGACAATTACTCGGTTGGTCTTTTCTGTTTACAATGAACACAAGAGCCATGGTTTTTCAGTAATAAAAAAATAATAAAACATTTTTTCTTTCAAAATCTCTCACATGTTTTATTCCAAATTTTTGGAATAAAACATTTTTTCTTTCAAAATCTCTCACAAAATTACGTACAGTATTTTGGTTATGGTTTGTGCATACGCCGATTAATATAATATAAGATTACAGGAAGCTTCCATGAATATTACTTTTATAGATATCTGAATAAAATTACACCCTGTGTTATGCTTATCTTATTATCCAATACCTTTATGTTTGAAGACGTTACTATCATTTGTAGTATGACAAAGTAAAATTTTTCCAGAAAATCATAATTATCCTTCCACGGGTTCGGTTAGTTATTATTATTATTATTATTATTATTATTATTATTATTATTATTATTATGTCATTTTTCATCATATTTCGATTTCTGCTTTGGTCTCACGACCAACCAAGTCTGCGGGGAGACCGAAGGCAGGTCGTGGCGTGTTGTTATGACTCCATTTCATGTTTTTCTATCTTCCCTATCATCCCTAGCATTACAAAGATAAAGTTTTCCTTAGTGTGTGGGCTGTACTTAATAAGAGAATTTTTTGTATATCTCTTAAGCTGGGGTTTCCAGAGATTCTTTCAATGTGTTGTTTTGTTCCGTTTTTTATCATTCCAAGTGCACCTACTATCACTGGCACAACTCTTGTTTTCAATTTCCACATTTTTTCTATTTCAATTTCCAGGTCTTTATATTTTGACAGATTTTCAAATTCCTTGATTGCTATGTTACAATCCGATGGACAAGCCATATCAATTAATAGACAAGTTTTCGCCTTCTGGTTTTAACAATAATGTTTGGCCTGTTTGCTTCAATTTTTCTGTCTGTGTAGATGGTGTAATCCCATAGAATGGTTACATCTTCTATTTCTGTAACCGGTGCAGGGTGATGTTCATACCAGTGTTTGTTTACAGACTTTCCATAATGTTTGCACATTGCCCAATGTAAATATTGCCCAACTCTATCGTGGCGATTTTTATATTCATTTGGAGCAAGCACAGAACAGCCTGAGATTAGGTGGTCTATTGTTTCTTGGTGTTTATCACAAAACCTGTATTTTGGATCCATATTATTATGCATAATATTTGCCTGAAAGTTTCTAGTGAAAAGACGTTGGTCTTGTGCTGCCAGAATAAAGCCTTCAGTTTCAGACTTTAATCCAGATGCACGTAACCATCGATGAGTATTAACTTTTAAACATTGGATTTATTGGCACGTTCTGGATATTGGCCATGCAGAGGTTTGTCTTGCCAGCGCTGTTTCATCTGTTCAAGAGCTTTATCTTTGGCTTTCCTTTTCATATTTTTTGCCGCAATAGTTGCTTCTTGGCTTCAGTTTTGCTTTTCTACAGAATCTACTAACTGTAAATATTGTTTGTATTTACTGCCTTCTTTTATTATTGAATATTTTTTCTTTCTTTCTTCATGTTGCCTTACTAATTGTATCATCCAATCCTTTGTTGTTTCTATGTATGTTAGTAAGCCAATAGTTGTTGTCTTGTATGACAATTCCAGCTGAATAAGACCTCTTCCATTTTCTTTACGGGGTATGTATAGACGGTCTACATCAGCCTTTGGATGATGCATCTTATGCTTAGAAAGATGCTTTCTTGTTTTAAAATCCATTCGCCTGATGTCGTTTAGAGTCCAGTTTAAGATGTTGAAGCTATATTGTACAACTGGGATTGCAAGGCTATTAATATCCATAAATCTGTTCTGAGAATTCAATTCAGTTTTTAATATCATTCGTAGCCTTCTATA